>OY728125.1:149297442-149794406 GCA_963277665.1 Viscum album
TTGTTATATAACCATTTTTGGTTTATTCTTCATCATGAAAAATAAAGGATTCTAACCCAATAATATTTTGATATGAGCAGACATGATGCGTCTAATTAAAATGATGATGTTTTTAGGGTGAAAAAATTGAATGATGCTTCCACGACTCTAGTATATCGACAATGTGGTAAAATGAAAAAGCTGGAATTTTTAATCTAGTTGTTTCATGGGAAAAAAATGTATGGGATTTCTAATACTACCATCGATTAAATTTGTACCTTATTAAAGGACTTACTTACAGATGATGTAAATATTCCCCCAAACCACTATATGGCATGGAAGTTAGTTGAGGAACATGGATTTTCAAGAAACAAAATTCATGCTTGCCTAAAAGATTGCAGTTTATTATTTGAGGAAACTGCTGAACAAAATGACTGTATAAAATGTGGCACATCCTACTAGAAGTAAAAAAGGTGATGGAACACCATCCCGTGTGCCAGAGAAAGTAATGTGTCACTTTCCATTGATCCCCAGATTGATGAATCTTTTTATGTCTGATGAAATATCAATAAAAATGTGATTGCATGATACCGAGAGAAAGAAGACTAATGATGAGTTGGTTCACCCTGTAGATGGATTTTTATGGTAGATATTTTATGCTCGATATCCTTATTTTGTAGTTAACATGCGTAATGTGAGGTTGGGTCTTTAATGTGACATTTTCAATCCATTTGGTCAGATGCTTACGTCACACAACACATTGATGGTTTTTATACACATTTAAAATCTTCCCCCATGGTTGTGTATGAAAAAACCTTTCACTTTCATGAGTATACTCATATCAAGCCCTTATGATCCTGAAAAAGATATAGAGTTTTACATGCAACCTTTAATAAAAGAGTTGAAACTTATTTGGGATGTGGGTGTGCACACATACGATGCATGTTCGAAAGACATATTTCAGATGGCTGCTGTGCTTATGTGGATGATCAATGCTTTTTCTGCTTATGCAATGATGTCTAGATGAAGCAAGAAGGGAAAACTATCATGTCCTATTTGTATGTAGAATACACGATCCCGAAGGCTGAAACATCGTTGTAGTTTCAGTTTTATGAGACGACGATGATTCTTTCCAATGGAACATCCATATAGAAATAATCGTCAAAGATTTGACAATACCATGGAGACCGATAATCCACCTTAGCATATGTCTAGAACTGATGTGCTTAATGAATTGAAAGATTTTAGTTTTTCATTCAGGATGGGCCAAATGAAATCTGGAAAGAGAAAGAATGTTTCCACTAAAACCTGTTAGAATTAGAATAAGAGAAGTATCTTCTTTGATTTTCCTTATTGGTCATCCAATTTGTTATGTCATTTCTTAGATGTAATTCACATTGAAAAAAATATATGCGAAATGTTGATTTCTATTCTTCTAAATGTTAAGGGAAAGACAAAAGATGATTTACGGTCTTAACGTGGCTTGGTGGATTGGGGCTTCCGACCAGAATTGCATCCTATCCGTATAAGTCAAATTAAATGGAAAATTCCATGTGCTTATTACGTGATGACACCTACAGAAAAATCAATTTCTAGAAGTACTAGAGACTATTAAAGTTCTTGATGGCTATTCAAGAAACATATCTAAATGGGTCAATAGAAGATAGATGAAGCTAAAATCCTTGTAGACTCATGATTATCACATCCTTCTACATGATTTGATTCCAATATCAATTCGTCATCTTTATTCCAATAATGTAAGGATGGTTGTTATTTGGTTGTTGCATTTATTTAGAGATCCTTGTGCTAATAAGGTTTCCAAGTCTTTCTTGCAAAAACATTTGGCAGATGCCTTATTAAATTTTCATGAGTTAGAGAAAATATATTCTCCATAATTTTTCCCATGCATTCTGCATTTGACGTTCCATATTCCAAATGAAATACTTCTTGAAGGTCCTATTTATTTTCATTGGATGTATCCAACTGAAATAAATATGTACACATTAAAGTCTTATGTCCGTAAGAGGAATCATCCTGAAGTTTCTATCATGAACGGTTACTTGGCTCAAGAATGTATGGATTTCTGCTCTATGTATTTTTATGATCTTACAATAAGAATGAACAGACTAATGAGAAATGAAGAAGAATAGTATGAGAAAATTGAACCCAGTTTTCAATCACTTCCTAAAATAGGAGGAATTCATGGATCATATACATTGACGACATTAAGCCTTGAAGAGCGAGAGATGGCACATCACATAGTTTTGTTCAATTGTGAATTGTTCGATGACTACATCTTGTAAGTAAATTGAATATGTATATCTTATATATATATATTATATATATATATTATATATATATATCTATTAATCTATTCCTATTTTTATCTATAGGGAATATAAAGTGATGATAAATATAAAGCATCATTCTTTATCTTTGAGAATGAGGGAGACTTTTCATAGCAAAGAGTTTTCTTCTTGGTTAAAATTGAAGGTAATAATATTACTATTGAAAATAATTAAAATAATAATTAATTAAGTTTAATATTGATTTATATTTTAGGTATTGTGTTTTCCTGCTGACTTTGTCTCTAAGGAAATAAGAGCTTTTTCTTTTGGTTCTAATACCGTGGTTCGTGACTGTAAATCAATTGTTATCAATGGGTACAGATTTATTATCGCTGAATGGGAAAAGAAAATGATAACACAACATGATGGTGCTATGGTTACATCAACAACAGACTATTATACTAGTGCATCTGATAGTATACCATAATTTAAAAATGTATCTTATTATGGAGTCTTTGAAAAAACCATAATATTGGATTATTATTCTCATGGACAAGTCACGATGATGAAATGATAGTGGTTTGATTAAATGACTAGGTATGAATCATTTATTGATGATTGTGGATTTTGAGTAATTTATATGACTCACACTCTTACTATAGATGAACCATATGTATTGGCATCAATGACAAAACAAGTTTTTTATGTTAAAGACCATCTTCAACCTGAATTTGGTGTCATTATTGAAGTAATTCCATGACATCTTGTTTATGATTGTGATGATGGAATTGAAACCATCTCTACATCCATTGGAAATTATCCATTTATTACTTTTGATGACTCCAATAGCTCAATTGTCAGAGTTGACTGTGAACCCGAAGTTGTGGTGGGAAATATATAAAATCATCCATTCATGTTCTCAATTCTTTTGGTTTACCTCGACTTGGGATGTTAAGGTCGGTACTATTCAAATTGATTTAATATTGATTACTAATATGTTGTATCCGACTTGACTGTTATGTTAATTTTCATTGTTTATTGGTGGCAATTTTATTTGAATTTCACCTTCTAATTTGCAATTGAACTGTATTAAAACCAATAAAACCAACATTTCTAACTTGGTGAACATTTCAATGCTTCAACTGTGATTTTTATAAAATTTGTATAAATCTAATACCTATCTTTAACATTTTACTAGGTAATGAACATGATGGTTTTTATTCTTCTACAAAACATGTATTGAAACCTGCACCATTTACCTGGGCTAAAGAAATTAAATTTTTTCTTAATTTTGACTACTGCTTTACCCCTTATGAATCAGGTAAAATCAATGTTCCATGAATCCCCCTATTCCCTCTAATTTTTTTGGGTTACAAATTAGTTATCCATTTCTATTTACTTCCATATTTGTTTTCAAATGCATGAAATGAAACCAATTGAAGAGATTCGACGAAAACAAATTACGAAGAACAGTCGTCGCATGACTGAGATGGGCATTCCACCACTAGTGCATGTAGTGAGTATTTTATTTCAAATATATAAATTTAAATAATATATAATGTCATGTGATTAATTGTTTTTAAACATTTTTGTAGGATCCATCTATTAGGCGGCATTTATTTAATGACCATCCTAGTAGTGGTCCTAGTACTCCGGGTGTTCGTACGAGGGGTGGGGGGGGGGTACGAGAGCTAGATGATCTAGTCGGCGTACTCGATTAGACCCTGCCCCTCACACTGATATACCACCCATCCCACATTATGATCCTGTGGTTTAGTTAGGGACACTTGGGATATTTAGGCCTCCCATGATTTCACCACCCTTTACATCTGAGCCTCCTCACCCGTCTGTACCATATCTGATGATGATTCCCACTCCCCATCCAGCATTCATCCAGGCATCCCTGTCATCTTCTTTTACTTATGATTTCTTCTATCTGGGCTTTTATATTCCATCTTCTTTGACTCATGCTCCACCAGAGTCTATCCCTATAAAGCATACATTGAGACCCAATCCATCGGTATAGGGCGTCCATTTAGTTTCTGCGGATCTAGCGACACCCATTGATCAGACTACTGCATGTATACTTATACAACCCTAACAAATTTTTACAACATTATTTATTTTCATTATAACATGTATTGATAAAATATTTGTTTTTCTTTCATAACAGATACATATATTTCTAGGAGGCAGGGTTGGGGGCATACACGCAAGCGTACGGTGTGGAACCGCCACACGCAGTTGATGGTGGACTACAATGAAGACAATCAAATGATTGAAAAATCTGGACAGCAATGTCTGAGTTTTTTGGTGACACTTTCCAAATGCTCCAACATAATTCCTGTTATCCCTCTATAATGGAGAAAGATGCAAAATTAAGTCAAGGATAAATCTTGGTTAGAGATATGGGTAAACAAATATGTTGTGTTTAATGAAATATATATATATTTTTAATTTATATGAATTAATATTTTGGTGTCAGCTACGGTTTAATTTCCCGGATGGTGTGGTTGCTTGACCATCACATCTAAAGAATTTAGGTGATCTTTGGATAGATTATAATCATGAGTTATACATTGGCTGGAATTCTAGAGTGGGCACAGAGTTATAGGCGGTCCCTGTCATGGATGATTATCCGTTAGAACAATGTCGACAGATGATTACTCATTGGACGACTAGCCAATTTAAGGTATTAATCACATTATAGGTATTTAAATGAAAATTTTCATGTTTTTCATTAATAATAATTATTGAATTTTATTTAGGATTCATCTGGAATAAATAAAATAAATTGATGCTAAAAATTACATCCACACATTGGGACGTACTACGATGCCAGATCATGAGAGGTAATAGGTATGACAGTTTATAAATTTTCTTTACAAATTGAACTTTCTATTTCTTCCTCCATAATATATTCGATTGTTGAAGTTGTTATATAATTTTAGTTATGCAATTAATTATTGGTATCCTATATTTAATTATGGTTTCCTACATTCAATGTCATTATAGAGGCATAAATTGAATATAAAAGGACGTGTTCCATGAGATAAAATGTTTTGCTCGAGTAGAAGGAAGAAATATGGAAGTGTGGTTAATTAACCCACTCAACAACATATTGTATGTTTTACATTGTAGATTTAAAATTTTAATATCTATTTCATAACTGAATAATATGTTTATATTTGTAACAATCTACTTTAGAGGCCCTTAATTCCCAAGAACCTGACAAATTTAGGCCAAACGATCACCTCCTCAGGTACAAGTTGTACTGCCACCGAGTTCCATAAGGTTAAGGAACAGGCGGAACATGCTGGGAAAAGGGCCATAGAGAAGGCATAATAGTCAGTGAGGGAAAAAACTGCATTCATGAAACTGATGGAAGTTTTACACCCCACACTTCCACTAGAGGCTATCACAGCTTGTGATGAATACATGTCATCGATGAGTTCTATATATGGTGCACTAGGTGGCCTTTCTAGAAGTGGTCGAGATGATGGCGAGGAGTAGGTCAAGCCGAAGGAGGAGGGTGAGATGAGGGTGAGGTAGAGGAGGAGGGTGATGAGGAGGCCGAGGCTGAGTACAAGGGTAAGGTGGAGGGTGTTGAGGATTACAAGGACGATGATGGGGACATAGATAAGGATGAGGTTGAGGATGATGACGATGGTGATGATAGTGATGGTGATGAGGGACAGATTTATCCATTACATTTTTACTGATATTACTGACCTTTGATGTTTATTGATTTATTATTCCTGAATATAAGTGTGATTAGGTAGGTCACATTATCTTTATTTTTTATCTATAAATAATAAAACTTGACTTGATGATTTTCTGTGACTAATTCACCCATCGCCTAAACAACCCCCACCCCTATAGGCAGCCCGCCCACTCACTGGACACCCCGTACCCCCACTGGACAGCCCCGCCACAATCGTGGACATCCCACCCACCCCCTAGACACCCCATACCCCATGGACAGCCCCCACCCCCGTGAACAGCCTGACCACCCTCGTGGACAGCCCTACCACTCCCCTAGACACCCCCGACCCCCCTGGACATCCCCTCCACCCCCATGGACAGCTCTCCACCCTTGTGGGCAGCCCACCCATCCCCGTGGACAGCCCCTCCCCCTGTGGACAGCCCCCACCCCCATGGACAACCCGCCTATTGGAACCATGACCGTTCATTGCAAGAATTGGAGTATAGTTTGTGTTTTTGGTCAATCCTTATTGGATGTTCAGAATATTTTCCAGTAAAGTGATAGTACAGTTTAAGAAGACAACATTATTGAAGGTGGCGTCATTTCCCAGTGTTTTCCAAATTTTTGGGCCTGAAATTCAGAAAATGAAGACATGGGTTTTTGGAAAAAAGAGATGCACGCAAAAAGAAAGTGGTGCGCGAAATAGGTGGATCGTGTGCGAAAACGAGCATGGTGTGAGAAATAGTGGAGAAAGGTTTTTCACGCAAGAGGTGCTTCAAGATGAGAAGCTCAAAAATTGGAAATGGCTTGAGGTGCATGGAAAATTTGAGCATTGAGCGTAATATTGGAGAGGTGCGTGAAATATTGGTAAGGTGCGTGAAATAGAGGATTGATGTTTTTCGCACAAGAGGTGTTTAGAGATCAGAAGCTCAAAAATTGGCAAAGGCACGTGGTGTGTGAAATATTAGAGTAGTGCATGAAAAATGATGGTACGTGAAAGTTGGGTTTTTCGTGCTCGAAGTGAATTATGTGCTCAAGGAGGGTTTTCACACAGGGGTTGTTTTTTTTCCTTTAAATATGAAGTGATACCCCTCATTCGGCATGGCTGAATACTTAGAGAAGATCTGAGTACTGATGTGCGTAAATGTTGCGCGTAAAGGGTGTTGCGTGGAAAAGTTTAAGTTGCACAAAAATTCAGACGTTGCGCGTAAAAATTGGTGTTTCAAATAAAAGTTAAAGGTGTATGAAAAAGTAGACGGGTGCACTTAAAAGTTTTGGTTTCATGAAAAAGTCAAAGCCCCCCATAAAAATTGAGGCTATGCATAAAAGTGAAGGTTTCACACAAAGGGGGTTGGTGTGCGAAATACTTTCCATGCGAAAATCAAGTATTGCGTGCAAAAGTGAAATCTTTCGCATAAAGGGTAGGTGTTGCATGAAATCATTAGTGTAACCTGTTTTCAAATTCTGAATATCTGGTTAAGTGGTTAAGTGCTTTCATGTGCATCTTTTTAGGACTTCGATGCAAGCAGTGTCTCATGCTGAACAGAGACAAAGACTTCAATGAAAATCTATTAAGAGACCTTCAGGTCGATAAACTGTTTTGACTTCTCTTAAGGTAGTGAGCTAGGAGGAGTAGACAGAGGTGATCCTAGGGATGCAGTGAGTGTTCCCTAAACATTTATAAAGGTAGTATGCCAGCCACAAAGTGACTGTGATCAAAACATGTAATCCATAAACTTGTGAATATTACTGGATTTTGGTATGACTGACACACTGTCGGTGTATACTCCTTGGACATAGCCCTTTGTGGTGAACCAAGTAAAAGTGTTGTGTCAATCTCCTACTCTCATTTTTTTGATAGATTTAACAAGTTCCTACCAATGTGGGAACAAGATCCACAGCTTTAAAAAGAAAAAGCTGACACCCTGATTCACCCCTCCCCTCTGAGGGTGTTCTATGGTCCTTCACCGCCCACCCCCTGGACACCTCGTACCCCCATGACAGCCCTGCCACCCCCATGGATAGCCTAACCACCCCCTGGACACTGCGTACCCTCCTGGACAGCCCCTCCCACTGCCAGGACACCCCGTGCCCGCTGAACAACCCCCTCCCCCTGGATAGCCCCACCCAC
This sequence comes from Viscum album, assembly GCA_963277665.1. Taxonomy (NCBI): domain Eukaryota; kingdom Viridiplantae; phylum Streptophyta; class Magnoliopsida; order Santalales; family Viscaceae; genus Viscum; species Viscum album. The sequence goes on from OY728125.1 coordinate 149,305,547, forward strand.
CCCCTGGACAACCCCCCCGTGGATAACCCCCACATCCCCATGGACAGCCCACCCACCCCCTAGGACACCTCATGCCCCCTGGACAACCTTGACCCCCTAGACAGCCCTGCCACCCCCGTGGACAGCCCGCCCACCCCCGTGTATAGCCCCTCCCCCCGTGGACAACCCCCCAGACACCTCATACCCCCTGGATAGCCCCATTATCCCCATGGACAGCCTACCCACCTCGTACCCCCTAGATAGGCTTGCCCACCCCCTAGACACCCCGTGCCCCTGGACAACCCCCACCCCCATGGACAGCCCTCCCACCCCCATGGAAAGCCCGCCGACCCCCGTGGACATCCCGCCCACCCCCTTGGACACCCCGTACCACCCTGGACAGCCCCGCCACCCCCGTGGACAGCCCGACCACCCCCCAGACACCTCGTACCCCCCCAAAAATCACCCACCCCATATGGAAATCCCCCACTATAACACCCCAATCTTCCATGGTATGCTTCTCTTTGAATCATACTGAATCGTGTGTTGTACGCAACTTCGAGTTCTAACACACCACAACCAATCAAACTAGCCATTATGAATAGTAATACCCACCTTTTGAAATTCTATAAATTTTATCGTTCAAAATGGACTAAATTTTTGGATTCATAATATTGAAACTAGCTTAGGGTGAATTTTTGGTATTTTTCTTAAAACATTCAATTTTTGATGAATAGTGAAAAACACTGAGTTATAGTTTAAAATCAAATTTTTTATTTAAATAATTTTTTATTTTATTTAAACTTATTTTAGGTCAAAATAGATACATAATAACAATATAATTTCAATGAAATTTATTGGAGTCAGTTTATAATAATATTAGATATATCAAAATTTTATTGAACTTTTTACCATCTTTTACCCACCTCCTAAGAGAATTTGCAAATTCACATAAAACATAATTTTACCGCTTATGTGAGTGAAATTTCAAAAATCTGAGAGACACAGTTGATATCAGAAATAAAAATGTGGTTCAATAAGATGAAAATAATTTTTGGTGAATAGTAACTTTTTACTTTTATTTACGACGGTTAAAAGTAAATAGGGAATTTAAAGGTAAAAATGATATTATTATTACCCTGAAACATGTCATAATTCTATTGGATAAGTATAATTCGACCAAAAAAACCTTAGGAATAAAATATGATCCTCCTTGGTCCACTTGTATTAGATTAGGACACTTACTATTATTTTATTTAAAGAAGAGTTAAAAGTGTTAAAATCAAAGTTTAATAACTAATTTTTTTTAATATACGGTTATACATAAGATAAATTAGACTATAAATATTCATTAGAAAGATAAAAATATTTCATAAATAATGGTATTTTATTTTTATTTTTTAGACTTTATAAAATTTAATTTATTGATGACACAATGATGATGGAGTAATTACCTAATTAATGAAATATTAAAATAATTGATACAATAAATATCCAAATAAATGTAATTTGAGACTTTTTCTGAATTGAACTAATTTTATCGGTTATGATGACATAATAGGGTTGTTTAGATGAATATTGTTAGAATTAATAATGCTGTTATGAATTTATAAAATAAAAATACAAAATAGTGTCAAAATTGACATAAAAGAGTTTTTAAAACAAATATTATATTATTAATTTATATTATATTCCTAAAAATCTAAGGTTTGGACAAAAGACTTATATAATGATAGGTGTATCATTAATGAACCTCTTGGGGTTCTTTTGGAAGTATATAGTAATTTTATTAACCATATAATATAAAAATACAAAGAGACATGGTAAATGTCAAACTATTTAACGAAGAGTTAAATCTAAAAGATAAAGTTAATATAGTGACCCAAACCTATCTAAAACCTATTGGTTGAGTGGTGTTTGACCCATAAACACATTATACTTTAAATAATCCATTATATAACCATGAGAAACCGAAAATTATATTATTACAAAATAATATTTCTAGCTTTTTTTGAGGTGCCCCTCACCCCTCTTATAAAAGGGCACTCCCCGTTCTCTCGAATTCACACCTTCAAAGACAATTGGATCGGCCAAAACCTACCCAAATACCATCTTAACTGTCCTTCCTTAATCATAGAGGACTTAATTTAGTCATAAATCCAACATAATAAGCCCTTTTGATCAAATCAAAAGGAAGAAACCAAAGAAGAGGTAAATATTTCATCACCAATTTCAACTTCCTTTTTTCTTCCACATCCTTTTTCTTTGTTGTATATATTTTAAAATAATAACTCCAGTATATTATATCTACTGTGGTGTTTTTATAAATATTTTATAACAAAAATCATTATTCTATCCATCCTTTGAATGACATATCACCATACGTGCCTACGTACGGCTTACCATCTCCACGTCGTGGTGTAATTGTTATTCAATACATTATTATTTGGATGTGTATAATAATGATGTGTAATTGATGTAAACAATAAATATAACATGATAATGATTCTTTATATATGATATATCATTCAATTTTATATTATTTTAATATCAAAAGAATGAAATTTTCGCTCGTACGTACGTACAGATTACCGTCTCCACGAACACGATGAGATTCATTCCCCATCGTATCCATTAAAGAATAATTTTCATTAGATGATTAAAAATAATGTTTAAATACTTTATATAATTATTTATATGAATAAGATACATCCCATACATAACAAATATGACTCAAATAACAAATAATATAAAGGAAAACGAATCCATTAACACCTGAAACGACGATAATACTAAGATATTATTAACAAAGCAATGTTAAATGATCATATATGATTTAATATTAATGTATATTATTCTTGTATAATTTAATAACTATTATTTCACCATTATTCAGGAGGTTAACTTACCCTCGACCAAGGAAAAGTAAAAGGTAAGGGTTAATTCTACAATTTCTTCATTATCCGAGGTTGTTTGTATGTAATTATCTACTGGGAACTCTTTATCATCCACATCCATGTTTCTTAAAAATCTATTTGAAAACATTCTTAATATTTTATAGACTTGGGTTAAAGTCGTTTATACCATCGTTTGACTTTTATAAGATGTTTATAAAGGGATCTTTCCGTCATTTCCCAAACAATGTACTTTACGACATTTTCGACAAATTTAAGGTAAGAATGTTTTTTAACTTATATAGTGGGTATGGATATTTTCCACTATTATAAAATTGTCTAAGCTTCCCTTACAATATTAAAAGAATTTTTTCAAAATAAATGTTTTCTTTTATAATTATGTAACTTTAAATGATTTTAAAAAAAGGAATGAGATATTTTTCTCAAACAGTTTTGATTTCATCTATGTCAATATCATTTGATGGATTTTAATCTTATTTAAAGTTGATTTATTATGATACAATACTTCCATATTTCATTGAAGGTTTTGTGATATGTTTGAATGTGGATGTGTTATTTTTATACCATTCATGTTTTATGGATAATGTATTGACATTTCGTATGCTAGTTTTAATACGAATGTTTATGTTATGTTTAAACCTTTTCATATGAGGAATGCATTGGACATAGTAAGTGACGGGTGGAGCCCACTATAGCTCCACGATGCATCAATAGGTCTCATGAGACAAATTAGTATCTTGGCACAAGGCCTTGACAAAATATTATTTGTAGTCTTGTCACAAGGCCTTGACTATGTGGTTATGATAGTCTGTCATTATGCATTCCATCAATATGAAAGTGGCTATTGATAATGCATGTGATTATTTGACTAGTAGAATATCCATGTGAGTAATTAAATAGAGTTATTCAATTTTATCTTTTCTATATTATGCTGAAGTTCAAGTTTAAAAGGCTTTTTGTTTTAGTCTTATACATTTCCTTAAATGTTTATTCTTATTTATGAATGTTTCTGCTATATTGTTATCCTTACTGAGCATCTGATCTAACCCCTTTCTATGTTTTATTTTTCTCAGGATGCGAAGAAGTATTTTATGACTGACCTGTAGGGATAGACTGAGGGGATATGAGTGTGGTCTATGGAAACAATTTTGTTGTAGTTTTTTATTTTATGATGTAATATAAACCTTATGAATGTATCTAGTACTTCCAAGGCTACTAAAATAATAGGTATTTAGAGACTTGATCTTTTGTGATCATGCCAATGTTATGTAATAATGCACCAATTCTGGGTAACTTGGGTCGGGGTGTTACAGTTGGTATCAGAGGAAGTTTAGTACAAAACTTGGAATCTAGATTTAGATAAACTCTGATTAGAGCACATTAACCTAAGATAGACTTTGAGGATTAGTGTAGAAGAATTTCCTAGAATTTTGGTATTGTAGAGATTTTGTGAGTTTTCCAAGAAATAAATCGTTGTCTAGATATGAGCAGGTAGAGGTGGCTCTGGCACCGATGTACCTAGGGGTAAAACTTTAAAACACCGCTTTGAGCTAGACTCGAATGGGAACTGGTGCACGATAACGGGCTTTGCTGCACTCTTGGTTACAACACTCCCAGGGGATATGATTAGGATAATTCTCATTTTCTTTACAAACCATTACAACGGGTTTATGAGTATATAATTCCTCAAAGAAAACATTTTTTATGTTTATAGATTATATCCATAAACTGTTCAATTTATTTTAAGTGTTTTACAAGTTTAGAATTATGTATTTCCATTCATAAACTAATCTAGTTTATGCCATTGTTTAGAAATGGTTCATAGTGTAAGGAATGGAAACCATATCAATGCACACACTCCATGTAGGGATTTTCTCCTTCTCAATATAATTATAATAGAGCTGGTGATACAACTGGGGCTGATAAGCTTATCACTATACTGGGACAATTCACTCAGGTTATGAATAATAACCTACCCATATGGAGCACCATAATCCACAATGTGGAGGATCAATGTTATATCGCTTCATGAGGCAAAAACCACCAATATTTAATGGGGGTACAAATCCACTAGTAGTTGAGCAATGGATAAATTCCTTAGAGAAAATATTCCACGCCTTAGGGAGTAGCTAAAGGGAAAAAGAATCATGGAAATTTACCGCCTTACTGGAGATGCTGATCAATGGTAGTCATTGATTCAAAACACAAATGAATATGATGAAGTATCAAATATGGAATGGAGGGAGTTTAAAGAGTTTTTCTTAGAAAAATACTTTCCTCGTGACCATCGAGTAGATATGGAAAGGCAATTTCTGAGTCTGAGGCAAAAGGATGATGAGAATGTCGCAAAGTATGAGGGTAACATTACAAGGTTAGCGAGGCATGCTACAGATTATATATGTAACCAAAGAAGTAATATTTATCATTTATTTTTTGGGTTAAAATAATATATCCGTTGATCATTAGTCTCACAATCCTTCTCATCATATGAGGATATTGTCTCATGTGCTATCAAGACAGAAAAAGAATTCTCTAAGTCTTATGACTTTAAAGAAAAGCAAGAGAAGAAGATATCGACTGAACACTCTTGAAATGGAAATAAGGGGAAGAAAGGAAAATTTGAATATCCATCCTCTAGTAAATGTGGGAAGAAACACCCCGGTACTTTCCGGAAGGGAATGGGAGTATGTTACAAGTGTTGTGAAAAAGGCCACCAAGCTCGTGATTTCAAGGGTAAGAAAGAGGCTATCAATGTTGAATGCAATAATTTTAGAGAAAGGAACATTATGTAAATTAATTTCCTAATCATTAGGGGAACTTACCTTAGAAAAGGACAAGGGATCAAGGCCAATCTTATGCTATCACAACTGCTGAGGTTGAAGCTCCGAAATATGTGGTGGCAGGTAATTTAATGGTTTCTTCAAGTTTAGCCAATGCTTTATTTGATTTTGGATCATCACATTGTTTCATATCTTCCCAGTTTTCTAAGAAAATTAGATATTTCCAATTTGATTTAACAAGGGAGTTTTCAGTCAAAACTCATAAGGGAAGTATCATTGCAAAAACGTTTTGTGAATCAGTCCCCATTTGGGAATATAAATGTTCTTTATTTGTTGATCTCATCATCATACCCATGATTTAATTTGATATAATCCTCGGTATGGATTTGATTTTAGACCATGATGCAAAAATTTATTTTAATATGAAGGAGGTTACTATTTTTGACGACGATGATATAGAACACCTTATCTTTAAAGAAGAATTGTCACCACCTGATTCCTATCTAGATTCACCCCCAGTAGGTCAACTAAATTCAATTATTTGGGAGGAAGAGAATGAAATTACTGTGGGTGAGGAAAGTAATGTTCAAGTAGAGGATATACCTATTGTGAAAGAATATGTTGATGTGTTTCCATAAGATTTACCTGTACATCCTCTAGAATGAGAAATTGAGTTTTACATTGATTTAATTCCTAGTTCAAGGCCCATATCAAAGACCGCTTATAGAATGGACACTGTGGAATTAGTGGAACAAAATAAACAACTAGAGGAATTTAGTAATAAGGGATTTATTCACCCAAGTGTTTCTCCATGGGGAGCCCCTATCCTTTTTGTTAGGAAGAATGATGGATCTATGAGGTTGTACATTGACTACAGGGAGATCAATGCTATAACAATAAAGAACAAGTATCCCCTACCTCTCATTGATGATTTATTCGACCAACTTCATGGAGCTGAATAATTTTCAAAGATTTACCTTCGATCTGGATATCATCATTTGTGTGTGAATAATGAAGACATCCCGAAAACAACATTTCGAACCAGGTACGAGAATTACGAGTTTACAGTAATGCCTTTTGGATTGACTAATGCACCCTCTGTTTTCATGGATCTAATGAACAGAGTCCTCAAGGAATATCTTTATGACTCTGTAGTTTTATTTATTGATGATATATTGATATACTCAAAAAGCTACTAAGATCTTGAAAATCACATGTGCATTATCCTAAAGAATCTTAGAAGATATGAATTATATGAGAAGTTTAGAAAGTGTGAATTCTGGCTTGAGGAAATTTATTTTCTTGGCCATATTATCTTCATGGATGGAATCTCTATTGATCCTTCTAAGACCAAGGAAATCCAAGAATGGCCAGCACTGATGAGTATATCTAAGGTACGCAATTTTATTGGTTTAGCAGGTTATTATCGATGTTTCGTCCAGAATTTTTCCCGGTTGGATAACCCATTAACAAACTCACACGAAAAGGGGTGAAATTTGTTTGGACAATAGAATGTGAATAATGTTTTGAAGAACTGAAGAGAAGATTAGTCAATGATTCTATCTTGACTCTACCATCGAGGAAATATGGATTTTTTATTTATAGTGATGCTTCAAATAAAGGACTTGGTTGTGTCCTTATGCAGAATGATAGGGTTATTGCCTATGCATCACGATAGCTAAAAATTCATGAGAAAAACTATCCTACTAATGATCTTGAGTTAACAGCTGTAATCATTGCTTTGATGATTTGGAGACACTATCTCTATGGTAAAAAATGTGAGATATATACAGATCACAAAATTTTGAAGTATATTTTCTCACAAAAAGAACTCAACATGAGGTAAAGGCGATGACTTTAACTACTCAAGGATTATGATTGCACTATACACTACCACCCAGGGGAGGAAAATAATGTGGCAGATTCTTTGAGCAGAAAATATTATGGAGTTTTGAAAAAGATGAGAGTTGAAAAGGATCCTATATACATGGATCTTGTAAAGATGGATATGGAAATAACCATGGAAGGTGAAATAACATTGCCTTTTCAAATGGTTGCCAAACCATCTTTACTAGAAAGGTTAAAGAGTTCTCAGACCGGTGATGAAGAGTTTCAAAAGAAGATTAAAGTTGTGAATGATGGGAGATTGAGTGAATTTGTGTATGAAGATGGTATTTTGAAATTTGGGAAGAGACTTTGTGTTCCCAATATACCTGATCTAAAAATCAAAATTGTTGGATGATGCTCATAGTTCCAATTTCTCTATACACCCTGGTAGCACTAAGATGTATAGAGATTTGAAGGAACATTTTTGGTGGGACAACATGAAGAGGGAGATTGCTGATTTTGTGTCAAGATGTATTGTTTGTCAACAAGTGAAAGCTGGAAGGAAAAATCCTAGAAGAATCATGCAACCTCTTCCCATACAAGAGTTGAAATGGGATAATATTACGATGGAATTTTTCATGGGACTACCAAAGAATCCTAGAAAGAACGATGCAATATGGGTCATTGTTGATCGTCTTACTAAGTAAACATATTTTATTGCTATAAAAGAATATTTACCACTTGAACGATTAGCAAGACTATATATTAATGAAGTTGTAAGACTTCATGGAGTACCACTATCGATTATTTCTTATCGTGATCCACATTTTACATCAAGATTCTGGAAAAGTCTTCAGAAATCAATGGATACTGAACTTCGTTTGAGCACTGCCTACCACCCCCAAACTGATGGACAATCAGAATGGACTATTTAAACCTTAGAAGACATGTTGGGATCATTCTCACTTTACTTTCAATGTATGTGGGATCAATATTTACCTATAGTAGAATTTTCCTATAACAATAGCTTCCATTCAAGTATTCAGATGGCACCATATGAAGCGTTATACGGAAAGAGATGTCACACACCAAGCTGTTGGGATGATGTTGGTGAAAGAAAACTTGTAGGCCCTGAACTTGTGTAGGAAATGATGGAAAAGGTGAAGGTAATCCAAAACCACATCAAAGAAGCTCAAAGTAGGCAGAAGATCTATGCTGACAACCGAAGGAAGGATTTGGAATTTTAAGTAGGAGATCATGTTTTCTTGAAGGTATCTCCATGGAAGGGTGTTATACGTTTTGGTAAGAAGGAAAAATTAAGTCCTAGGTACATTGGACCTTTTTAAATTCTTGAACGAATTGGGGTTGTAGCTTACCATTTGGCAATGCCGACAAGTCTCTCCAATGTTCACGATGTGTTCCATGAATCACTGTTGAGAAAATACATGCTTGACCGAACACATGTACTCACCTATGAGGAATTAGAAATGGAACCTGATCTATCTTATTGCGAAGAGCCTATCAAGGTTCTTGATACGAGGGAACAAGTGCTGAGAAACCAGACGACTTGTCTGGTAAAAGTTCTATGGAGAAACCATAAGATGGAAGAGGCAACGTGGGAACCCGAGGAACTTATGATGAAGAACCACCCGAGTATTTTAATATAGTAATATTCTATAAATTTTGAGGAAGAAATTATTTGAAGTAGTGGAGAATGTAACACCACAGGGTTCCATGGTACGCTTCTCTTTGAATTATACAGTAGCGTGTGTTGTACGCAACTTCGAGTTCTAACACACCACAACCAATCAAAATAGCCGTTATGAATAGTAATACCTACGTTTTGAAATTTTATAAATTTTATCTTTCAAAATGGACTTCATTTTTGGATTTGGAATATCGAAATTAACTTAGGGCGAATTTTTGGTATTTTTCTGAAAACATTCAATTTTTGATAAATAGTGAAAAACACTGAGTTATAGTTTAAAACCAAATTTTTATTTAAATAATTTTTTATTTTATTTAAACTTATTTTAGGTCAAAATAGATACATAATACCAATATAAGTTCAATTTAATTCATTGTATTCAGTTTATAATAATTTTAGATATATCAAAATTTTATTGAACTTTTCACCGTCTTTTACCCACCTCATAGAAGAATTTGAAAATTCACATAAAAAATAATTTTACTACTTCTGTGAGTGGAATTTAAAAACTACGAGAGACATGGTTGATATCAATAAGAAAATTTTGGTTCAATAAGATGAAAATTATTTTTCGTGAATGGTAACTTTTTACTTTTATTTAACATGGTTAAAAGTAAATAGGGTATTTAAGGGTAAAAATGATATTATTATTACCCTAACACATGTCCTAATTCTATTGGATAAGTATAATTCGACAAAAAACAACCTGAGGAATAAAATATGAACCTCATTTGTCCACTTGGATTAGATTAGGACACTTATTATTATTTTATTTAAAGAAGAGTTAAAAGAGTTAAAATCAAAGTATAATAACTATTTTTTTAATATATGGTTATACATAAGATAAATTCGACTATAAATATTAATTATAAGTAAAAAATATTTCCCATGTAATGGTATTTTATTTATATTTTTAAGAAATTAAATAATTTATTTTATATATGACACAAAAATGATGTAGTAATTAACTAATTAATGAAATATTAAAATAATTGATATAATAAATATCCAAATAATGTAATTTGAGACTTTTTATTAATTAAAATAATTTTATAGGTCAATATGACATATTAGGGTTGGTTAGATGAATTGTTTTAGAAGTAATAATGCTGTTATGAATTTAGAAAAAACAGAATACAAAATAGTGTCAAAATTGATATAAAAGAGTTTTTAAAACAAATATTATATTATTAATTGATATTATATTCCTAAAAATATAAGGTTCTTCCAAAAGACTTATATAATGATAGGTTTATCATTAATGAACCACTTGGGGTACTCTTGGAAGTGTATAGTATGTTTATTAACCATATAATATAAAAATACAGAGAGACATGGTAAATGTCAAACTATTTAACTAAGAGTTAAATCTAAAAGATAAAGTCAATATAGTTACCCAAACCTATCTAAAACCTATTGGTTGAGTGGTTTTCGACCCATAACCACCTTAGACTTTAAATAATATATTTTTTATCCATTATAAACCGAAAGTGTTTTCATTATAAAATAATATTTCAAGCTTTTCCTAAGGTGCCCCTCACCCCTCTTATAACAAGGTACACCCTATTCTCTCTAATTCACACCTTCAAAGCCATTTGGTTCGGCCAAAACCTACCCAAATACCCTCTAAAATGTCATAAATTTATCATAGAGTCCTTCTTTTAGTCATAAATCCAACCTAATGGGCCCTTTTGATCAAATCAAAAGGAAGAACCCGAAGAAGAGGTAAATATTTCATCACCTATTTCAAGTTCCTTTCTTCTTCCACTTCATTTTTCATTGTTGTATCCATTTTGAAATAATAACTATGATATCTTCTATATAATGTGATGTTATTATAAATATGGTATAACCAAATTAATTATTCTATCCATCCTTTGAATTACATGTCACCATACGTGCATACGTACGACTTACCTTCTCCACGTCGTGGTGTAATTGTTATTCAATACATTATTATTTGGATGGGTATAATAATGCTATTTAATTGATGTAAATAATAAATATAACATGATAATGATTATGTATATATGATATACCATCCAATTATATATTATTTTAATATCAAAAGAATGATATTGTCGTTCATGCGTACGTACGGATTACCGTCTCCACAAACGCGATGAGATTCATTCCCCATCGTATCCATTCAAGACTAATTTTCATTTGATGATTAAAAATAATGTTTAAAGACTTGATATCATTCTGTATATGAATAAGATACATCCCATCCATAACAAATATGAATCAAATAAAAAATAATATAAAGTAAAACGAATCCATTAAAACCTGAAAAGACGATAATACTAAGATATTATTAACAAAGAAATGTTAAAAGATCATATATGATATCATATTAATGTATATGATTATTCTATAATTTAATAAAAATAATTTCACCATTATACAAGAGGTTAACCTACCCTCGACCAAGGAAAAGTATAAGGTAAAGGTTAATTCTACAATCTCTTCATTATCCGAGGTTGTTTCTACGTAATTATCAATTGGGACCTCTTTATCATCCACATCCATGTTTCTTAAAAATATATTTGAAAACATTATTACTATTTAATAGACTATGGATTAAATTCATTTATACCCTTTTTGACTTTTATAAGATGTTTATAAATGAATTTTTACGTCGTTTTCTAAACACGATAGTTTTTTACTGTTTTGATAAATTTAAGGTAAGAATGTTTTTTTAACTTATACGGTGGGCGTGGCTATTTTCCACCATTATAACATCGTCAAAGATTCCCTTACAAGCTTATAAGAATATTTTCAAAATAAATGTTTTCTTTTATAATTATGTAACTTTAAATGACTTCCAAAAAAGGAATGAGATATTTATCTCAAACCGTTTTGATTTCATCTATGTCAACATCCTTTATGGATTTTAAGCTTATTTTAAGTTGATTTATTATGATACAAAACTTCCATATTGTATTGAAGATTTTGTGATATGTTTGACTATATATGTGTTGTTTTTATACCATTCATGGTTCATGGATAAATTATTGACATTTTTATGCTAGTTTTAATACGAATGTTTATGTTATGTTTAAACCTTTTCAAATGAGGAATGAATTGGACTTAGTAAGTGACGGGTGGAGCCCACTATAGCTCCTCGATGCATCGGTAAGTCTCATGAGACAAACTAGTGTCTTCGCAAAAGGCCTTGAAAAAATCTTATTTGTAGTCTTGGAACATGGCCTTGACTATGTGGTTATGATAGTATGGCATTATGAATTCCATCATTATGAAAGTGGCTATTGATATTGCATGTGATTATTCGACATGTAGAATATACATGTGAGTAAGTAAATGAAATTATTTGATTTTATCTTTGCCATATTATGCTGAAGTTCAAGTTTAAAAGGCTTCTGTTTTAGTCTTATACATTTCCTTAAATGTTTATACATATTTATGAAATTTTCCACTATATTGTTATCCTTACTGAGCATCCAAAATCACCCCTTTCTATGTTTTACTTTTCCCTGGATGCAAAGAAGTATTTTATGACTGACCTGCAGGGATAGTCTGAGGGGATATGCGTGTGGTCTATTGAAACAATTTTGTTGTAGTTTTTCATTTTATGATGTAATATAAACCTTATGAATGTATCTAGTACTTCGAAGGCTACTAAACTAATCGGTCTTTCGAGACTTGATCTTTTGTGATCATGCCAATGTTATGTAATAATGCACCGACTTTGTGTAACAATGGTCGGGGCATTACAAACACAAATGTGGACAACCCGCCCACCCCCTAGACACCCCACACCCCCATGGATAGCCCAACCACCCTGGTGGATAGCCTTCCCACCCCCTCAACACCCCGTACCCTCCTAGAAAACCCCACCCACCCTCCTGGACACCATGTTCCCGCTGTACAACCCCCAACCCCATGGAAAGCCCTCCCACCCCCGTGGACATCTTGCCCACCCCCGTGGACACCCGTACCCCCCGGGACAGCCCCACCACCCCCATGGACAGCCCGTACACCATGTACCCCCCAGAAATTCCCCCACCCCCACGGACAGCCCCCACCCCCGTGGACAACCCTTCCACCCCTTTGGACACCCCGTACCCCCCTGGACAGCCCTGCCACCCTCGGGGACATCCCACCACCCCCCTTGGACACCCAATACCCCCCTGGACAGACCCCCACCCCCATGGATAGCCCGACCACCCCTGCGAATAACACACCCACCCCCTAGACACCCCTACCCCCTGGACAGCCCTACCACCCCTATAGACAGCCCGCCCACCCCTGGACACCCCTCCCCCCATGGACAACCTCTCCATCCTCGTGGACAGCCCACCCACCCCCCTGGACACCCCTACCCCCTAGATAGCCCGCCCGCCCTCTGGACACCCCTTACCCCCTGGACAGCCCTTCCACCCCCATGGACAGCTCGCCCACCCCCATGGACACCCTGTACCCCCTAGACAGCCCCACCCACCCCTGGACACTCTCTACCCCCTAGACATCCCCCACCCCCATGGACAGCCCCACCCACCCCCTGGACACCCCCTACTCCCCTGGACAGCCGCGCCACCCCATTGGACAACCCCCCACCCCTAGACATCCCCCACCCCCCTGGACAACCCCACCCCCTAGACAGCCCCCACCCCCTTGGATTATAGGGTTTCTAACAACTCTAAGATCCCATCAATCATAGATACCCACTTGGTTGCCTCCTGGGTTCCTTGATCGTCAATTAAAAATTTTGGATAGTATTTTAGAAACTCCCATGAATAAAACATGATTTAAGAAGAATATGATTATTCCACTTCCACAAGAGTTTGACTAGAGACCAAGACACAAAAATGACTTCCTGAGATATCCCCTTATGTACTTTTTGATTCATTTATAGTGTTAACATTCTAAAGAATTATTAAAATCAAAACCTTTAGTAAAATAATCTGATGTTCTAAAACAAGGGAAACAAAATCACAAATCCCATAAAGATACATCATAAATAATTATTTATAAAACCATTTCCAAATCACATAATAGAGACTTATTTCTATTTAAAACTCCCCATCAGTTTATCAAAATACATTTTCAGGTTCCATTTGGAAAATAATGTAGTATTTTTGTCCCACAATAAAAATGTAATCCTTTTTCTAATAACCAAACCCCCATTCCTACCTTACACACCAAAAGCCTTCATTTTCTCCAAAAGAAACACATACTATTGAAATAAAAACTATTCCAAAAACATTTTAAAAGTACCAATGATCTTAAAATCCATGAAATTAATTCCATTAAAACCATTACATCCCCCAAACCTCCTAGAGACCACCCCACCAACTGGACACCCCCACCCCCTGGACACCGCCACCACCATAGATAGCCCCCGCCCCCTGGAGAGCCCACCCACCTCGCTTGGACAGCCCCTCCAACCCCCTGGACCGCACCCACCCCCTAGACACCCCCACCCCCATGGACAACCCTCTTACACCCTAGACAACCCCAACCCCCTGGATGACCCCCACCCATCCTAAACACCACCCCACCACCTGGACACCCCATCCCCTGGACACCCCAACCCCATGCAAAGCCACCACCACCCCGTATACACCACCCACCCCCCTTGGACATCCCCCAACCCCCTAGACCACCCTACACCCCCCTGGACACCACACCACCCCTTGGACACCCCCACACCCTAGACACCCCCTCCCCCATGGACAACCCCTACCCCCTAGGCAGCACCCAACCCCCTTAAATGCCCCACCCCTCCTAGACACCACCCCGCCACCTATACACCCCCACCCCTAGATACCCCCACCTCCATGGATAGCCACCCACACCCCCTAGACACCACCCCATCCCCCTTGGACAACCCCCCAACTCCGTGGACCACCCCTCACCCCATGCACACCACCCAAACCCCAAGACACCCCACCCAACCCACTGGACACCCCACCCCACCCCCTTGACACCCACCCCCTGGAAAATCCCCCAACTCCTTGGATACCACCCCACCCCCTAGACTTTACCATGGCCAATGCCCCCACCTTGGACAGGCCCCTCCCCCCACCCCTAGACACCCCAACCCCCGGGATGGCCCCCACCCCTCCTAGACACCACCCCACCACCTGTACCCCCACCCCCTAGACACCCCCCACCCCCATGGATAGACACCCCACCCCCATTGGACAGCCCCCCAACCTCCTGGACTGCCCCACCCCCCTGGACACCACCCCACCCCTAGACACCCCTAGACAATACCCCACCCCCTGGACACCCCCACCCCCTAGAAATCCCTCCAACCCACATGGATACCCCACCCCCATGGACATCCCCCCTGGATAGCCCCACCCCACCCCCTGGACACCCCCATCCCCCCGAACATCCCCATCCCTCTTGGACACCCCTACCCCCCTTGGACAGCCACCCCAAACCCCTGAATAGCCCCCAACCCCCTAAATTATGAATTGACTTCTTTATGTATTTAATTAACTTATGAATTATGTGTTAATGGTGTATGGGTAAACTTGTTGTATCTGTATACTTTTTCTAGTTATCATATGAATTATGTGTTAATTCTGTTAATTGTGTATGTAACTTTGACTATCATGGGTTCTCTGAAATGTTAGGGTCCTATCACAATTATGAGATGTCTGCACCAAAGAAATTTAAATGGGTTAATTGGAAGAGTGGTTTTCATGTAATTATTGAAATGGGGAAAACAATGTTGTGGTACATGTCATGGTTGGAAGAGTCTACTATTTTTTATGTGATATTGCAGGTATTTTTTTGTTCTATTTTATGTGTTGTTTCCAGGTGTGTTTCTAGGTGTATGTAATGGAGGGGATGGGTGGCTGTTGTGCTGGCTGCTATGATTGTTTCTGGAAATACACTATACCTACGATTTTAAACCTTTGGTAAAGAGAATAGTTTTACCAATGGTTTGAATAAATTTTTGGTGATACAATATACCAACGGTTCAAAACCGTTGGTATAGTATATTTCCATAATCTTTTTACCAACAGTTTTAAGAAACTGTTTGTAATACTATATACCAACGGTTTAGAAACTGTTAGTAAAGTACATGTAATCTATATATCCAAACGGTTTATCAACCGCTGGTATAAATATATACCAACGGTTTCTACAAAACCGTTGGCATACTGAAGGTTACAGTTAAATATACCAATGGTTTGAGTAAAACCATTTGTATAGGCCTTTTCAACAGCTTACTAGACAACGGTTTGCAGAACTGTTTTTATATAGTATACCAATGGTTTGAAACCATTGGTATATATTGTATTTCCAATATTTTATTCCAACCATAATGAATAATTTCTTGATGTTTTTCTAAATAATTTCTCAGGGTTTCCACCAAAATGTGAAGTGGAATTCATGATTGAAATTATACCAGGGAGAATACCAATTTTACTTCTATATTATAGGAAGAAACCAATGGAATTGAGGGAATTTAAAGAACAAATAGAAGAATTATAAAGAAACTTGTTCATTCTAGCGAGCACATATCCATGAGAAACACCAATTATTTTTTTGAAAATAGAAGATAGAACTCTTAGACTTTTCATTTATTATCGTAATATTAACCAAGTTACTAAACAGAATCAGTATCCACTTCTAAGAATTGATGATATATTAGATCAATTAAGAAGATCCCAATACTTCTCTATAATTGAATTATGATATGTGTATTACCAATTAGATGTTTAGAATGAGGATATTCCAAAAATAGTTTTCCATAGTTTTTATAGTCACTATGAATATGTATTCATGCCATTTGGTCTAACAAATGCACCAAATGTTTTTATGGAATTAATGAATCAGATATTTCAATGGTATCTCGATTCCTTTATTATGGTGTTTATTGATGATATACTTGTGTATTCTAGGACCAATGTTTATGATGATAAACACTTGGATATAGTATTGTGTATTTTGTTAGTGCATTGAATTTATTCAAAACTCTCAATGTGTGATTTCTGGGTTTAGGAGGTAAACTTCCTTGGAAATTCCATTTTTGAGAAGGGAGTTTCTATAAATCGAGAAAAGATAGAAGATGTTATTTTTTGGAAACCATTAAAGATTATCTTTGAGATTCATAGCTTCCTTGGATTAGTAGGATACTACAGATACTTCGTGTATTATTTCCCATGAATTGACCCACAAATGAATGATTTTAAAAGGAAATGTGTTCCTTTCCAATGTAATGGTGAGTGATATAAATATTTCGAAGAACATAAGGTCCATTTTACATAAGCTCCTATCCTGATTTTTTTAGAATCAGGACAAGTTTATGTGGTATTTTGTGATTCATAAGAATATTGGTTGGGATGTGTTATAATGTATGGAGACTATGTAATATATTTTGGATCATGATAGTTATAGGTGCATGAGAAGAATTAACCAACACATTATTTGGAATTTGATGTTGTAGTTCGTGCATGAATGACTTAGCATCACTATCTTTAAGTAAAACATTTATAGTGTTTACAAATCATAAGAGTTTGAAACACATATTATCATAAAGATATTTGAATTTAAAGAAATGAAGATGAATAAACTATCTTAAATTTCTGATTTTGAATTGATGTATACATCAGGTAAATTGAATTTGGTGGCATATTCATTAAGAAGTAATTCATATAATTAGCTAAAAAATAATCTTCGGATCATTGGCAGCTAATTTAAATTATAGAAAATATGAATTTGGAGTGTGCTGAGCATGGTAAATTTTTTACTTATATTCCCATATTTATTTATTCCAAATTTTATTGAGTAGGTTATAATGGATCAGATGATATTCAATCCAAAATTTCTAGAAATGTGTTCAAAACTCAATGGTGGGGAGAGCATTGAGGTTTGAAAGCTGGATGGTGGTTCAGTGTTACATTTTAGATATTAGATCTTGTACCTTAGATATAACTGGAAAAAATTCGTTCTTCATACCACCATTTGAGATAGGTTTTCCATCTTGGCATCCAAAATATTAAAAAAGTTCTAAAATAATAGTTTTGGTGGGATGACATGAATATAAGGGTGCCCAAGTTTCTTTTGATATGCATCACCTATTAAAATGTTATAGAGTAGAACCAATGAAAAGTAGGTATGTTGCATTATTTACCAATTAAAATATATAAATGGGAGTATAAATCCATGGATTTGGTGATAGGTATACCAATAATGTTTCAAAAACATGATTCCATATGGGTGATTGTGGATCCACTAGTGAAGTTGGATCACTTCATCATTATTTTTGAATCAAATATGGTGGAAAACTTATCCAAAAAATATTATTGAGAAATTTTGAAGATGAATGGGGTACTAGTTTCGATAGTGTCTAACTAGGACTCTGGGTTCAAATCTTTGTTTTTGAAATCCTTACATCAATCAATTGGAACTTAGTTGACAATGAGCATGAATTACCGTCCTCAAACAGATGGAAAATTAGAAAGGATGGTCCAAAAATTTGAAGATATGATTAAGGATTGTTTGACTGATTTTGGTGGCTCATGGTAGGACCGCATACCATTAGCAGAGTTCTCAAAGAATAATAGTTATCAAGCCTCAATACATATGGATCCTTTTAAAGAATTTTATGTACCTACTTTTTTTATCCACTTTATTGGGTCAAAATAGGCGAGACGTCATTGATCAGATGAATCCTAGAGAATAAGATAATGGAGAAGATTAAATTGACCAGAAAGGGAATAGAGACATCTCAAAGTCTTCAGAAATCATATATTGATCAGCATCAATTACCATTTTCATTTGAGGTAGTTGACCATGTTTTCATTAGAATATCACTATGGCTAGGGAATAATCATTTTGGAAAACAAGGAATGTAGTCTCTATGGTACATTTTACCTTTTGAGATATGTGAATGAGTGGTTGTAGTGTCGTATCAGTTGAATTTACTATCAAAGTCCAGTTCTATGCATAATTCATTTCATGTATCTTAATTGAAAAAGTACCAGAAGGGTTAAGACTATGTCATTCGATGGTCTAATGTTGATCTTGAATCAAATTCTATGTTGATGAATGTGATTGTAAAAATAATGGATAGGTAAGGGAAGCTCTTATGTCGGAAAAATATATTTAGTATGGGTTGTATAATAACATGGTTAGATCTAGGAAAATACATGGGAGTAGGAGAAGGAAATGTTAGTGTAGTGGAATAAACTCTTTCAAAGCACCATTAGTTTTCTACTTTTCGAAGTCAAAAATACCAATGGTGGGGAGAATCTGAGACCATAGTTTTAGGTAATTTAAGCTTGTCTTATTTAATTTAAACTTATATAATTCTTATGTTATGTTTCAAGAAGTTCTAGGAGGTTAAAACATGTTTTGGAGGTGTTCTTGGGGGTTCACAATTTGTCCATGGTTAGTAGAAACCTGGAACCACCTACAAGAAACCATGAAAAATGATTTTAGAGTCATTGGGATGGCACATGGTTTGGAAAAAATATGTAGATTCATAAGGGAAACCATGAAAAAGAAAACATAGAGAAAAGTATGGTTTTCACATAGTTTATCTAACCATATGAGAGAACCATGCGAGGTATGACCATGAGATAATAAAATTGCATAATTGGCACACAATTTTTTGAACATTTTGATGTATAGTTGGAACTCTAAAAATTATTGTTTTAATCTGAATTATGAACTAAAAGACTGATTATTAACCTAATCTCTTAGGGTATAGAATTCCCTTTTCTCCCAAGGACCCTTTTGTGATTCCTTTCAATTTAGTGTAAAATTTTATTGAATCCAAGAGTTTTCTATAATGGACGCGATGAGGGGGTATCTCTCCGAATGGCTCGGTGAACCCTCAAACATCAATACCAAATATATAGAAATTGGAGATGTTAGGATCTTTCATTGCTAAATTATCTGACTCGTGACCTCCTTTGATCCAGAATGGGAGTGCTCCTTCATCTCCAATGCTTCTCAAATGAATGAATGAAAAATCCTTGATGAGAATGGTTCTGGACAAGCGATGAATACCAAACCTAGGGGGATTTCTATCCTCGAGGATCTGAACGGATCAAATCTACCCAAATCAACACCGAAAAAACCTCCCATTTTAAAAAATGAATGATGGAGGATTCTCTGTAGAGGCTGATCCCGAAGCACTTCAACAGCAAACTAAAATGTGTAAGTTCTCTATCATGGGTCACATTGATTACTTAAAAGGGGAAAACCTTGGTTGTATCTTAATATTAAGCCTCACATTTCTCACTGTTGGGGTTTTTCTAACTAAAAACTAGTCCCACTGGGTAAGGGTTATTTCCATATTTTCTTCTCCTCATAAGAAGACATAGATAGGGTATAAAAGATAGGTAATCTGCAACTCAAACCTGGTTGGCTAGGTATCTCTAAATATGAATTTTATTTTAATCTAAACACCCATAGAAACAATATGGCACATATATGGGTTAGACTGCATAACCTCAACTGGTTCTTTTGGCATCCAAATATATTAAATGACCTAACCTATTGTATTGGTTCCCCCTAAAGATCAATCAAAGAACATTAAATAGTGAGTTAGGGTTATTTTCAAGAGTTATGGTAGAATTGAACCTAGAAACTAAACTTCCACACTCTATTACCTTTAATACTAAGGATTATAAAGCTGAAGTAAGGATTAAATATGAGATAAATCCCCCTTTCTGTGAGTACTGTAAAATAATCGGTCACTCGATACTAAATTGTAGGGTAGTGCACAAACAGGCCTCACAACCAAGTGGTATTGAATGGACCGAGACCAAAAAAGTAAAGAAAGATAAAGGTCCTTGCTTCGATAAAACTGAAACTTCTAAGAAGAACACTGAAAAGTGGGTTATCAAATCTAAGGCCTTGATTCCTTCAGGGGTTGAAGAGGGAAAATCCTGGGCTGATTTAGTGGAGGAACATGGAAATTAAGATGAATATCAATGTATAACTAATTAAATTGAAACAATTGTTATGGAAATACTTAATCACTATCACTCAGCTTTAGAAACTACAACTTTGGGACCCAATCCTAGCCATCTTAGAAAATAGGTGAAGGATTTTGATCCTGCCTGGACACCCCCTATAATTCTAGAATGTATTTCACATAATCTAGTGTTATCCATTGGGATCATAAATAACATGCATGATGACCCCCTTAAAATCTCACAAGGTGAGGAAAAGGATACATGTGTAGACAATACTATCTAAGAAAAACTCAATAGACCCCCCCCCCACTTCACTTGATATTGAAAATTCCAATATTGACTTGTATATTAAAGATTCTGATAGTGATAATCAACCTGATGAAAAACTAAATTTTTTTGCCTCAAGTCCTATGATGTACAGGGAACAAAATTTTAATACTAATAGTACTCCCCATATGGAATCACCCACACCCTGCATCTTATTTTCTTGAAAAAATTAGCACTACCTCGGTGGTACATGAACCCGCATGCAACAAGTAGTCTGAACCGGACTTAAAATCTCATGATCTGACCATTTTAGGCAACTATTTCACTTTGAATTCTAGCTCTGACCATGGAAAGTAGCAGGTCACTGATGGATCAAAGAACACACACCTCACTTCTGATTCAAATGTTTCCACATTAAAAACTGAACTAGCTGGACATAAGGATATGACATTGACTGCTCCAAACAGTCAATCGATTCCACCTTCAACCACTAAAATTAGTGATACTACACCTATGGATAAAAAATAATCAGGTACTCTTGCTTCTACATTTATAACTTAGTCTACTGGTGTTTCTCGTACTATCAGTCCTAATGGTATTTTAGTGAATTCTGGATATCTGATTATTACTCATGATGTGGTTCATACTAATACCTTTACTTGGAACTCTATAGAATCACATGTGAATACCTCCATACATGACTTTCCCATGGATAATTCTATGGTAATCTCAACAAAACCTAGAAGTATGATAAAAAACTAGTCCAAACAATGATAAAAAACCTAGAAGATCTTCTAGGAAAAATTACTCAGTGAACAAAAAAAGGGGAGTTCTAGCTCCAAACATAGGTATAAATGAATATTCTCTTCCAGAATTTTCAGGGTATTGCCAACTCTGAGACTCTTATAATATTAAAATGAATGATAAACACTCATTTCCCAATGTGGTTTACTATTGATGAACCCAAAAAAAATTCAACTAAATATTCCCACTTATGCCAACATGCTTATGCTTTTGTAGTTCCAACCAAAAATTCCTCCAATTTTGAAACCATTGGGGGTTTTTCACACACATCTCTTCAAAATGTTAATGTATTTAATGTTTCTGAGAAAGTATCTACTTGTGACTTCATAATTGATGGCACTCACCCCTTCTGCTCCTTTATTTATCCTAAAAATAGATACCAAGATATGAGGCCCCTATGGAATGACCTTACATATTTAGGTACCAATATCAATACTCCTTGTTTTTGATTGGGGACTTTAATTCCATTTTAAACAAAAGTGATAAAATTGGTCCGGCTCATGGTTCTATTTCCACAAGATAATTAAAAACTTATATTGAAGATAAAAAACTCGTAGAAATTAATCTTACCAGTGCCAAGTTTACTTGGTATAGCAGGCACTACAATAGGGTGGTTGCCTCCAAGTTGGATAGAGCCTTCACTAACATCCCTACCTTGGATAAATGAGACTCTATCTCCAGCATCAACCTCTATAAGCTACACTCTGACCATCATCCCATTATTTTAAATGTCTCCACCAAAAAATCGAAACCCTCACTTCCTTTGAGATTTATCAATATGTGTTATTATAATGATGAATTCACTGATATCATAAAAATGTTTTGGTCTTCTATGTAACACTTCAATGATACCTTTTCATATCCTATTAAGTTAAAAAAACCTCAAACAGATTCTCAAAATTTGGTGTAGATACACTGCCAAACAGTTTAACAATGACATTCTTTATCTTGTGGATGAGCTTAGCCAACTTCAAAACAATAACACTAGATCTGATTTCAACACTGATCTGACTCAAGAAATAAATATTTCGGTTAAACTAAATTCTTTTCACACTTTTAAAGAGAACATGTGGAAATAAATTTTTAAAGTTAAATGGTTATCAGATGGTGATAAGAACACGAAGATCTACAACTCACTTCACAAAGTCATGAAATCTTATAGACCTTTATCTTTGTTAAAATATTGGGACAACCTATTAGACAATGAGGATGATATTTATAGTCATATTTTCTCTTAATTTAAATCCTTCTTCAATGGTTCTGACAAGAAAAAAGACCTCATACCAGAGGTCCTTCTGAAAGTGGTTAATGATGAGGATAACCCTTTCCTTCTAAACATACCTCGTGATCATGAAATTAAAGAAACTTTATTTAGTTTGAATCCTGATAGTGATCTGGGTCCTGATGGTTTTAATAATGGGTTCTTTCACCATTATTGGTATGTTATACATTTGGATGTTTGTAAACTTTTCAATTATTTCTTTTCCAATGGTATCCTTCCTCATTGTCTGAATGCCCAATTTCTTTCTTTTATTCCTATTGTGGACAATGCTTTTGAAATACACATTTTTAGACGCATTTATCTCATTAACACTCTCTTTAAAATCCGAACCAAAATAATTGCTAATAGACATCCAAATATCACGGACAATATTGTTTCCTAGAACCAATTTGGATTTATCAAGGGTAGATCCATACAAGTTTGTATTTGTATTTCCTCTAAGTGCATCAAAACTCTTAAAAAAGTTAATATAGGGGGTAATATCACCATTAAACATGACATCAAAGAATCAATTGATACCATAGACTGGAGCTTCATCTTCAACGTTCTTCAAGGATTTGGTTTCGATGACTCCTTTATTGCTATAATCAGAACCCTTTTTATCTCAGACTCTATTTCTATCCTGATCAATGGTTCTCCCAAGGGATAATTTAAATTAACCAAAGGTGTAAGGAAAGGTGATCCCCTATCTTCCATTCTTTTCTCCATTGCGGGGGATTATTTTAGCCTTCTATTCAATAATCTTGTGGAACAGACTAAAATAAAACCCATTAATGTTTCTAGGAATGTGACAACTCCCACTCATCTTTTATATATTGATGACATCATCCTTTTTTTCAAGGTGATAAAATAAATATTCGAAACCTCAAAAATGATCTATCTCACTATGAAGAGGTTTCTGGTCAAACCATTAGCTGGAAAAAAATCCTTTATCTTCTTTTTAAGAAGCTTACCTCCTAGCCAGAAAGGTAACATTATAAGTGACTTGGGCATAAAAGAGGGTTCCTTTACTTTTACTTACCTTGGTGTTCCCATTTTTTGGGTCAGACCCAAGTCTTCTCACTTTTCTGCAATTTTTGACTATGTTTTTAACCAAATATCCTCTTGGAAAGGGAAATCCCTTTCACTGGTACGAATATTATGCCTTATCAAATCCACTATTGTTTCTAAAATGATTTACTCAATGATGGTTTATAAATGGCCTATTGGGCTTATAAAAAATTAACACCTTAATAAAAAATTTCATTTGGACTGGTAGTACATTGGAAATAAAGCTTGTGACTATCCCTAGGTCTACTAGTTGAAAACCTATCGATAAGGATGGTATTGGAATAAAAAATCACAGATACTTTAATGAGGCCCTTCAAGCTAGACTCACTTGGAACTTTCATTATAGAAATTTAGATTCTGTCTCTTTTCTAAAAAAGATATTTCTTTGAAAACACAAGGAAGGAAAGTTTATCTTCCTCAGATCCTCTATCTAGACATCTATTAAGAAATATTTTTCCTCCATCATGAATTATTCCAGATGGATGGTTTCTAGGGAGTACTCCATAAATTTCTGGTTGGATAACTGGACTAGAACCCCTCTTATATCTATGATTCAGCCTGACCAAAACCCTTAAAACACTAAATACTCTATTATAGATATGCTAAATTCTCACAATGATCATCCTTTTAAATCCAATATGAACATCTTTAACAACTATCCTTTCTCAAACACTGATGATTTTTTAATTTGGAAACCCTCTCACAGTGGCATGATTAATTCAAAAACATTTTACAATGATTTTTTCTATAATTCTGAAAGTGATTTTGATTGGATAAAAGTCTTTGTCAAACCCTGGTTAAATCCCTCAAGATTCACTCTTATTTGGATCCTTTACCACAATAGAGTTCCCATAGACAGATGCCTTCAATCGTTTGGTATTAAACTTTTCTCCAAATTTAGGCAATTCAATCCACATCGTGAAGACACTAACCACATATTCCTTTCTTGTGTTATTAACTCTACTCTTTGGAAATATATTTTTGACATTTTTAACTATAGATTCTTGATTCTTGACTCTATCAACACTCAACTAAAGATATGCATGGAAATGGAAAATTCTCATCAAATTGAGAACCTCTTCCTTGCTGCTGTTGCTAAGCTCCATCATGTGATCTGGTATAGTAGAAATACTATTACATATAACAAATCCTCACTCAATCATAATGCAGGTCATATGTAGATTCTTATTGCCATAAGTGAAGTTTCTTTGTGCAAAACGGTCACTGTAACAACACTATTTCTGACTTTATGATTCTGCAACGTCTACGGATTGACATTTTTTTTCAGCCACATCGTACCTTTGAAGTGTTTTGGCATGATCCCTTTCCTCATTGGATCAAAGTCAATGTTGATGGTGCCTCAAAAGGAAATCCAGGTCTCGCAGGTTATGGCGCTATCTTTAGGAATCGCCTTGGTCAGATCCTTGGATGCTTTATTGGGAACTGCAACATTGCCTATTCTCTAGAGGCTGAAATGATGGGTATGATACATGTTTTTTATTTCACTAGGAATCAGGGTTGTAACAATTTTTGGTTTGAAAGCAATTAGACTACCATAGTGCAAGTGATTTGGAATAATGTGACACACCTTACATGGACGATCACTAATCGATGGATGGATTTCACCCACATGCTTTTCAACATCAACTTCATTATCACTCATATCTATCGTGAATCTAATACTGTTGCTGATTTCCTTTCTAAAAAAAGAGTAAATCAAGACATTACCTGGATTTATGATCTTCCCACAGATCTTCTCCATCTTCATGATAAAGATAGCAATATGATACCATCCTTTAGTCTCATGTAATATTTTTATTTTAATTAAAATTTTCTTCCCTTATAAAAAACTTTTATTGAATCAAATCACATTTGAGAACCAGAATCATTTCGAATTCATTGTTCATCCTCATTATTCTTTGATATACTCTTCTCTTATATCATAGAACGACATATGTAGATTATTATGGATAAATCTATATTCTATGTTGGTATTATTAATGATAATTTATTGAATATATTTAATCTAAGAAGATACAAGATCATATCTAGAAGATATTAGTGCCATTATTCATTTTTTCCATTCATTTAGAGGTAGGTGGATTCTATATTTACTCCACTTTAATAGAAATTGAAGGCTTTGTTTTGATTAAATGTTTTTCTGAAATCAGTTTTCAAAATTTATGTGATTATTTATGGAAACCCATATTTGATGATGGATTTGGAATTTTGGGAAATTGGATGGATTTCATTTATAATTTTAAAATGACAGTTTTAAAATTATGGTTTTTGATGTACACAACTTGTTTGATGAAATTATTTTCAAGAAAGAAATTTTTTTATGTGAAATGGTTTTGAATGGGTTTTGTCATACATGGGTGTCTTGAGTTAATTACCTTTAAGTTCCCTTTAAGACAAGGAATGTACCATTATGGTATCAGTACATGAACCTAAATAAGGGGAATATTCCATTGGGGCATAATAGATTGATTATCTAGTGACGATTTGGTGTATTGACTGTAACTGGTCGTGAGTATGGAAATGTCACTTGGCATTCATGGGTTCATGGAATCCTGAAAAAGTGTATACCAAATAATGAGAATTTATTTAAAGGATTTATTTATTTCTTTATGTGTAAATTTTTTATTTCTTTGATATAAACTGTTTTAACTTATTTTAAAATATTTTATATATTAAATGTGATAATTCATTTTTCCCTAGTGGAACAAGTTGGGAAGTCTTTTGGGGAATACTAATGAGTTTATACTCATGCCAAATTTGAGAAATTTGGTGCCTTTATAGATGTCATATATCAAGATACAGGTAAAGGTAAAGAATCATATTTATCTAGTGAAACATCATGATACTATGGGCATAATAGGTGGAGTTGGAGGTTGGATCTTGTTCATGAATTTCTTGGGATTATGTCTTTTGAGTGTCTTTGAGACTTGTAGTCTCTTGTTATTTTATAGTTATCATCTCTTATTTTAATTGGTGCTCTAATAGTGATGTTGGATTTTGGATATTTTATTTTTCTTTATTTTTATTCATGCATCATATTATATGATTACATGTTTATTGATTTATGTTTATTTGGATGTTTTATTTTTAAAGGGAAATTCATCCCCCATTTTTTTGAATCCCAAGGAATTTATTTCCAGCCTTTGGTGTCTTGGGAATGTCACATATGGCTAGTAGATCCCTCTTTACTTATAATGAAAATGAAAAAGGGATGGGATGTTACATTATATCTATTATTTTTTAAGAAATCATCACTTGAACCACATCCACATGTTCATCTATTAAAACTACTCACCAACGATTCGTAGGACTAATTTCCACTAATTTATTTACAAAAAACCCACCACATTCAGAAATAATTTTCTCACTTCTGGATAATTTTATATTATTATTTTAATATATATAATTATTTAATCATTACTTCCTTATACAAAATTATAATTTCCAGACACTAATAATTTTCTCTCTGTAAAATAATCTTGGATAGTCTTGAGAGAATTCTTCTTTAGAACACTTTGTTAATTTCTAGGTTATTTTCATTTAAGAATTATTTATCCTTAATTTCTATAAATAAAGGAAGAACTCACTTTACAATCACTCATGAAAGAATAAAAAAGGATGATAAATTCCCACATGTGTATTCTTTCATTTTTCAAACACTGAACCCAATAGAGGAGAAGAAACAATAGGCTTGTCACACCTGGGAACCATAATAAATTGGTTTGGATTAATAAAACCTAATAGATCTTATGAAAAGGAATTTATAAACTACTCAAGCTCAAAGGAATATCAATAAAAAAGGTAAGATACAGTTTGAGTGTTTTTTTAAGAAAGAAAACTATGTACATGTTCACAACATTAAACCCCAAAAATTAAATTAACTATTTAATTTTTCTTTTACCCAAATATCAAATGTGGAGAATTTAAATTTCTTTATAAAGGGATTACAACCTTTAAAATAGTCAATTTAATTAATTATAATGATTTTTGGTCTTTAAAATCATGAAAAGGAATTACCAGTGTGAATTGGGAAAAAGAAAATAAAAACAGGATTTAAATTATTTTTTTAAAATAGGGAATTACATAAGGTCAATATTGTTTACCCTTACATAGCTCATATGTGTTTCCTAAGGGTAGAGGTATACACTTATTCATACTTTGATAATAATAGTTTACCCTTACACAACTCACCCTACCTATATGCAGTTCTTTAGGTACGCATACACAATCTTGGTAAATGGGATCTTACCCTTACGCAAGGCCCATGGTACCCTTACAAAACCTTTTAAAATGTGATATTACCCTTAAAAAATACTGATGGTACCATTATGAATCCTTTTTAAATGGGAGTTTACCCTTTTATAGTGCCTATGTTACCCTTAAAAATCCTTTGAAAACACAAGGTTACCTTTATACAGGTCATGCCTTACCCACATGTAGTGCATGAAATAGCCCAGTTATACTTAAACTGTATATATAAATATGGAATTTCCCTTAAAATCCTAAATAAAAACCCTTTACCCACACAGAACATATAAAATACTCATAATACCCCTATAAAATGTATCTTTACCCATACATAACCCATGAAAATAAGGATTTAACCTTACAAAACTCCTAAAAAACCACTCTATATAAAAGTAAGAGGTACTTACCCCTATGTAGACACTATAACATGCATAAGGGTAAAAATTAAGTTAAAAAATATGTGAATTTACATTAAAAGGACATTTAAATTATCATCAAAAGAGGTATTTAAGGACATTTTAACAAATTGTGAATATTACAAAAGTAAGAAAAAGAACATGAATAAATGGAAGAACATGAATACAAAGATGACATATGGTTATGAGCCTATGGCCACATGAAGGAATAATCATGGATGTAGGTTGAATTAAGGCCACATAATGGGGTTTCATGTAGAAGTATGTGATATAATACCATGTGATCCATCACCCATGGACATACTGTATGTAAGGAACACAATTATTGTGTAGGAACAATGTGGTAACATGGTGGGTAGCATATACCACTATGGGCCATGGTGCCCATGACTATAAACTACACCTACCATCACATTCCAGATGACCTAAGAGACAAGGATACAATGATACAACTTTTTTTTGAAATTATTGTCAATTTAGTTCATGTATCATGATGTTAAAACCTATCTATAGTAGTACTCCCTCAATAAGGAACCTATTTCAATGAGTATAGTTTTTCATGGAAGTAGGCCCACATAGATATTTCTATTGGAGAATTCACCCATGGCTATATCTATATACCATGATTAATGATTTTTCCCATGGTAGTATTTTCCCATGGGTAAAGACCTACCCATATGGTTGAAGGTGCCCATGGAAATAGTGGAATCCACATGGGAAACTACTACCATAGAAAAAATCTCCTGTGATGGTAGTCTAATTAGGGAACATCCTATTGCACTAGAAAATGTTTCCTATATCATTAAGTGTCTCCACATGGTTGATCCATTAGATTATATTTGAAATAAAATATTCAAAAATATATAATAATTATAATATTTAATTTTAGAAAATATATATTTTTCTATACATACCAATATATATTAACAAAATACATAGTTCTAAATTGATGAAGGCTTAATAAAAATAAATGATCAATATTGGGATTGAAACCTGGCGTTTTTATAAATTTTAATTACATATTTCTATGGGAACCTCTCATGGTGATATCCTCAAGATATAGTGAGGGGCATTCCACTAGTGGCCAATTTTTGTGGGGAAATAGTTTATAGGTATATTTCCAGGAACATTTCCCATGGACATAGGCTAAGGATAACACTACACTAATTATGGCCATGGGCAGTGCCCATGAAAATATCCCCAGTGTCTATTAACATTATAACACTAGCAATGGGTGATATGTCTATATCTATAAGCTATAACTACAGGAATCTAACCTATGACCATAGTTTTGGCCCATGGTTGTTGCACCTTTTCTACTTGTAGAAGCCCAACACATAGGAATAATGTGGTTTATATAAAGTCATATTCCAAGTTCAAACACACTAAATATTTCATTAATGAGAGAAATAAGGTTATAAGTGAACCCTCATTCTAGATACCCTACATAGCCCACGTTACAAGGGACAAATGTCTAGAACCTATTTGAAAATATAATAGCAAAGCAATTCCCCTGTGAAGAAATCATTTTGAAAGAACTCTATGGGGAAATCCCCCTCAAGGAATAGACACCACTTAAAATCACCAATAAAATGACCATACACCCTCTATTTATAGAGGAACTTCATAGATTATAGAAGTTTATATTTGTTTTTACACCATCCAAACTTCATGGACATCCGATTTTTTTTTCAAGGAAACAAGTTTAGGTCCACATTATCAACTCACCCTTACGGTGAATAGTGCAAGCTCCGAATTTTCCATCGATTTCCCCATATCACATGCAAGGTTCCTGAATCACATATTAATAATTCTACACCCCCTTACTAGAATCTTGATCATTCTATGCTTCCTGAATAATCTTTTAACTTCCTTCAAATTAATATGATGTAACCTTTGGTAGAATGAGGTTGCACACATGGAATATCACTTTTAATCACACATATAATACATTATTAGAATCAATTGACTGTCAATACCACCACATCCTATATAACTCCCACACCAGATCCAAAACTCCTCCCACATCACAAAAGTGGATCATGTGTCTTTTATATAAGTTGGAATGGATCCATACTTCATATGTAAAGGTCAACGACACTTTATCTTGGTTTTGTAAGTGTAATTCATAAAGAAAAGTTCCAAAAGTTCGAACTATATAAATGAAAAGAAATTCTTACTCCAAAAACTAATATATGCAACTAAAAAAGGATATAAAATTGGTCTAAATAATCCAAAATTTCATGATATTTAAAGGTTTATTTATTTTTAAAGTATTCAAGGAACATAAAATAGAGAGTGAAAATCCTCTAAAAGAAATAAAATTTTCAATGAATATTTAATATCCCTAATCTATGTTATTAACATATTTTTTTACAAGTGATATAATATGATTGAAAATGATTTTATGAAAAAATGTGTAAGATTTTTGAAATATATAATAATTAATAAATGAAAATCTTCTTGTCATAGATCCCATGAAGGAATCAATGATTCAATATGTGTGTGGGGGGGGGGGATCAAAAGATAAAAATTTACACTTTTTTACTTTTTATGATTAATCATGATCAATATATGTTGTTGATTAAGATTAAATTAAGAATTAAGAATTTAATTTTAAAGATAAAAACAAAAATCACAAAAGAACACATGATTGGGTGACTATGTTCTTGACATGAAAAAGTAAAACAATTCTTAAAAATAACTAATATCATCAAATGATTACAATTAGGGTAAAACTTATCCTTTAAACCCATGAAAATTAATATTTAGTGACTTGAATTTATAAAATTTCATGTCTAAAAGAATGAGTATGAAATATGTATATAGAATAATCTCATGTATAAGAAATCATAAAAAAAATATTTTTTATTCCTTTTTGGGAAATTTCATCAAGATTTAATTTAGTGTGACTAAATATTTAAATAAATTGGCACGATTGGATTATAATTTTTTGAAAAACTGTCAAATCTTCAATTTTATCTTGGAGGTCGCTAAAATTATCACTTCTTTCAGACATGTAAAAACAATTATAAATATTGATAGATTTATATCTACAAAACTATTAAATATATTTACAAACAATCTGATACTAGATAAAACCATAAATTCGAAAACTCCCTTAATTTTGTCTATAATTAAAAGCCCACGCACCACCAAAAAATCATGGTTATGTTTACTATTTTAAATTATCTCAGGTTATTAAAAATATTTAGTTTCAAATAATTTATTATATTATTAAAATATTATAAAATTGATGTATAAATTCTTAAAAATATTCCATGAGATCATGTGAATCGATTGATGCAACATCTGAAAAAATATCTATGTTAAGAAGGCTCTTCTAAAAATACTTGTTATACTGTTCATATAATAGAATGGTGTAATCTATAGAAACTCATGAGTAACAATGTTTGTTAAGTAATATAGTGTCTAGGAGTTATGTCTAATAACTTTTTTAAAATAGGTTATTTTGTTAAGCCATATGCATTATACTACACCTATGTTAAATAAATTTTAACCAAATTTAGTGTATATCTATACTTTATGTAAGATAAAATACTAGTATAATATCTCTATGCATAAGAAACCTTCCTATGTATTGGGTAAAATCCTAGTAAAATTTTATTTCAGGAGGAAATAAATATATATTAATTATTTTGTGTTCCATGCAATTCTTGTGTCAGATAAAATCATATAGTAAGTTCTTTTGTTGAAATTTAGGTGTGGTAAGATTCATTTGTATGATGAATTCCCCTTGTCTTATGTTTTACTTAGACACTCCATGTACTACATAGAATCCCCTTCCTTGGCTCTTCTTTACATTTATGCTAAATTATATCATATGAAGACTTAAATAACTTTCCCAAAACTTAGTAGAGACACCCAAAATTTTGGAAAAACTTCACAAATTTCTTATTATCATCATTCTAAAATTACAATAAATATAAAATACTTAAAATATTAAGTTGTTAAATGTTTTTAATTAGTATAAAAACTTATATAATATAATGAATATAAAACAAAAGATCTTATATCTCCCCATATTATAATATTTCATATATTTTTTAATATTCCCTTTTGGATTCACTAATAATTATTATTTATAAATCATAAACCTTCTTATCATAAAAACATTTCCTAATAAATACATGCTTATAAAAATGATTTCAAGTGAATATATATCATCTTCATTTAAAAATTTTATAAAATAATATCTTATCCATAGAATATTTTAAATTATAACTCCTATATCTTTAATAAAGGTAAAACCACTAAATTTTAAAGAATAAATAATTTCACCCATTTTTAACATAGTTTAATGAACATTTAGAGGGAATGAGGGCCATAAAACTAACCTCAATCTTGAAAAGGTGAGGTATAAGCTATAAGTTTCATCCTTATATTTAAAACCACCACCAATGGTGTATCTAAATAAATATAGTAAATAAAAGTGTATGATCGATATAAAATACTAATATAAAAAATGACAAAACAAACCCATCACATTATGGAGTGCTTGATAGACAAACCATGTGAAACCATACAACATCATCCAATTCTGAAATGGAATGATACACACATGGTCTGAACACCACTCAAGTGAAAATGATCTATCCTAGCTATTCTATAGATTATAGTGAATGAGCTATCACCACTCTTATATCCCCATGTTGAATGATACCTCACATACACACAACCCCACAATGAATGATGCATGACCATCTCATAGCCCCAATAAATTTTAAACCATCACATAACTATAGAGAATGATAAATCTATATCATATATCCCTAGTTAAAATATACTACCAACACAGAACCCCAGTGAATAATATATTAGTAACATGAAAAAAAGAGTGAATGAGGTATTTACTAGAGCACAATGTGTCACCACAAGTCAACCCTAAGGTGAACGATATATCACATATCCAATGACATTGAAAAATGAGGTATTTCTTGGTAAATGATGTATCACCACCAAAAAACTCCAATGTGAATGATCTATTAGTAAATAACAATTTCCCATAGCAGATGATCTATCAATGTATCAATTCCTTAGGGTGAATGTCCCATTACAGAATCAATATCCTCAAGTTTATGATGCACCATTGTGATGCCTATCATGAATAATGACTTATTATCTACATCAAGTAAGAGTAAAAAAATGACAATTCATTGAATAAACTATATAACTGGATGACAAATTGATAGTTAAGGAAGAAAAAATTTCAAGTCTAACTCACCCTCAACCTATTCCACTCTCAAGCCTCCCACCATAAAAAATGATATAGGAAATACCAACAAGATCCTAAGGTTTTACATTAGGTGGTGATACCTCTTTATGGATATATGTTACATTTATATAATATTACACACTAATATCATGGTCATTAATGACCATTCCATTAAGGAAAAACTAACAAAGGACAACTTTTGACCCTAATTAATATTACTCTCACCATAAAAAACCTATAATAAATTTAGAAAACTAATTTTATAGTATGAACACGTGTTTGATGCTTCCCTCATATCAAACCACACAATAGGGTCTTGAATAAACAAAAAAGAAATCTTAGAGACAACATATCTACACTAAACATGACTTTACCTATTGAAAATTAATGAATGATCCAACATAAGACATAAGAAACTAGAAAACAAGAATAATCCATGAAATTAAGGATATCTAGAGAATAACAAAGATATATTAAAATAATTAGATATTAGAAATAATAATACACTTATAATTACATGTTATGATCCCCTAGGATCAATAACATGAATACTGGGAGAGAAAAATTGTTGAGAAGAAGAGGAAGATGGTGAGGGGTGGTGGTGGTCAAGAAATTGGATAGGGGATAAATGAGGATGAACCCTCATTTTAATAAAAATCTATATTAACTTAAATTAATTAATTGAAATATAAAACAATAAATAGACCAATGAGAACACATTATGACCTCATTAAGTACCCAATACCTCTCTAAGTACCCACCTTAAGGTCACCAACAACTTGGTGGGACACTAAAGGCTTACCCCTATTTTTATCTTCCATCGAGTACCTAGTACTGGCCCACTGGGTATCTAGTGCCCACTTTATTTATGAAATATGTCTCGATACAGAGGGAAACTTCTTGAAACCCAACAAAATTTTTCCACCAACACCTTTTACAACCAAAAACCATAACAATACACAATTTTCAGATAAAACTGAAATGAATTCATAAGTCAAAATAAACTAGGTAATACAACCTATCAAATAAATGGTATCTCATACCTAGGATGCATCACTAGGCCTTACTAGAAAACATTTCTATCCATTGATATCATATATTTGACTTCTCTCTCCCACATATACTTCTATATATGCTTATTCTACCATAAAATGTGTCACAAAGGTGCTATCTTCCATGAGAGGATATTATCAGTTTGATCCAGTACATGAAATGGATGTCCCTTGAATGATGCATTAAAATATAACTTGATGTTGTTGATGTTGATCAAGTGAGAAGGATCAATGTGATATCTTTAAAACTGATATTCATGGAATATGACATGAATGACATTGTATCTATGAGGAATCACTAACCGGTATGCCACCATATCAATTCCCTAAAAACATTTAAATGGTCCTATGATCCTAGGTGCCAACTTTCCCCACCTCTAAATATATAAATTTCTTAATTGATGCACCACTATTAACAAAGCCTAGTTTCATACCTAAAACATTAATGGAAAACATCACCGGTTAACATAATACCTTGCCTACTTTGAGTTGTATGTAACTAAATCTGAATTAGATTAATACGATTTGATAGAAGACCACGCTATCTCAATCCATAAAAAATGTGATCGAAATAAACTTCCATAGAAAGAATCAAAAGGTGTCATATGAATTGATGTCGAGTAAAAATTGTTATAGAAAAATAATCAAGCCTGATATGACACTCCCAATAACCAAAATAATATAGTACACATGCTTCCAATATGTCCTGTAACATCTATATAATACACTTAGGCTGCCCATTAGTTTGAGGATGGTATTTCATGTTCAAATGCACCTCTACATCCAAAATCATCTATAATACCTACCAAAAGTGTGGAATGAATTACATATCTATATCTTATATGAGACTTTTAGTTACAAGATGAAACTATAATATCTTCCACACATGCATCCAACCTGTCTTATTGATAGACTATGTATCCTTCATTGATAAGAAATATATAACCTTTTTCAACCACTCTATAATTACCCATACAACATTGTCTCTACAAGGTGACCTCAATAATCCCATAATAAAGTCTATCATAACATCATTCCACTTCCAATCAAAAATAGGTAGAGTCTAAAAAAGACTCGTGATTTTCTGAAGCTTAGCCTTCACCACTGCCAGATTAAGAAATGACGAATAAAAAATGCTATATCCTTCTATATCATTGGCCACCTATACTCCTAGAGGATGTAATAGTATATCTTGGTAATCCTTGGGGGAAAACCATCTTGATGTATATAAGTCTTGCTTAATATCCCATCAAATATTCAAAGGGACTACTACCTAATCTCATACATAAAATATCTAATCAACATCTAGGCATTAATCAGGTAGTGGTACTCACAATTTTCTAATTCTTAGTCTTTCCCCACAGCGAGATGAAGAAACGTGGAGAAAAACCCACGTAATCCTTCTATATCTTGGGCCACTAATACTTCTAGAGGATTTCATAATACATCTTGGTAATCCCAGGGGGAACAAACCATATTTAAGTATATGATTCTCACTTTATCTCCCCATTCATGTTTGTAGGGACTTCCATATGAGCTCATACATAAAATATATAATTAGTATCTTGTCAGTAATCTGGAAGTGTATCCCCACCATATATATTTCCCCTCAGTACTAGATAGTATAATTTCGATAGTTTAATCTTCTTCACTCTATCGAGGATTAAGGAGTTAATTCTCAAGTAAATATGAAAAACCCTTCCCCAATACTCCTAGATGTCAAGGTGCATTTCAATAGAGGTTCATCAACTTCCACACACTACCTGCCTCCTGTATTTCTTGATTGAAAGTATATATAATTTTTGTATCATCCATTACTCTCCCTTTATTGGGGGTGTATTATATCTTAAGGTCAAAATAATTGAGATACTCAACCCACCTTCTATATTGAAGGTTTAAGTAACATTGTGAGAAGATATGATTCATGATTCTATGGTCGGTAAACAAACTGAACCTATCACCCAATAGGTAGTGATGAAAACATATCAATTCATTTACCACTAACACCAACTCTAGATTATATGTTGGGTAGTTCCTCTCATGTGATCTCAAATTTCTGGACCCATAAGTCATTACTCACATGTCCTATATTATAAATTCTCTATGAATAACTATTGAAGAATCATAATACATTATAAACTCTTTACCCAAATTAGTTAATATTTATATCATTGTATATTTCACCACCTTTTCATTTATATAAATTTTTTATCATAAGAATTTGATTAGCTAAACTTCAACCCCTTATAAGTAAAATATTTCATTGGTGATGCCAATTAAGATAATCCCTAAATGAATCTATGGTAGTAGCTTGAATTACTCCAATGGACTGAAGGACTTCATGTTTTATTGATTTTGATAATCCACCTTTCAAGGGGTGAGGTGGAACCCTTACAAGGCCCATAGGAATAAGTATTACATGGCCCGTAGGCCTTAGAGGAATTAATTACCTGTAGGCTTCAAACATTACATACAACCTAGAATAACTACTTGTAATTTCTCCTCCCCAACATCTTCATAATGAAATCACCTCTCCACCTTTGCATGGCTGTTCGGCTAGGCTTTTCCATGCATGCACAGGCTTGTCCCGATGGAAGGTTCCATACCCTCTCATTCTTGAAATCTGTTTGGCTTCTGCTATGGTGAACGCTCCTTGCCCATCCTCCTTCTAGAGCTTGTTCCTTGCAGTTTATCTGGTTTTCATCTACACTTAAGGTGGCCCAAAGGCCTTGAGGTGGCCTGAAGGCCTTACTGACCCAAAGGCCTGGGTGTCCCAAAGGCCTTAAAGGACTTGGGGACCAAATAGTTGGCTCGAATGCCCAAATGGGGGAAGATTCCTGGATGCAACAATTCCAAACAGTACCTGATATATTTCCTACTAAAGTAATAATACAATACCACTACAGTACCCAGAAATTATGTCTCATACTGTATTTGATCCCAAGTCGCCTGGATGCACTTATTGAGTCCTCACCAACTGGGCTAAGGATCATGTGCATAGTAGCTTGAAAACTACAAAAAACAATAGATATAAAATATTTACTTTGACTACTCTTAAGAAAACATTATTTGGACCTTATCAGGGTGAAATGATATTCCTATCTATGATATCACATTCCCTATGAAATGAAACCCTCGAATCCAAAATTGACACTTTGAGAGATTGATTTTAATTTGATGCTATCTCAGTGTGCTCAATAAAATATCTAAATTTTAAATGTGACTATCCTATGATCAACAATATACTAAAATTTCATCAATAAATACAACCAATAAGGTATCCAACTAAGGATATAATCTCCCATTCCTTAGGTACATAAACACATCATATGTGTTTCTCAAATGGAACTACATCATGATATAATTATACATACCATAATTTCTCTTAAAAGGTGTATGAGAAAAATAAGACTGCCTAATACACAATTGATGATATCCAGATCCCAAATCAATCTTTGACAACAACCTGACTCCCATCATCTGACAAAATTGATCACCTACATGAAGATGGGGATATCGATTCTTGGTCGTCACTTGGTTCAAACTCCAATAATCATCACATAAGTATAAGGAACCATCCAATTTCCTAGATAAATACATGGGAGAACCCTAAAGGGGAATGATCGGGTGAATAAATTCCTTCACAAAAAGGTCATAAAATCTTACCTTTAACTCCTTAATCTCAGTATGATCAATAATATATAGAGGAATGGATATGGTCTCTATAACTAGAATCTGTTCAATCATAAACTCAATATATATATATCTCTATCTATCTACTGGTAGACTCTAGAAGCTGTTAGGTTAAACCCATGAGGGAAGATCGATTATCCCATATCCTTATCTCCCATAAAAATAATAGAAAGTTGGGTTGAGATATTCCTTGTATGTCAATGGTCAAGTCCAATATGGGTTCCATATTTTCCCATTCTTCCACACCATATTCACCCAGGTACCCTACATGGGTTCCATATTTCCCAAGTCCCCAACTTGGGTTTTATATTTACCTAGGTTACTTACAAAGGAATTACATTAACTCATATCCCATACATGGGTTCCATAAAAATCCAATTCCCTTACATAGGGACCACATTCACCCAGTCCTATACTACGATTCTATATTCACCCATATCTTATACATGGGTACCATATTTGACAAGGCCCCCTAATTGAGCTCTATATTTTCCTAGATCCCATGAAAAGGAGTTGATTTTACCAAGAATTCATTATATATCACCAAATTAATATTT
Organism: Viscum album; assembly: GCA_963277665.1. Classification (NCBI taxonomy): domain Eukaryota; kingdom Viridiplantae; phylum Streptophyta; class Magnoliopsida; order Santalales; family Viscaceae; genus Viscum; species Viscum album. Next base: position 149,345,300 of record OY728125.1, read on the forward strand.
TCAATACTCAACCATTATAAATTCCAAATAGGCACCCCATCTGATTAGGTCCTTTAATGATGCTAAATCAGTTTCCTAAGAATCCCTACCAACACTCAGTAGCCTAGACCAACCCACCACTGAGTTACTTTGGTTCAAGAATCCGTTATATACTCCTAAGGACATAACTAGGTTATGGATTCTAGATTTCTCTCATTTTATAATGTATTCCTTTGTTAATAAGGATTAGGGGTCCTAAGAGGGACCCTCCCCATGTTTTCTTCCCAAAATAATAAGACTCTAAACGCATTTAAAATCATTTATTCTATTAATATTGAGGGTTACTATCATTTAAGGACTAATAAAAATCCCTTAAATCATTATTAATATCATGAATACCCCATATAAAGCATTATTTCAGTTTCTAAACAACAGGTTAGCTTATTTTTGTTCAGTCAATTAGTCGGGAATATTATGGGCCTCCTACTAGGGGTAAACCCTAACCACGACATCATTGACGATCAAACCCATTCCCTCCATCAATGATCCATATATATCATGGGTATCCTACTAAGGTGTAAGCCTAGATTATCTCTTCTTCTATTTAGTCAATATCAAATAGGATGGAATGGAAAAGGCCACGTGTATAAGTCTCATGACAAACTCTTTCTAAACACCCTTCACCCAATAGTCCTAACTGCACGACTCTAAGATAAATAACATATAATCCTAGTAATTTAAATTTAAACTTCATAGAATATATTATACTATACATGATGTTAAAATTCATGGAATAGTTCTTATTCGTATGACCTTAAACTATAAGATATTGTGGTCCTAGATGCATGACCATAAAAGGCTCATGACTATTCCTAGAAATATGACCTAAAAAAACTTATTTTAGTCATGTATGCATGAACTTAAAAGGATCCAAATTGGTCCTAGTAACATGAACCTAGAAGGTATGATGTGTCTCATTAATCAACATTGAACTAATTGGGTTCTGATTCCTTTAACATGGATACTAATGAATCCCCTCTAATGTAAAACATCTCAACATCACAACACATACCACCTCCATGGATGGTAATAAATTTTAGAGTTACTAGATTTGATACTTTAGACCATAGTGTAACCAACCATTGATGGAAATATGGTGAAACTCTGATATATACACATGTTTAAATCAGTGCATGGTATTGATCGATCATTTTCACAGCCAAGGTAACCCATTTTAATATTGGGAAGGAATTAAAAAATATACCTTGATTATATAAGAGAGTCCTAAAATAAGTGATAATACATTATAATGGATAATATTAAATCACATAATCTAAATCAATTCATGGTTAAAATCTCTACTAGTTTTTCCTAGTAACCCCTACCTTTGGAAATTTGACCCATATACAACTCAAAAATGTCATTGTTGTAGAGCTCGTGGGGAATAAAAAAGGAAAAAACCAATTGAAGTCCTTTATTCATTAAAGTGATAGATTGAACTTGATCTTATGATCGTGATACTATTATAAAGAGTTACAAGTTTACCTTCCCCCCCTTTATGATATATCATTCAATCCAAATGACATTATTGAACTCATTTTCACATGCCAAGCATATTAGATAGATTGACAGAAACCATAAGTAACCTACAACTACTTCACACCCCAAGGCAATTCCCCTTAAATATTTTTTGACCATGAAATATATGAGACCATAGTATTAAAGGATGATTTCACTAACCCAATGCTTCTATAGTCAATTGGCGAATTCTATCATATGAGAATATCATTGAAATATTTTCATCATAACTCTAGAGGAATATCTCTAGAGATTCCAGGAGATAAAGGACAATAAGATGTCATACAAACAACATATTATGGGGAAGTGAGCAGAACCTATTTCCACACTAAAATAATTTGGGATTATATGCCCAGAGTTTAGAAACACATACCAACATTAACTTAGGTAATTTTATAAGGATATCGATAATGTCCATACTATTGTTTAGGAGCCACTTAAGAGGTATATTTCCATTTGTTGACACCTCTAATGTTACACACCATTATCTCCTTAGAAATATACTAAGGAGATCATCTCAGAGACCACAATCTGAATTTTCCAAACCAGGGAACCCTGAAGGATGACTCACTCGGTTTAGTTGAATACTGATTCCAATGAGTATGATCAAATCCATATTCTTGTAAAAATTCAATAATTATGTGAGTATATTATGATGAAAGATCAAGATATGTCTTATATCCTTTCTCCCATCAATATTATTGGATTTAATCAATATATCCTAGTGGTAACCAAGGGGTAGGCTCAAATCCCTGATCCCATCAACATTTGAGTAGTTAATTAGAATAACATGGTAGGAAATTAGAAGAATGACTATACCCATGATCTAATTAACATTAAATAAGTTAATAATCATATTATGGTGACATCTCAAGATCAATATTATATACCTACTCACATAATGATCAAAGAGGTTTGATGGTATCTTCTAGTGGCATCTAAGGAGTGGGATGATATCCCTTCTCTTATAAAAATTTATGTAGTTCACAAGCATATTCTTGGGTAAAATAAAGAATTGGATTATATAATAGCTCCCATAAACATTTAGGTAGTTCATCAACATATTTTGATGATATATTAGAAGAGATCTCATATCTATACCCCTATCTAAATCAAGAGTGTTCATTGATATATTCTGGTGGAATATTAGGAGGAGGATTATATGCCGATTTTTGTTAATTCCTATGTGGCATGTTGACATGTTTTTCTTAGATCCAAAGAGACACTTAAGATGGATCCTAATCATAATGTTCACTATCCACACTATGAAACCCCAATTGAGAATGATGTTTTACACCAATTATCTAGCAGAAAATATACAGAAAGAGGAATTATAGGGGGAATCCATGATCTAAGGGTAGCACTGTGCCCTTGGAGGTATTAACATCTTTGAGTAACGATCTTTGATGATTACTAGTTAAGATCCATACTAATGAAGATGATATTTATTGACCTATCAAATTGAAAATAACATGAAAACCAAAGGGTTGTATCTTTATCACTAGGTGAAAGGGTATTCAATAATCACAAAATAAGAAACTATTTCTAATGTATTTATTAGAAATTTTTATATAAAATCTCCATGATATGTTATAAATGTCATTAATTCCCATAAAGTACCTTATGGGATTATGGGAGTTCACAATGGTGGCACAATTACTGTAAGATGCTATTTAGTGCCCTAAAGCTAAATCTCATCTAACCCCATCAATGAAATAAAAAAATCCTATTAGATTGGAGACTATGAACATCATAATCAAACCATCTTTGACACTAGAATTGAGGCCTAATTCTTCTAAATATCGTGTGGAGCCTCCTCCTGAAAAGTAGCTGTAACACACTATGATTTTACCTAGTATATATTCCATTTAAATAAATAATATTTTGAATAAACTTTTTCACAAAAAAATTACACAACTAAAATGAACTGAGATACATTTTACTGAAATAAAATATTATAAAAAAAGTAATACATGATGATAATTCAATATGAAACATCATTAAGAAAAGTATAAGTGGAATAAATTCATATTTAAATAAAATACCAAAAACATAAAATCTCTATCATCATGGTTTTCTAAGAATATAATCATTTCAATTTAAACTATATTAATATGGATGATAATTTTAAATATTATAGACATGTTGAGATATAAGTGAATGAATCTAATGAATGATTTTATTAAGGATTTATATAAGAATGAAATGCAACCATTATATATATGGTCATTGGAAAATTGATCATTTGTTTTTTGAAAAGGTGAGGGTAAAACCCTCTTTAATTAAAGAGAAAAAGGAAAGGAAAGCCTCCTCTGAAGACTGGGAGAAGAGGGAACCCATTACATGAAAGAGGAACAAATTCTTTAAAAATAGAAATCAATATCCTAAGAAAACAAGGACTTGAATTTCAAAAGGTAAGTATGCATCAATAAAATCAACAAAAATATCCTCATCACCCCTACTAAACCATGAAATATGATATCAATATATAGAGATAATTTTCTGCCCACCAAGAAGCTATGTTATATTGTAACAACAAAACACGACATAGAACTCCTCTAACCCACACTAACATGTTGGAGTAGGACCAGATGATAAGTTCTAGTACACCTATCTCTCTTTTGATCTACCCACCCCGACTGTGAATGAGAAGACACATTTATAGTCAACCTAATGGGAAGTAAAACAATAAAAACACATAGTGAAAAATATCAAAAAGGTAACCATCAATCCAAATAAATAGATGGATGATGATTTGTGTCATCACACCCATGCCTCTATCAAGGTCACCCACCCATTATCAGCAGTAGGATGTTACAATGACATCTAGATGCAATGAGGAAGACACCAATGCTCTCTAAGTCATAAAAAACCAATAAAAAAAGACCCCAACACATCCAAACCACCTCCATCTAACAAGTAAACCCATCAGAATCACAAAAGGCTAGAGAAAGACAGAAAAGAAGAACAACACCATAAGTACACATCGTGTCCATAAGAAATGAGATCCCTATGTCTGGAAACGACCTTTGAGAATCATCACCAAAAGAACCAGAACAATTCCCTTCAAGAGCCTATTTTTAGGCTAGCCAGTTGAAGCTCGATCTCCAATATAAAAACTCCAGAGCATCTGAGAAGCGCATATGAAGCCATATCTCACTGGAGTAGCTGGGAATTGCATCATGGAGGCCAATCAAATAGGAGCAACAAAGAAGTGAACCACAAAGAAAAATCATAGCAGAGCAACCAATTAGCCCATCATGGGGCCAAGTCGCACCATATCATCGAAGGAGCACATCATGATTCCAAAAAGAAAAAATATAGGTAAATGAACTGAGACAAGACACAGATAAAGGCCACTAGAAGCATTGCGAATGGAAAACTGTAGAAGAATACATTAGAGAAGGACAAGAGACACGCTTCAGCATCGATATTAACACAATCCCTAGTGAAGAAAAGAAACTACACCACTACTTCATAGAACATCAACACCCAAATTCTACCATATCACTGCTAATAATGTTTCTAAAATCAAGAAAGAACCACACCTGAGAACCCTTGTAAAAAGTGGTAATATTATTAGACTCAAATTTTATTAAATCAACTCGACACTTAGGAATTAAAGAATAACTTTTTTCTAGATTTACTGTCAAAATTAAATTCCACACCAACATTTCCTTACCCGACTCATCTAACTCACATGTAATTCAATATTTACCCTTTACCTAACTAATGTTTCCAAATAAATATACCTCATTTTCACCAATAAAAGGAGTTTTCTTGTGACCCTTCCAAAAAACTATATTACTTAAAATATATCTTGAATCCATACCTATTATATTTATACTAAATACTTCTAGGAAATTTGGTAGCTTTTGGTTCCAAGAAGGAATCCTAAATCCTTCATTACAAAAAAACTCATGTAAAAAAGGAGAGAATTCATTATGTAAATATCTTTGGTATTATATTTATCTTCTCATATCAAATCTTTATAAAAATCATCTAATATTGAAAATATTTTATGTTAAAATCATTATTATTATGATAAAATGTTAATTCTATTATATAACTCTAAATTCTTATCCATTCATTAGTGTAAAATTTTCAAGTTTGGGTCAGTTCAAGGACCAACATGAATGATACTATACCGACATCACCATTTTCACCATGAATAAGTATCAAGAAATTAATAATGGTAATATATGATATTAAAGAGTAATATATTTCATAAAATATAGTTTTTAAAGTATGAAATATAAATTATTGGACAATAAAATTCAAATTGTTATTATCGGTAAATTACTTGCAACATGATAATCATAGATGCCATTATCACAAACCATACCAATAATTTTCAACAAATGAATATGATAATGAATAAGGAATTGGTACATAATTATTATAATACCATGAATAATCTAGAAATAATGAAATTGGTATCAAAGAATTAGGATCGACATCACCATTATGAAACTTGTACGAAATAATGAAAATTATTAACATATGATGATGAAAATATAATATAATTAACTAATATGTGTATAATAAATGATTTTAATTGAAGGGGAAAAAATTTAAAATATACGAATGAGGTTATTAAATAAGTTATTAAGATGGTTTTTTATTATACAGGAGGTTGAATTGCTTTTATAGAAATCAGAAGTAAAGGTAAGGGTTTTCTCATCTCAACTTTCCTTTTATTGAGATATATTATTTATTCACAACCTATATTATTTTGTGTGGTGTATATACTTCCAATGGATTTGTTTCATCATAAATTTTATGAAATTAAAGTGATTTACAATACCATAATAGGTTTTATCTTTAAATTTATTTTGATTTAAATGTTAGAAAATCTATAAGGGTTTTCTTTTTAATTTCACTTGGAATTAAAGATTATTATGAATAACATTAAATATGAGTAAATTATATGATATTGTTCTCTAAAGAGATATATATTTCACTAAAATATAGTTATTAATGAGTTTTAAATTTCATATTACCATTTCAAATCCACTTCTATTCACAAGTTACCCAATGTAATGGTTATAAGAGAGACCGACCTTACCTATTATCTTTGGTCATGAATCTTTATCATCCTTGTAAATATTATCTATATTTTTTATAGATTTCCTTATCAATAATTTTATTATTTATTAAGTTATTTTTCAATTTACTTGTACTTATTTACAAATAAAATATTCTGTTAAATTTTTTGTTATGTCCATTTTCCACCAACCTTGACCGTTTTACAATGTGTGTAAGGAATCTACTTTCTAAAATTTTTCCATAAAAATTTATTTTACCTCAGTTTATATATGTTTAATTTAAAATAATTAATATCCATGGTTTTATATATTTCTAAATAAATTTCTACTCTTTTTTTAATAAAATGTTTTCTTTTAAAATAAAAGAAATAAAAAAGGTAAAGGGAATTTATTATTCTTTCTAAAAGTAAATTTTAATTCTCTTATAAATGTGTTTTTAATCTATGTAAAATTTCTTCAATATTTCTTTTGATTCACTGAGAATATGATCTAATGATATCATCTACCCTGTTTCTCTAGATGGATATTGATAATGTATTATGAAAGATCTCATGGAAATAATTTCTTTACCATGGGTTAACTAATCTATAATGAAATTAAGAATGTTTTATATTCAAATGAAACACATATGTATGGTTTTATGACCCCATACTTCCATAGGTACCCCTCTTGGTCCAGTAATGGAGAGAGAGAGAGAATAACCCCAAATTCTTTCCTCTAATAGGCCATGGGTTGGAAACATGCAATGGGGGTATATAAATTACACACATGGGATCCATTACCCATAATATAAACTTAAGGAATAATAGATAATATAGGAATCCACCAACCAACACCATACATAAACAAAAAAGAAATTTCAATATATGTAATGTCATAAAAAAATCAAAACAATTAAAAGTACTAAAAGTAAATCCTTGGTAGTGACCATGAGACTCCAAAAACTCAAAAAAACTCTAAAAAACTAGTAACACCCATCTTGATAACCAAAAAGATACTACAGACAAGAAAAAATAGTTTATATATATGTAGGATGAGCAGAAAATGTATAATCAGTAGTATACTCCCTAAAAACTCATGTAATTTTTTTGAAATAAGTATAGTAAATCCCAATGGGTAAAAAAGTGAAACTAACTCATCACTTAAACAAGTAAAACTATTTTAACATCCTCACCATGCCTCACTCATAGATTAAATTAAACAAGTAAATAATTATATAAAAAATTATATATATAAATGAAGGTACACTGCTTTCACTTCCTTACTGGTTTTCACTCTCAAATCCCAAAAAACTCATGAATTATGCTCATCTATTCCATAAGTCATATTTTACCTCATGAAAGTTTATCATATACACTATGTATATTCTGAATATCAACACCTCATCATCATCACCCCTAATGGAAACCAATTGTATATATAGAATCCACTATATCCCATGTTAATTTATTTTACCTCAATCTATCATAGATCGTGCATGTACACCCATGGGAAGATGTATCTACAATTATTAGATATAACTGTTTAATACACCTCTAGACATTATAGCCCAAGAATAAATGTTTAGTAAAACTGAGAGCCATCATATACTAAGTAGGAAAACACCCTATTTCATAAGTAACTGTAGCTTAGTATAACTTCCCAGTTCCGGAGGCCACCCAGAGGCGCCCCGTACCTGGTTGGTCACATGGCCTCAAGCGCATTTTCCATAATTCCAGAGGCTTCTGACTAGCAACGAGGGCCTTGGGTGTGATAGTGGGGAAACTATGCCATCATTGGCAGATTAACACAATGGAAGAGAAATATATAACAATAGCGGAAGCAATAATAATATCAAACAACAAGAAACATCGGATGTCTGAAGAAATAAACATCTGGAGAAAATATTTAAAAATGATGCATGGTACATATTTCTAATAAATAATCCAAACACATCACAATTCTGGAATACAATACTAAACCAAAGTATAAAAGAAAACAAGTAAACTCCTCAGCATCGCAAGACTCATCTTGGTCCCATGCTCTCCATCTCCTAAGAAATCATGTACCTGAAGTAGAAGGGCACTTTCCCTTATCTATACCTGCAGCAATATAATCTGTTTGGGCCCCAAAGCATGGACCAAATATGGTGTGAGACTAAATCCAAGTAAGAAACCACCACAAGATCTATGCCTAATAGTCAGTGAATATATGACAGGTAATAAATAATAGGAAGTAGTAAACAAGGAAGTACTCAGCAGTAACCCTTCCACGGTTTTGAAGCATTCAGTTTCATAAATCAAGAAATATCTAACCAAAACAGGTAAACAAAAATGGTTAACCCTCTAGGAAGTACTCACATCCCATCCCCTTTGGTCCTACCTAGAAACACAAGGATGCATCTAGGCCAAAAAGGGAACCCTCTGGGAAGTACTCACAGCCTATCCCCTCTGGTCCTACCCAACAACACAAACAAACAGAAAACACAACAGGTAACCCTCTGGGAAGTACTCACCACCTATCCCCTTTGGTCCTACCTAGAAACACAAGCAACCCTTGTGTAGTTCACTCAGTTTAACCCCTCTGGTTCTGCTTTAGAATAGACTATCTGAGGAAGAAATCACCGTTAATTCCTCCTATAGTCTCGTATCGGTAAATAAAGTTGGTCTGGTGAAGAAATTATGTCACATTCCCACTGTGGACCATGTCGAGGAAATACAAACACTCTGAGGAAGCACTTATGCAAATTACCCCTGTGGTATCACATCATAAGAAAAAACATGCACTCTGGAGAAGCCCTTCCGTCCATTCTCCCTATGGTCTACTACACTAGGTTCTCACGGCCCTGTGTAATTCAAGCAAGCATAACAGCGCAGATCGGACAAAGTAAACCTCAAGAATTACTTGGATAAACATTCTACAACATAACAGCATGTCAGAACAACAGTCACACCATTCTACAATACTAGGCATGGGAAAATAAATACCAACCTAATAGGAAAACTAGACCAAACGGTCAAAACAAGAAACATGCATGGAAAAAACTCCCATAGCATATAAATTCACCCTATTCACATTCAATTAGCCTCTATTAAAGCATAAAATCATATAAGGAAACTATCAAGGTTAAAATGGTAAACACGCGATACCTCGTTCAATGGTATTGGGACAATTTTCACATATAATTCAAATAATTTCAACAGAAAGGCACAAACCACCTACCTCGGTGTTGGGAGATTGATATATGTGAACCTCAAGCCTTGAATCTCCCAAAAACACCATAGATCTATAAAAAAGTCTAAACCGTTCAACCAAGGATATCTTGAGAAATAGGAGGAATCATGAAATAAGGATCTAGAAGAAGGAAGATCTTACCGAGGAGATTCCAACGCAATCGATGACGGTCGAATCAGAGATCGTATGCTCAGTCGGGGGCTCAGAATAAGATCACGGCCATACAGGAGATCTCGGATTAACTAGGTCAAGAAGAAGGCCTTTCTAGTGATTATACTCGACCCCGACACGTTTAATGAAAAAAACACACAGTGTGTACTTTTCAAGTACACAGTGTGTACTTGTCATTTCCATACCCCACATTAGGCGACCTCCAGGTCACCCCCACATGGTCGTGTGTGCGTCCATTACACGGCCAGCACACGACTTCATGCGGCAACTGAGTACACGACATGTACTCATAATGTACACATCATGTACTTAAAAAATTTCCAAAATTTACACTTTTTCTCAAAAACGTCCATAGAAGGAAAATATACCTGAAAAGAGGATCCGGGTTCTTACACATAGGATATTCCTACAAATAAACCACAGCTAAATAGAGAGTGGAGGATAGGGAGAAGTCAACCATCCCTTCCCTCTCTATCCTATATGTTGAGGAAAACACCACAAAACATTTGGGTGTCGGTTTCCCTCAAATATGAGGTTAAGAATATGAAATCATAAAATATAGAATATATCACACACAGACACACTAAGGGAAACCACATATCCTTAGACACATCTACATCTATTGTCGCATAAGACACCCATCTTCCATAGTTAGGGATTATAACTAATAAGAGTATAAGTTTACAAGTTTCATATTAATTATTTAATCAACCGTTAATTGATATTATACTATATTTGTTTCCAACATTAATACGTAAATATTTTAACCTATGTTCCATTCACACCATAATTTATTTTTCTTAAATTATAAAGTTTATCATCATAATCAAGGACCATCATTAACCATCCATGTTCATTTATTAATTCATTTACCATTTAATAATATCCAAGAACTCTATTAATCATCCTAAGATACTACAAAAAGATTTACATGCAATTCATAGAGTCAAATTGGTTCAATTAGTTGGAAACCAATCCAGTAAAATCTGGCCACACAAACATCCAACCATTTAAAAATATCAAGAAAGAATTTATGGGGATGATAATTCCCCACTCTAAACTCATCCTGACCTCCCCAATGTCATCCCCACACTATTTCACATAGTATAACCCATTTTTCGATCACCAACATTGACCATCACTACATCCCAAGGTTGCCAGCCCATTTCTCATCAACGTTCCCAACCATTCCAAGTTCAAAACTAGTCACATCATGTTACAAAATGTAACTAATCATCTTAGACAATAACAACATATTAAATATATTTTATATAAGAATTAAAAGGAAACTAAGGCTATGATATCAATACAGTCAATCCTCCCATAACCAAGATGGGGATTTTTCATCCCTAAACAATTGTATTTATAAAAAAACCGTTTCAATTATCATATTAAATTAACTGGTGTATTATACATATCATTTATGCATTAAGAAACCTTTATGTATTAGATAAAAATATTTATAAATAAATATAAACACACTTCAACCATAAATTATATAATGATAAAATCATTTTCAAGAAGAATAGTAATTAAGAATCATGCCTCTTATAAATTATTCACTTAGCGTAGTTGAATTTACATTGTTTATCTATTTATAAAAATAAATCCATGGTAGACTACAATAGAAAACTACTTCCAAGAAGATAGAATAATACCTAATACATAAGAAGAGGCAACATCACGAATAATATAAAACTCATGTGATCATAAAAAACTAACCATTTATTTAATTTCAATATAATTAACTATTAATTACCTTCATCATGTAATAACCCCCCATTTCAATTATCTACTATAAAAAATTATAAAAAAAATTATCATAAAATTATTAAATAATAATAATTTATGCGGTAGTACTCCCATGAAAAAATGTTACTGTAATATAAAATAAACTTATATTTCAATTCCTTAATTTCATACCATGGATTAATTAATAAATGTTTTCAATGTGATTATCAGTATATATTTATTAGATAATTTCTAGGTTAATAATCATATAATATATACAAATAAAACTATCATTTAAATATTTTAAATTACTGGGTTGACAAAAATATCAAACTATATGAGATATCAATACTTTTCAGATAATAATATTTATCTATGACATGTGATGTTATCATGTTCTTCTTCTTTACAATTTTCCAAGATTATTAAATAACCATAGAGCATTTTATTAAGTTTTTTTCTTCTTCCATATTTATATATTTTATATTTTTATATTTTTATAGTAAGATACATCCACCTATCTTGAGAAACTTAGGAATTATTTAATCACACTTTTCATGAGAATAATCATACCCCGTACATCATGAGAGATTCTTGATTTTTATGCCCAGAAAACTGAGGGGGAGAGAGTTCTGTATAGGATAGAAAATCATAGGAAAGGCTTCTGGTTGATTGTAAAATAGTTAAAAATTAAAATGGAAACTATTTTTGATCACCCAGAATTGAGAGAAAGAAATCATATCTAATGAGGGGGAAGAAATATTGTTTAAATAACAACAAATATGATTTCACATATCTCCAAAAACCTATTTAGACTTGAGATTTTAATTCACTATTAATGTATTTTCTATTTAATTTCCACTCAACGACTCATTTAAAAACCCTATTATCAATTAAGTCAGAGCTATAATTTATATTTACTGTTTTAGATTTTAAATCTCCATCTAGATTTTAATTTTCATTATTTTTTATAAAAAACTGTTTTATGTAATTCTGTTCATAAACTGGTAAAATATGTATTTTCTACCTTGTGAGCTTACCAAAGGAGAAGACTAAACATAAAAATAAACCAAATAGATTGATCATACAATGAAGATAACTGACTTCTTGAAAAAAATTAGAAACCATGAGGATCGACCGAACCATTTAGATCAACTCAAATAATGGAAGGGTTAACCACTTGTAAAGGGATCAACTACATGACCAAATTCCCCATTGCATAAATAATAGGGAAGGATCGACCACAAAAAAAAAAGATTGAACTCATGACCAAGAAAAAAACCACATGAAAAAAAGTGACCACATAACCAAAGGACCAACCACACAATAAAATTATTGACCACAAGAACAATAAATCGACCTTACAAAGAAAAAATAAATCACAATAAAAAAAATATAAATTAAAAGGAAAAAGACTATGAGAACACTCTTTTCACATATAATATTTATAGAAACACAAAGGGAGGATTCATGAAGTCTAATACCTTATATAAGATACATCTAAAACAATTGTCATCTTTATTAATTTAGAATAAATCTAGAAAGAAGTGAAATGGATCTGAATGACCACCCCACATGATACCTCTCAAGGATCTTTTTATAAAAATAAAACATCTAAACGTTGGAGGAAAAGAGGTGAATATCTACACAACACCATCGACTAACCTCAAACCACACTCATAGGGAAGATATATATCAAACAAGGGAAAGGATATAAATGAGAATCAAGTAATGGAATGGGAATGATATCATAAAATAAAATAAGTTCAAACACATAATCTCAAAAAAATTAAAACAAACAAAGCCTATAAATAATGAAGATCAATCCTCAAATAACTTGTGATACTAAGTGAACATCTATGACTCCCTAGCCCATGTTCTCTTCTATATTCCACCACATGGCATGAATAAATGGAATAAAATTCTTGTGAAACACCTTCTCTTGATGGTTCTGAATCTCAATAGGCTATTCCTTGAAGGTCACACCCTATTCAAAATCCATCTCACCCAAGTCGATGATATGAGAATAATTATGAAGATATCAATGATGCTATGATACATAGAAGGAATCTTGAAATCATCTCATCTAGAGGGGTAGTGCTAACCGATATTCCATAGCTCCAATGCACACTAACACCTTGAAAGTCCCTTAAAACTAAGGAGAAATCTTAATTACCTGAATAAAAAACTATTTTATACGATGAAGATACACCTTCAAGAACACATGATATCTAATTTTCAAATATTTATTCCTCCTCCTATAAGAAACATAATATTTCTGATGATCTTGTGCCACCCTATTTCTCTCTTCGATAACCTATACCATCTCTGCCACACTCTACACATATTTCACTTCAAAAAATAGATGACTCTCTAAATTTATTCCAGAATAATGGAGACAAAAAAGTTAATCCATAAAAAATTTCAAATGGATCCATCCAAATATAATAATGATAATAGTTACTGGAAGTAAACTCCACCAAGGGCAAGTGACTTACTAAACAACCTCCAAAATCCACAACCCATGTGTGAAAAAATTTAAACTGTTTGGATAGTCTGCTCTATATAACCATTTTTTAATGATAAAATTTAGTTATAAGGAATAAATATGTGCAAAAGGAACACCGTATATCTCTCCAAACCCTGGAGGTGAAACAAGGATCACAATCTGAGATGATCATCTTCAGAACACCCTGAAACCTCACTATCTCCTTCAGATACAGCTTCAAAAAAGTTCCACTAATCTTAAATCCTCAATCACTAAAAATATATAAGAATTTATGAAGCATTACATGATCACCCATATAGAATCATAACTACCTATATCTATGGGTAAACTAGGGATAGATTCCATTGATATATCCTCCCACTTCCACTAGAGAACATCAAGGAGTTGATGAAAACCATGAGTGTCACACCTCAACCCTTTTAAATTATTTTATTTTATTTTATTATTTCTTGGATTCAGTTAGCCTCACCAAGGTGTGGGTTGAGCGTTGGTCTAAATATTTTGATTCTTAATAATTTTTATGGGTTTCGGACTGGTGTGTGAGCACCACGTGGTTGGCAGTGACCGCACTGTCGGCCAAGGTGCTATGCAGTTATCTAATAATTAAAATAAATGAAATTTTATAAAAATGAAATGGTTTAAGAATTTCTGCCATAATAATAATAATAATATGGTCTAGATATTATTATTATTAGAAGAGTTATTATTGGCATTAATATTTTTTTATATTATATGGATATTAAAAGTTTTCTTAATAATTTTATGATTAAATTATTATTAATGTTGTGTTATTTAAAATGAGTTAGATTTATTGTTATTAGGTTTTTTTAATGTTATTATAATATTTTATTAGTGTAGTTTATATTTAAAAAATGAAATGAATAATATTTATTATTATTATTATTAGTATTGTTATTATTAGTATTATTATTATTAGTATTAAAACAAAATTGAAAAAAAGAAAGGTGAAACCCTAGGGGGTGTCTCCCCCTCCCCTTCTCCTCTAGGTGCATAGTAGGCCCCCTGAACCTCCCTAGTGCGCCACGATCCATCAGCCCAGTGCCACCCCTCATCTTCTACACTGTCAAGTAGCCTGTGTCCCCTTATCCTGTTGTGCTTAGAAAAGGCCTCTGCCCAACCATCTTCTTCTCCCTCGAGGTGCACCGAGCCCCCTCCCTTACTCCCTAGCATGTGCACAAACTGACTAAACCATCACTCCCCCTTACTATCCGGACCTCCCCTCCCCAGCATGAACTATCCATGATGACCCCCTAGTTTTGTGACTCTAACAACCTACGCACACCTGTCCGTCCGACCTGCTTTAAAACACACCTACGACAGCCCTCCCTCTTAATCTTTTACCCTCCCCCACCCTTTCTGTAGATGTTTTTCTTGTCTCCAGGTTGTTTCTTCTTAACAAGGGTTATCAGGATAGGGTTTTGTGTTACTTTGGTTTCATTTTGGGTATAAATGGTTTGATACTTTGATTTTAGGTAATATTTGAGTCCATTAAGGTTTGATCGACATGCATTGGAGTTTGCGCACCGAGTTTGCAAAATTTCTCTACACCGAGGTAGGTGGTTCCATCTTTAAACATTATTTGTTGAGTTATTTTTCTTGATATATTTATTTACCATTTTCTTTGATTGATATGTTGTGTGTGAAAGCTGTTTTTTCAATAGATTAACATGTGTTTGATTTTTATATGGAATTATTGTGAGAAATGGGTTGTTTTTTGGATATAAAATCTTTTCGTAATGCTTGGTTATGTTTTATGACTTATGTGTTTGGTTTATTAGATCGTGCAAGGGATGACGATTTTATTTTAGTATGGTGTTAGTGTAAATTTATTTAAAAATGGAATTTGGGTGTGTTTTTTATGTAAGGCCATGTATTTCTTCTTTGATTTGTTTTTATAAACTTTCAAATGTTTTATTGAATAATATTAGTGGTTCAAATAATATTTTAATGCGTTCATGTTGTGTGGTAAATTCTAAAGAAAAATTTTAAATGAAAGCAGGTGAAATTTTAGTGAAAAAAATTGTTATGTCATTTGATAATGGTTTATAGACTACAGAAATGATTTATTATTTTTTGTGTGGTGCGAAAACCATTTTTTGTAGCATTGATGAAATGTTAAAAGTTTAAAGTTGCAGTTTAACATGAAATTGTGTGTTTTCATGTGTTTCCCATGTTTCATAATTTAGGGTTGTTTTATGACTTATGGAATAGATTTATTAAATGTGGTTAGGGGTACAGAATCTGGTTTGCGATGGTATTGTTAAGTGTTTGACCTTAAAGGATCAATTATAAATGGATTTCACGTGAAAAGTCTTATTTTACATCTTAAAATTATTTTTTGGAAAACATAAATGGTTTATTAAGTTACACAAAGGGTGAAAGAGCATGTTGGGTACTATTTGGTGCATGTGTGTTGAAAAAGGATTTTTGATGGGAAATGAACCACTTTGTGCATGTTAGCGTTGCCTTGTATTTCTCAATATGTATTGTAAATTATTTTAAACAATGGAAAGTATGTTTTAATGTCACTTTGATGTATATTTGGTTTTAAAGTGTCTTTTCCTACTTGAAATTGACTGTGTTATTGGTAAAAACCCTTGATGTGTTATTTTGAAATGTTTTATAGATTTTTTAAGTGTTTAATTGTTTTATTAAATTAAATGTGTAATGCGCAATCCTTGCTTTGGGGTTTGGAGTCACTGGGTCTAAGGTGACTCAACTACATGTGCATAGGTAAGTATATATATATATATATGTGGGGGGGGGGGGGGGTTCCCGTTACATGTATAATCATCCATGGTAGTGAATATACATGTATGGGGCTAGGTGTGCCCATGTATATATATGAAAATGCATAGGTAGGTGAGTGGTGACTAGTATATGCATATAATCATATATGTAAGGATCCCCTTGAAAATTTTCATGGCCATAAAGGTGTGTGAAAATGGGATAGGTGTCTTTATATGTATGTGAAAGTGCGTATGCCTAGTTGGGGAGCAACAACTTCTAGTTAGAAAGCATTAAGAGATAAAAGTTCAGTTTGGTTCTATCTTTAGTTTGGTCCCCTATGCCTATGCCTTTAATTTGAATTCCATAATTCCTTGCTTGCTTTAAAAATATGTTTTATCTTTACACTATATACACATTCTATGAAATCTATTAACGGTTTCTAGAAAATATTATAATTTTTTTTGAAATTTAAATGTATTTCTAATTCCCATTGGCATTAAGTGAATTTTCTAGAAAAGTGATTTCCTAAGTGGTATTGAATTGGTAATGATTATTTCCAATGGAATTTGTCCTTTTGGCCAGTTAGTTTTAAAAAATGTTCCTTATATGTAATTAAGCATGTTTAGTACCTTGAGAATGGGTTATGAAAAATAAAAACCTCTCTTGAGGCATGCCCCCTTATTTTAAAAAAATATGTGTATATTGAATGTGTGATTTGTGATATGTTCCAAGTAAAGAGGCTTGTGGATTATTTTGTGTCAAAAAAGTTAGGATGTTCTCAAGGAGGGAGATCATTGGTGATAGGTTGGATGTGTTTTTAAATAATGAAAATTATAAGTACATATATTTTTTCTTTACAATAACTCAACACCAATTGAAATGACGCACATTTGGAAACCTGAGTATCTAGGTGGGAAGACTTGGACTAGTTTGCTAGATGATACATAAGTGGATTATCCCAGATTCCTCTAGTAGGATTGATGTTACAACACTAACTAAACATTTGCGATGATTGGATACCACTAGGTTATGGGTGTGTCCCCTTATAGTGGATCATGCATGATAACATAGATCATTGTGGGTCTTATGCCATGTTTCACTGAGGTACAAGAATACTAAGTCGAAAAGTAATAGTAGCTTATTAGGGATTGCCCATGTGATTGTGATGTGATTTCCATTTTCTTCATTTCATACTTGTATCTTGGAATTCCTAATGAGAATTTCGGTGTTCACACCTACTTTACTTATTAGTTTTAGGTTCCTCTTGTTTTGGATTGCTCTTGCCTCGAGCGTTCTTCTATGCTTGGAGGTGACCCATGAGGTCACTTGGAGGTATGTTTAGTTGCCCAATTATATTTTTATTTCCACCAATAGTATTTTATTTTTTTCATTCTATTTACATTTAATTATTTATTTTTATTATGTTTATGGTCCAAATTGTTCCCAAATATTTAATTTTGAGGCCCAAAACTAGTTGTCAACCCATTGGGTTGGGGAATGCCCTTTGGGACACATCACACATTGGATTGGGTGATCGATTCAGGGTTAACCCAAGATGCTTCATGACACAATGGTATCAGAGGGAGGTTCTTGTAATTTGGGGTGTTTGATAAATGGAGATTAGGACTACCAGGACTCAGGAGGTAGATACAGGAAGGGAATCGTGAAATCTTTTTCATGTTAAGTCTCAAGTCACCAGGGGTAGTTTGGGATTTGAGTCTTCTATCATGGTTTGTTTTGGATTGAGGTATAATAATGTAGGAGAATCAAGTTATATTGTGGCCTCACATGGGGTGGTGACCCATGTGGAGTCGATGTTCCTGGTTCAAGGTCCTCTTAGTATTACGATTTACATGGGGCATGACCCACCACCATTTCTTCAAGTTAGGAACGAGTACTAGTTTCTCATTCCCATGGTTTGTTATTCGTTGTGTTTCTTTTTTATTTCAGTCGATGTGAGTGTGTGTTGAAACTGAAAGTGGAATTTTAAAGTTAAAATGGGTTTGTAATGGGAGTGATTTCCTCAAATTGTTTTGTAATTAGTGAAGTGGGTTTTAAATAGAAAGTGTTTTGATTTGGAAAGGTTTGGTATGTGTTTGGATTTGATAAAGAAAAAATATGTTTAGACCTTGAAATTCTTTATGAAGGGTCACATGTGTGTGGGTATGTACGGAGAGTGCATGGGGGCCCTTTTTAATTGATGATGTCAGTGGGATTGGATGAATGCACATGTGATGATTCATAAGATACCATAGGTATGTTTTAAAATTTAAAGGGGGAATGGTGGGTTTGAAAAGGGGAAATGAATTTTTGGAATTGGATTTTGTTTAAAATGAGGGTTATAATATTTTGATAGGGGTTTGAAAATTTAGAGATTTGGAAAATTAATATTAATCATTATTTTTGAAAGGGTGTTTTTTGTTGTGTTTGAGTTTTTTTGGCTTCTGAGCCAATTGTTTTGAGCTCGGGGTGCTTTCTTTTAATTGTGTTTTAGTCTTGATTCCAGTTTTAGGTTAGGTTTTTTTATATTGTTCAGGATGTGATGCCTAGAAAGTCCCTTGAAGTGGCTAGTGAGTTATGCCCAGTTGCTGGTTCTTTTTGAGTGTTGCCTATTTATCGAGGAAATAAAAGCCTGTTAGAGGCAGTTGTCTGGTTCAGGTAGATAGAGTGTGTCTTCGAGTTGTGGTGAACTCCCAAGGGTGTTGAGGTTCATACCATCTGAGGTTTATTTAATGGTCTAGTTCTAGACTATTAAATATTGGATGTCTCAGCATTGTTGAAGTTTGGGGTGTGGTTAATGGTGGCCGACCCACGTGAAGGATCTCCATCTAGTAGGGAGTGCATGCCAAAGGATCTTGTCTGCAAGAAGCTATCTTGGTTTGTTCTGAAATCTTGTTCACCAGACCATATTTTGATGTGACATCGATATGGACATTTTAGGCATTCTAATCCATCATGTTTTATCCCTTTGAAAACATACCACGATTGTGGTCGTTTGAATCATCTAAAAGAAGTAGTTGGGGACCGAAGGATGAAAATGCCCGACTATGAGGCAGAAGATGCTTCAACCATCAGGGCCCCAACCACAGGTCTCAGTGTGAAGCTTGCACATAGTCATGAGTTGATGAGGGTGTGTGGGACCCTGGTCTAGATCATGTTTTCATCTTTGGGATGGAAATATCTAGAGTTTTCTTGTTTCATTTTTATCATCGTCGTAAGTTTATTCTTATTCTGGTGGAGTGATGAGATCATTATACCACAACAAAAGTGGCCTTATCTTCTCCAAACATGGTTTTTAAATCATCTGTATTCCTTAAGGGGTGTTGGGATTCTGAATGTACAAAATCGTTTTAGTTTTGGGTTTAGTTTTAACTAGGTTTGTTAGGGTAATTTTTAGTTTCATGAAATTAATGGGTGGTTCTTCGGGGCCCATTCTTAGTTCAAACTACTATTCATGCGTTTTCCTCTAGTTTATTTCATATTTGTAGGGGATTTCTCTATCCCAGTGTTCAAGTATTCCGGTCTACACTGTAATGGTTTTAATCCTAGTGGTGGAGTTGTTCCATCAGCATTGAGAAAGTTGGTTGAGTTCGGGCTAGGAATTCCCTAGTATCCGGTTGCGGTGATGATTTTTATTTGGTCAGTGTGGAATTTTTGGAGTTAATTACTCATCCTTAGGTTGTTAGGTTGTTTCATAGAAAGATTTTCGTTTAAATATATGGCATGTTGTTTGTTCCATGTGGAGAAATTGAATTAGTTCGTTTTTGGAGTTCCAGTGTTCCCTCCCCCTCGGGGGTGGTGTGTTAGTGTTTCAAGGTTTCTGTGTTAGTGTAATTCTTGTGTTGGGGAGAACCATCTTGTGTTCTCCCCTCATTCTTCTGTTGTGGTTTCTTCATGAATTGGTTGGGTGTGACGTTTTTTGGAAATGGTCACCACAATGATCGCGAATTCTATTGGTTTTGTATGGGTATAGACACAAGCTGCGTTAACTATTGGCTTGGTGACTTCCTAGGGGAAGAATGTTTTGTGGTGGGGATAATTGTCACACCCTGACCCTTTTAAATTATTTTATTTTATTTTATTTTATTATTTCTTGGTTTCAGTTAGCCTTGAAAATTTGTGGGTTGATCAATGGTCTAAATTTTTTAACGTTTAACAATTTTGATGGGTTTCTGACCGGTGCACAGGCACCGAATGGTTGGCAGCGACTGTGCAGTCAGCCCAGGTTATGTGTAGTTATTTAATATTTAAAATAAATAAAATTTTATAAAAATAAAACAAGTTAACTATTTGTGCCAAAATAATAATAATAATAATAATATTGTGTAGATAATAATAATAATATTATTATTATTAGAAGAGTTATTATTGAACATAATATTTTTAAAATTAAATGGTTATTAAAAGTGTTTTTAATATTTTTATTATTCAATTATTATTAATGTTGTGATAATTTAAAATGAGTTAGTATTATTATTATTATTACTTTTTTTAATGTTTTTATATTACATTATTAATGTTGTTAATATTTGAAAAATTAAATGAATAAAATTTATTATTATTATTAGTAGTAGTATTATAAAAATGAAAAAAAGGGTGAAACCCTAGGGGGTGTCACCACCCTCCCCTTCTCCCTTAGGCGCACAACAGTCCTCCCCTGCCCTTCCCTGGTGCGCCACAACCCAACATCCCAGCACCTCCCCTCATCTTCTACTCTGGTCGATATCCCATGTCCCTTTCTCCTATTGTATGCAGCAAATGCCTTTCCTCGACCATCTTCTTCTCCCATGAGGCACACATAGCCCCCTCCACTGCTCCATGGTGTGAACACAAACATGCCAAGTCAGTTCTCCCCCTTCTTGTCCAGACCTCCCCTTCCTGGCACAACCCGACTCCAATGACCCCCTATTCTGGTAGCTCGAACCCCCTGCGCACACATGTCTGGCTGGCCTACTTTATAGAGCTCCTCCGATAGCCCTCCCTCTTACTCCGTTATCCTCCTGTACCCTCACGACAGGAGTGTTTCTCTTAGTCAGTTTGTTTCTTCTTGGAGTGGGTTATTTGGTTAGGGTTTTGTGTAACTTTGGTACTATTTTGGGTATTAGTGGTTTGATGTTTTGATTTTAGGGTCTAGTTGTGTTTATTGAGGTGCAGTTGATGTCCAGTGGATTTTGTGCACTAATTTTGTGAAATTTTATTACACCAAGTTATGTGGTTCCATATTTAAACTTTATTTGATGATTTGTTTTTCTTTATTGATTAATTTACAATATTTATTGACTCATATGTCGGGTGAGAAAGCTGTTTTTTCAAATATTAACTTGTGTTGGATTTTTATATGGCATGCTTGTGTGAAACAAGGTTTGTTTTGGATATAAGTCCTTTTTGGTAATTCTTGGTTTTGTTTTATGACTTGTGAGTTTGGTTTATTAGATCATGCAAGGGATGCAGATTTTATTCTAGTATGGTGTCAGTGTGTGTTTGATTTAAAAAGGGAATTTGGGTGTGTTTTTGACGTAAGGCCATGTAGTGATTCTTTGTACTGTATTTATAAATTTTCAAATGTTTTATTGAATGATATTAGTGGAGAAAATCCAATTTTAATGCATCTATATTGTGTGGTTGGTTTTAAATCTGAATTTTAAATGAAACTATGTGTATTTTTAGTGTAAACATTTTTTCGTCAGTTGTTAATTCTTTAAAAACTATTAAAATGATTTATTAAATTATTTTTGTGGTGTGAAAACCATTTTTGGTAGCATTGATGAAGTGTTAAAATTTTAATGTTGAAGTTTGACAAGAAATTTGGTGTTTTTAATGTGTGTCCCATGTTTCATCATTTGGTTTTGTTTTATGACTTATAGAATTGATTTATTAAATGTTTTTTGGGCTGAGAAATATTGTTTTCTATGATATTGTTGGGATTTTTTCCTTAAAAGTTCAATTTTACATAGATTTCGTGCGCAAAGTCTTGTTTTACTTCTTGAAATTGTTTTATGAAAATGATAAATGGTTTATTGAGTTACATAGAGTGTACAAGAGAATGTTGGGTACCTTTTGGTATGTGTGTGTTGAAATATGATTTTTGGTGGTAAATATACCACTTTGATCATGTTATCCTTGTTGTTCATTTCTCAATATGTGTTGTAAATTCTATTAAAAGATGGAAAGTATGTTATAATGTTGATTTGTTGTACATTTGGTTTTAAAGTGGCTTTTCCTACTTGAAATTGGGTGTGTTATTGGTGCAAACCCTTGATGTGTTGTTTTGAAATGTTTTATATATTGTTTAAGTGTTTAATTGTTTTATTAAATTATATGTGTAGTGAGTGGTCCCTGATTTGTGGTTAGGAGTCTTCAAGTCTAAGCAGACTCACCTACGTGTGCATATGTAAGTATATATATATATATATATACATGGTTTACCCCGTTACATTTATAATTATCCATGGCAGTGAACATACATGTATGAGGCTAGGTGTTCCCATGTATATTTATCAAAATTCATACGTAGGCGAGTGGAGACTAGTATATACGTATAATCATATGTGTAAGGATCCCCTTGCACATGTTCATGGCTATACAGGTGTGTGTATAGGGTCTAGGTGTCCTTATATGTATGTAAAACTACATATTCCTAGTGTGGGAGAAACAAATTCTAGTTAGAAAGCGCCAAGAACTGAAATTATGGTTTTCTTCCACCCTAAGGTAGGTCCCCTATTCTTATTCCTTTAATTTCAATTCCATAATTTCTTGTTTTCTTTAAAAATATGTTTTATATTTATGCTATATAAACATGCTATGAAATCTGGTTGTTGTTTCTAGAAATGATTATGCCTTTGTTTTGGAAATTGAAATGTATTTCTAATTCCCATTGGTCTTAAGTGATTTTTTTGATAAGTGATACACTATGTGGGTTTTAATTGGTAATGATTATTTTCAAAGGCGTTTGGCCTCTCAGCTAGTTTGTTATAAAAAATATTCCTTGTATGTAATTAATCCCATAGGATAATTCACCATGTTTTGATGGTAAAAACTCTAAAAAAATGGAGAAGTTGAGAGAAGAAATTGGATTATCAACTACATGGATAGAAAAATGCTCATTGAGAAGGACCTTATTGATATGTTTTGGAAAGAATCATTGATTACATCAGTCTACACATCAAATGGAGAACTATTATATCCAAAAAAATAGAATACTTCATATGATCTATGGTATAGAAAGAATCCGATGTGGAGTTACTTTTGACTCTTCAGAAGTAAGTGTTTCATTTTTAATAAGGAGAAACACAGGATGTTTGAATCCCATGTAAATTAGGGGATATTTTTGGGTTACTCAAGAAAAATCAAAGCATAAAATTGTTTCAATAAGTAGTTAGGAAATTTATTTGTAATAAATAATGAAACTATATTATAGAATGAGAAGAATATCAAATACATGATTAGTTTCAGGAGTATTGTGATGAAGAGATAAGTAGATCATGAGAAGTACCAATTCTAGATGATGATTCAAAATAATTTTTAGATAATGAAAAAGATGAACAAAAACTAGTATCTTTAAAAATACTGAAGATTCAAGATGAAATTGATAGACACAAAATAATCATTGTTCAGATAGTGTCAGTATAGTCATAGAGGGTGAAGACTCTACAACAAGAATCATTTTTATCACATGTAGAGCCTAATTTTTTTAGCAAGTAGTGGGAGATGACAACTGGGTTCAGTATATAAATGAGGATCTTGAAAAGTTGAGAAGAAGAAAACATGGGAGATTTTTTTGAGGCTAATAGATAAGAATTTCATCAGGAATAAATGTTTCTTTCACAGTATGTTGAATAAAGACGGTGATGTGATTAAAAGAAAATCAGGACTAGTGAAAAAAGGGTACCCCTAGATAGAGGGTACCAATGTTGATGAAACATTTACGCCTGTTATAAGGCTATATACAATCATATTATCCTTTTTCATAATAGTTTCAAAGAAAGTAAAAAATTTTCTAGATGGATGAAAGTCATAATTTATGAAAGGGGTACTGGAAGAAGAATATTATATTGAGCATCTAGATGATTTTCTTATTAATGAATATTATAATAGAGTTTTTTTGGATAAAAGGCACTATATGGGTTGAAGCAATCACCAAGAGAATGGTATTAATGACTTGATCACTTTTTGAAGAATCACAATTTTCAGCGTGGAAGAGTTGATTACAATATAAATGTAAACACTTATAGTAATCAAAGGATAATAGTGCTTGTGTATGTCAACGACATAGTATTTGTTGGATCAGATGAAGAGTATTGAAACCTGTTAATAGAATTCATGAAATGTTAGTTTTAAATGTCAATGATTGGTGAAATAACGTTTCTACTTGGTTTACAGGTGACACAAGGATGTAATGAAACATTTATTTCACAATAAAAATATAATAATAATGTTCTAAGAAGATAATTAATGGATAATTTGGAAGATATGAAGCCACTAGTAACTACTAAGATGAAACTATGATGAGATGATGAAGGTGAAGCGGTTAATTTCATTAAATAATGGAAGTTCATTGGAATAATGTTGTAGTTAACAGTGACACAATTGGATATTTTTTTCTATATGCCAAGAATCCTGCTATTAAAGAAATATAAAGGAAACCCACTTAGTGGAATTGAAAAGAATACTTCAGTATATCAAGGGAATGGTTGATTTATATTTGTTGTACAATGAAAAAGCCAAACAAGAGTTATTAAGATATACTAACGCATAATGGTCCAGTTCAACCGACGATAGAAAATAGACATTAGGTGGTTCATTCTACCTTTTTGTATTGTGTGTTTCTTATCTAAGAAAGAAAAATATTTCATCTTTGAACACCCATAATGAATAATATATTACGGCCACTCATGATTGCATGCAGTTATTATGAATTAAGTAGGAACATGATGATATGGGAGTTCTAGTGAAGTCTCTAATCAAAATACATTATAAAAATTCAAGTGCTATAAATCTATGAAGAAATCCAGTCCATCACTCATGGAAAATCACATTGCAATAAAGTATCATTTTATCAAGGATAAGGTGGATAAAGGTATTATGAATTTTTATTACGTGCTTATAGAGCTTTAGGTTGTAGACATTCAGACAAATGACTTACCCAAAGAAGCATGTGTATATCATCTACTGACTCTTGATGTTTATTCAACTCCCCTCACTTGAAAAGTGTAAAATTGGGACCCCTTCTCCTTAGGTATGATGTTTTTTTCACTAATGTATTCATATTTGTTCTTTACCTTTTAGAATATCACAAAGGGTTGACCTTTATATTTTTTGACAAATGGGGAGAAGTTATGTCTATAAAAGGGGGAAAATGTATTAATAAAGACAGGGGAGAAGCTGCAAGGGGAAATAGTGAAGTAGAGGGAGTTTTAAATAATAAAACATTAAATATGATCGATAAAAAGTCTATATATCATGATAGATGGGGTTTGTGATAAAATCAGTTGAGTGGTTTTGGAATGAAGTGATTCATTGATAAACTTTTCACACTAATCTTCTTTCTCACACTGCGGATGGATCATTTGGGCTTAAAGTGTGTTTTGGGAAAATCGTTGATCACTATCTAAATCCAAAAAAGAGAATTTTGGAAGAATATGGTAGAAGATTTAATGAGGTACCAAAATGTGAATAACTTTCTACAAACCCAAAGGGGGAGATTATTTGAAAAAATCTCTCAAGGTATCATTGTAGTGTTTTTGGAATGATTGTTTTTGTTGAAAACGAAGGTGGACACAATCAATTTAGGAGTTCCATTATGGGTTTTTAATAGGTATGTTAACAAAGATCCAAGATAAAGGATCTAATGCCCTGGAGGTGGTACAGAAAATTGTATATACAATGTGGTGTGGTTTCCTTGTATTTTCCACATATTTGGGGTCTAACATTTGAATGATGGTTCAATCATCACAAAAGTGGTATTTCTATTAATTATTTATAATAATATTGAAAAGTCATGAGTTCCATGAAGATTGGAGCATAAAAAAGGTAATGAGATTTGTAAAGGCATCCAGTGTTGTGAAGGATGGGTTTCATGAAGAAGTGGAGCATGAAAAATGTGCGAAGGGTTAAAAATAAGTATATGTGACTACCAGAAGTGGATAATTGTGAATTCATGAAGGGTTAATGGTAAATCTCAGTGAATATTAGAAGCTTTTTTAATGTGAAATTTCCCCGATGCTTCAAAAAAATATAGAGTTTCATGAATGAGGTTGGAGAGCTGCACAAATAGGTGATGATGAGGATGGAAGATTCTGTATTGGGAGGAAACACCTATAAATAATACTCTAACCCACTTATAAAATAATAGAAATATAAAATGAATATTCCAAGTCTCCAAATTAATGAAGGTGATTCACAATGGTTTTTATTGTGAAAATTTTTTCAAAAAAAGGAAGTTCTCAAAGGCTATGAAATCTGATAAAAATTTGTAATCATCATGAAAGTATTGAAGTTCAAGAAGTCTATAAAAATACAACATAATGTTGTGAGCTTCATAAAGGATATGTGAGATTCACTAAATTTTTGGAGCATTATGAAATGTGGTTGTTTTTCAAAGGCTGGTTGAGCTTCTCAAAAGAGGTGAGCATTATGAAAGTTGTGGGGTTCGAGAAGGAATTATTAACTTGTGATGGATTGGGAAGTTTCATTAAGGATGTGTAAGAATTTTGAAGGTAGTGAGCATTGAGAAAGTATTAAAAAAAACTTTTCCCAACAAAACAATGGTAAATTGATATTCATCAAGTAGATAAAAGTGGGAATTCAATAGAGAATCAACCTACAACCGAGGATGTATTCATTATTTCTAATGAAGAGAACTACATGTCCATAAAATTCATTCAAATATTTTCCAAAGTAGAGGGAAACATAAGAGGAATAAGGTGATCCATTCCATTTATAGTGAGACATTGAAGGAAATATTGAGAGGGTGACCCTTAGGAAACAGTGAGTTGTCACTAAACATTATAATGGTAGCGATCCTAAGCATAGAAGTGAACTAGCCCAAACCTTATTTTGGCATCGAGCCTTAGTGGATTTGGTAAATTGAAATATTTTTGTTTTATGCTCCTTGGAGATATCCTAGTGAGGGTGAACCAAGTGATATTCTTTTCATCTCATTAATGATTTCATTTATGTTTATAAATTACCATGGAAAAGGGAGAGAAGCGCATTTTGTTTAAGGATGAAACAAGTTTTGAAGGGGTAGTTATTATAATCGGTCATACACTGATTCATCCCTCCTCTTAAAGAATTTATCCTAGTTGGTATAATGTAGTAAAATTTAAAAACATTTCTTTTATATTTTTTTCAAAAAAGTCAAAAATTAAATCATTTGGAAATTAAAAAAAGCATTCCTTTTGAAAAAAATTCAAAATTAAAAAATCGGTAATAATGAATTTAAAAATTATTAGATAATAGAAAAATCATTTTTGAAATAATTTTGTGAAAATATGGATATAGAAAAGAAATATTCCATAGTATAGACTTAAACATGAACAATCCTAAATAAAGAGGATATTGTAAAATTAAACCATACCACTTAGATAATGTAAGGGCCCATATCCTTCTAGTTCAAACATTTCCATGTTTCCAAATCAATGGTGTTTAGAGGAGGCCTAGAGTGGGTCTGGAAGAGTTTGGCATAAAAAAAAGGAATCTTGAAGAGTTTCACATTGTGGAGGTGTAGTTCACAGCTTGGGTGAGAACCTCATTGATGATCATTTGAATTAGCTATGTGAATCCATCGACTACATGAAATCAGGTACATTGAAGGATTAGATATGTGGATGAATTAGATACATGGCTGGATTGACAACATGGATCCATTAGACATGTGTCTAGATCATCTATGTAAGAGATCGACTATGTGAGTGGATCAGGAACAACGATCAGCTATGTGGATGGATTAGCTATGTGGATCAGCTACATGGATTAGCTATGCGAGGATCGACTATGTAAATCAACTACATAGGAAATTCAGCTACATGGGGAATTCAGATTTTTGGGGAATCCATCTATGTAGGAATTCATCTATGTGGGGAAATGACTATGTGGGGATTTTGGCTATGTGGTGCTTCTAGCTATGTCAAATGGCCTATATGGATATTTCTACCAGTTTTGTGAAAATGATCATACAAGTATTTCTATGATGTGAATCTAGGGCATTCAAAGGATGATTTTTTGGGTAATTATATCCTTGTTTTTTCTAAGTTGGATGAGGTTGTAAACACATCCTTGTGCTTGGAGCTTAATAATATCCCAAAAAGTTGGAATACAACATTTTTAGATATGGAGAATCTGATCATCCCATGTCATTACCTTAATTTCTTTATGGTCACATTATCCCAAGTTTGGGTGATTCATAAGCCTACCCTTGGAGTTGTGGAACCCTTCTTCTAGTGTCTTGAGTTCTCCAGTAGTGGTCCCATCTTGCATGCCCCCTATTTTTGGTGTAATGAGTTACATGGAGATTATTTCTTCCAGTTAGTGGATTTTATGACTGTCCAATTTATTTACATGAAATCGTAAAGTTATCATGGTTTATCCCTTTGGATGGTAATGGAATTAACCTAATAATTATTAAATAGGATTAATAAAAAATTGGTTTTGATCACATGTTGTTTCTTTCTATCGTGATAATAGTTTGACTCTTGATTTGATAGATAGTGTGTGATATATTATGTTCATGTAGTGTGTTGTTATTATTTTTATCATATTTTTCTTGTTGAAAATTGGTAAATAACATAAACCCATAATTAATTGATTAATTGAATTAATAACTAAATAAGAGGCATGTTGTAATGAATCCTATTTTTTTTAATTTTATGGTAATAAAAGTGATACAATGTGTATGTATAATTAAAAATGTTCATTCTTGTAAATAATGGAATTGATAAAGAATGTGAATCATGATAATTCTTATTGATAATTTTGATAATAATAAAAATGATTGTTAATTGATAATGATTCTTCTCACAGTTTGTTGAATCTAGTTTTAATGCTAAAAGCATGTTTAGATTTTGATAGCTTGTTATAGCTTGATGCCTTAGGTTTCCCGTAGTTGAAAACTATAATTAATGAATTTTTTAATTTAAGATGTAATAATGAACTGGTTGTGTGATAAATATAATTTCTATGGATGGATTTTCCCATATTTTTTAGAAGGCTGAGTGTCTTGAGTTTGGAGCTATGAAAGCTCATTTATGTGTGAACGATGGATGCCTTATTTTATGGATTATATTTCCATGTTGGATATTCTTGTTTTTTTACTTCTATTTTATGATGTTCTATTTATGTGAGCTTCACTGTGATACGTGATATGGGTCGAGGAGTCCTAGAGGTGATGTGATATTGGGATGGCTGAGCTTGGGATAACTAATGTGATGTGGGTGGGGAGGCCCATATGATGTGGTAGTAGTTGAATCCTATGATGGTGAGATGTATCTAGATATAAATTAGGGTATAGAGTATGACATCAAAGATAATAAAATATATCAAAGCAGGGATTGCCCATTGGTGTGATGCTAAGAGCTATTGTGCTCACTTATGAATCTGTTTAATGGCCAATAGATGGGTTTCCTATTTTATCTCCATTCATTTCCCAACTACTTGAGGTAGTTGGGTGTGACTAGTTGCATGTTTCCTCTTGTTGATAGCTTAGTATGGTTTTCCTATTATACATGAATTATGGAATGATACTAACAATGAATAAACAATTAGTAGCCTATGGGGTAGTTAATGTTGGAATGAAAATTCTCAAAAGAAGTTACTCTTAATAAACTGCCGAGTTTTTTTGGATTATGTCAGGAGGGCATGAAATTATGTTTGATGTCTAATGTAATATAATGTGGAATAATTTTAATGGTTAATTTAATGTATAATAAATTAATGAAATAAATAAAATGAAAAAATGAATGAAGTAATTAATGTAGCTCTTTAAATTATAAATTGCTTAGAGGATATCTAGTCTTAGCAGTGGCATCTGAGAGACTGAGTGATGTTCGTTGCTGTTGAATCTAATACAAGGTTATTACCATAGTGTGATTGTGAGTTATATTATATCTTGTATATTCACTTGTGAAAAAATATAATTCCACGTCGGTTTTTAACCGACGTCATTAAAGGCAATGTAAAAAATTTAAGTTTCAACGTTGGTTATTATAAAATGACGTCAAAACTCGGCCCCTGTGGGTCTTCGGCATCAGATTTCATATAAACCAACACCAAAATATAAGACTCCTCAGTATTCGGCGTCGGTTTTTTTGAAAACCAACGTCAAAATTATGATTCTACATGTTTTTAACATCGGTTTTTTGATAAAAACCGACGCAAAAAGTGGGCTTTCGAAACAAATTTAATTTTCGTGTCGGTTTTGGTAAAAACCGATGCGAAAATTGCGTTTAAAAAAAATAGTTTTCGCGTCGGTTTTGGTAAAAACCGACGTGAAAAGTGCATTTTCGAAAAAAAAATATTTATAACGTTGGTTTTGGTAAAATCTAATGTTAAAAATTTTAAACTCTTAATATTTGAATATATTAGCTTTCCGAAGCTTTGATTTGAATATTCATAGAGAAAAAACAGACTTTAGGATCAAAAGTTATAATCATCGTAAGTGGTAACTCTTTAAGATTCGATAGATACAACTCGCTTCAATGAAACCATGAGAAGAGAGAACAAAACAATATATACCAAATGAATGAAATAAATAATAAACTTAAATATTCAACCTAATTTTAAATATTTTCTTATTTTCTTATGAATCTATATCTTGTTTTTCATTGTTTCAATTCTTTTTAGGGAAGAACTCACGAAATAATGAAAATGATGAACAATAAAGGATTTAGAACCTCAGCTAATGAATCTCATGAGGATGTTTTATCTTTGTATCCCAATATGAAGAATTTTTCATCATCATATTAAAAATTATCAAGAATTTTAGCGATAAGTAAAAAAAACAATAATGAGATTAAATGATAAGAATAAATAATATGTTCATATCGTCGATTGAAGAATTGTTGAAATTTTTATTGTAACGAATATGTTGAAAATTTTGAAATAAGGAAAATTAAAATGTATATATTGTAAATAAAAATATTTTATGGTGGTGATGCATTAAAATTTTGGCGGGAATTTGAAAATAGAAACGTGCATTGTGAAAAAATTGAAATACTGAACCCGCAGATTTGAAATTTACTTTTAACATCGGGTAAATATATAACTAATGTTAAATCTATTCTCATGTTGCGGTTTTAACGTTGGTTATTGAAAAACCAATTCCATAAAGTGACTTTTTAATGTCGGATATTTAACAAACCGTCGCCAAAAAGTGGCTTTTAACGTCGGTTCTTGAAAAAACAGACATTGAAAATATTGTCTTATAATGTTCAACTTCCAACGTCAATAACTTTTGATCTGTAAGCCCGTTTTGTCTCCAAAAACTATCAAATTGAAGCTCGATAAATTATCTACAACTTTGTTTTACTATTTAACATTGGTTATTTGAAAAACAGACCCCAAAAAGTGCCTTTTCAAGTTGGTTGTTGAAAAAAACTGACGTTGAAAATATTATCCTATAATTTTCATATTCCAACGACCATAACGTTTTATCCATAAGTTCATTTTAGCTCCAAGACCTGTAAAATTGAATCATGAGAAAATATCTACAACATCTTTTACTCATTAACGTCAGTTATGTGAAAAACTGATGCCAAAAGTGACTTTTAACGTCGGTTATTGAACAAAACCGATGTTAAAAATCATGTCTTATAATGCTCAAATTTTGACATCCATAACGTTTGATCCGTAAGTCCGTTTTAGCTCCATGACCTTTGAAATTGAATCTTGAGAAATTATCTACAACTTTTGTTTAATATTTAATGTTGGTTTTGTGAAAAACAGACGCCAAAAGTGCCTTTTAACGTTGGTTATTGAAAAAAACCGACGTTAAAAATCTTGTCTTATAGTGTTCAACTTCCGACATCAATAACTTTTGATCTGTAAGTCCATTTTAGCTTGACGACCTGTCAAATTGAATCTTGGGAAATTATCTACAACTTTGTTTTACTATTTAACGTCATTTATGTGAAAAACCGGCACCACAAGTTCCTTTTAACATTGGTTATTGAAAAAAACTGACGTTAAAACTATTGTCTTATAATGTTCAACTTCCAACATCAATAACTTTCGATTCGTAAGTCCTCTTTATCTCAACAAACTATCAAATTTAAGCTTGAAATTTTTCTAAAACATTAGTTTACTATATAATATCGTTTATTTGAAAAACCGACACCAAAACGTTCATTTTAACGTCGGTTGTTGAAAAAAAACGACGTTAAAAATCTTGTCTTATAATGTTCAACTTCCGACCTCCATAACTTTTGATTCATAAGTCCGTTTTAGCTCCATGATCTATAAAATTGAAGCATGAGAAATTATGTAAAACTTTAATTTTATTTTTAATGTCGGTTATTTTAAATATCGATGCAAAAAAATTCCTTTTAATGTCGGTTTTTAAGAACCGATGTAAAAAAGGCCCGACGTTAAAGATCAATTTTCCAGTAGTGATTCTATGATTTCATACACTTCCCCAACAATGTCAATAAGGGAAACTGACACCTAGTGGACTATGGGAGGGTATTCTCCCCATCATCCTGGTGGGAGGGTGGATGGCCGACTACCCCCTATAGCTCCACTATATTCTCTTGATAATTATATGTGATGGTATGCATAGTGGTTAGTTTCTCCATATATGAGTATAGATTGTGGTGATGGATTATGGTAATTTCAAACACATGTATCTCCATATATAGTATCTAAATGTTTATTATAGGTATGACATGTATAAACTATGATGGATTGAGGCAATTACTCAGTGTATGGGCTGTAATGGCTTGAGGTATGATACTCGATATATGATATATGTCATACTAGTTATGGTAGATTTAGATAACTACTTGGTGACTATATAAAAATATGTGTATGAGATGATGTGATGAATGAAGTTTATTTTTTGATGCCTTCCCTAGGTGTCTTCAAGTTGGATTATATTTTTAAGAGATATGGATCAAGCTGTGAGACGTTGGGGTAAAGTGGAAAATTAATGGGGAAGTGGGAGAGGGTTACCCCTGATGTTTCATTACAATATTATATTCTATATTTTAAGGAATACTTGGTAAGAGTTATCCATGGTGAGTCTAGGACATAGTATACCTATTTAAATGATGGGTTTGTATCACTATTGTTCACTGTTCTTTAGAATACTTTCATTATATTTCACTTGAGAAGATCTAGGGATGATCCTATAGAGTATAGTGTTATACTCATTTTAAATATATATTAACTATTTTCAGGTTAGTATGATTGGGTTGGAGATCAGGCTGGATGTTAATATCATTTTGTTTTGCTAGAGTTGTTTGGGATTTTTGGTCATTTCCATATTTACCTTTTTGTACCTGTAGTTTCCTTTCAGTGGTTATAATAATGTATGGAATTGAATATTTCACTTGGGATTTCATTATATATATATATATCTGTGTGTGGGTGATAAGGTTTTTATTTATGTAGCTATCTTATATCTCTCTTCTGCATGTTCTCTTAGAGGTGAATGCTTCCCATATGTATATTTATTATAACCTTGCTGCTAGTTGCCAACCTGGGGCCTATTGGAGGTAGGACATGGGTAGTAACTATCTCCCTTCCGTCATTTCTAGGCCAAGATGGGTATTATTTGTGGGTGGGGTCATGAAAATGTGGTATTAGAGGTTTAGGTTGATGGATAATATGAAATTTTGAGTTAGACACCGGTGAGATTACATGGGTTGGTAGGGAAACAGTGTCTGCTAAGTTTCTTAAGTGATATAAAAATGGTAGACTAGCTGAGAAATGAGTATTTAGGGCCTACTATGATCTGATGCATGGGACTTTATTTTTACTGTGCCCACTAAATTATGTAATACTGGTTTTAGGGTATAATCATAAGAAAGGATCATGCATCATTCTTATTCTCTCCTGTGTTTGATATTGGTAGATCTCAAGATAGGTTGAATCCTTAAACAAGATATTTAATTAATTAATTAATGTTATGTATTCCATATTATAGGTTTCAGAGTCAAAACAATTTTTTTTTCAGGCATGGATCTAGGTCGATGTTCTCACCAGGTTTTCTCTGAATATGTTTAGTAGGATGTTCCCGCAGACTGATGCAGGGTATACGTCGAAAATGAAAACACTCAAAGGAGGAAACTCTGAGAGTATCAATGCCATATTTTATAGAAGTGTTAGGGATCCATTTTTGATTCTATCATAGAAGACTAGTTGGAGGAGGTTTATATTGCTTTTATTTTGATCTATGTTTGGAAGGAGCACCGAGTTTCATTGGCCGTGATGATGTTATGTGGAGTAGTGAGGCAGTGGTGGTTCTTGTTCCATGGGGATTGCGAAGAGTAGAATGTCCCATGGGTGATGTTCCAAGACCACTTTTGAGAAGCGCTTATTTCTTGGACCATGAAGATTACGAGTCACACAGAGAAAATCTCCCTTGGATAGAAGAGTTACAGCATGTGATATTTTAGAACCCATTACATGACCCTTCTATGATATACTTTAGACTTGTTTTCTGATGGGGAGGATATGGAAAGGAATTTTTGAGAGGCATTATTTCCAGATATCTAGCTCCAAGTAACCTCTTTTATGGTAAAGAAGTATCTAGAAGTTTTGGTGAGATCAGAGGTTATTAAGAGGATAATATCCCAAATTGGATCGTCACAAGAGGGGAGTCATTATGATTCCTTGTGAAGTAGATATGTGGTCTGATGTTCATAGTTTCCGGAAAAAAATGATTTTAATCATTTAGAGTTAGGTACCAGACCTAATCATATAATTTATATATAAGAAATAGATCTCAGAGATATGATAAGGAATCAGATGCATATTTTTCTTATGAAGGCCAAGATTATTAGTGGAGAGAGTGCCTGAACTATCTGAATAGTCAGTGTCTGCTAGGTGTTCTACTTCAGGATCCTCTGTTGAGTCAGTTCTATCCAAGGTACCAGTAGTGGGGTGTTCTAGTTTGGTATCAATAGATAGGATATGGGGTAGTTAGATTACATACCAGAGATTCTATTCATCCTCAGAGAGAATATTGAGACTGTGGAGTTGTTCTTTATCAGGGATAGAGAGGTTTCAGAGCATGTCATATTCAACATCATGTTCTAGATTTTCACGTGCTAGGGGAATCAAACATCATTAATGGTACCCTTTTATTGTTTTATACATGAGTGTGTGATTTGTTTAACTTAGAAGAAATGAACACCTTTATATCACCTACCCTTATCCATGCTTTGGGTCTTATGGTAGAGAGGATTCCATTACCCTTGGTATTTACTAGACAAGTTGCAGGTCGATCTGACTTGTATGTAGTATGTAGTGACTGTGAGCTAGTGATGGGGTACAACCACTCTTGGAGATACTTACTATGTTTAAAGATATAACCATATGACATCATCCTTAGAATTAATTAGTTGTATTCAGTGTAGGTTATCATGGATTACATTAGGAGGCATGTTGTGTTTTATGATGTTGATGGAGATCTAGTGGTGTTTTATGGTGATATAGACCCTTAGATGGGTAACATGTGCATTCTATCCTTATTATCTTTGATGTATGAGTTGATACTGAGATCATTGGAGGTTCTATAGTCATTATTTCCCAATATTTTACAAGAGTACCCTCATGTATTTCTATAGTAATTTTTATCATTACCCCCCTCGATGGGAGATTGATTTTTGGATCAAGTTATAACTGGGCATATTTCCTATGTCAATGTATATGATGACTCCTTTTAAGTTTCAATAGTTGTGAGTATCGCCAGAAGATCTCTTTCAATGTGGTTTTGTTCAACTAACTTTTTCATCTTGGGGTTCACTAGTCTTGTTCATGAATAAGTGAAATTGTAGTTTTCAACTTTGTATTGGTTATTTTGGCTTAAACCAAGTGGCAATAAAGAACTAATATCCTCTTCCATGGATTAATGATTTATTTAACCAACTA
Source organism: Viscum album (assembly GCA_963277665.1). Lineage (NCBI taxonomy): Eukaryota > Viridiplantae > Streptophyta > Magnoliopsida > Santalales > Viscaceae > Viscum > Viscum album. The sequence continues at coordinate 149,382,368 of OY728125.1, forward strand.
AAGGGATCGTGTTGGTTCCCGAAGATTGAGTTTTGGTTAGGGTATCATCAAATATCTTTGAAGGATAAGGATATATCAAAGACTAATTTTCATTTACTTCATTGGAATTATAGGTTTTTTATGTTGTTTGGTGTCATGAATGCTCTAGTCCTATTCATGGGGTTGATGAAGTATAACGACCCATAAATTACATAAATTTTTATTACCTCATAATTGAAGCATACTTATTACAACAAATAAAAAAAACCATGATAGGACCGTATTGGTATAGTGTCATTATAAATTGGGAAACATAAACAACTGGTTCATAAGTCATCTACATTGTCTCCAGTTTATTTCATCATATCTAGAGTCCCTTTTTGGTATATCCTACTTAATACCCATATTCCTAACCTGGGTAAAAGAAAACATACAAAGGGTGAGCTCAAATTCTCATTAAGGGCAAACAAATGAAATATCAATCATATCATATTCATACGAACATAACATTTTGAAAATCTTATCATGAAAAAGAGATCATAATAACATGACATGGGATAAATCATAGTAGTGAAATGAAATCCCAATATTCATATAATAAGACCTCAAACTTTTTTTCATACATAGATAATCATAGAAAATCATTTCATATTAGTCAAGACTCATTCCCAATACCATCATAGTGGAAAAAGTCCATTACTGAACCAAGTTCACTCCTCGTTATAGTTCTGTATCACTAAACCAGATTAAATTGTCATTCCATCCTTTCCTATATCATGAGATATAAATATTTACCCAATGCGTTGGAGGGAGATATAGGTCCCACCCATATCATAATGACACCATTCTTATGTGCGCCACAAAATCATAAATCATACATCATAGCATAACCCATGTAAAAAAATAGGATTCTTAAACATCATGCCATCATAACATAATCCATATACGATAAAGGACTTCATAAAAATAATTACATCATAACATAATCCAATAAATTTAATAATATGGATAGAAACATAACCCAATATTATCTTAGATGAAAAATAATTTTGATAAAACACTTGAACTCCATTCTTGAGGAAAATATCCTTTATACTTCAAAAACATTTTTCCTTTCTCAAAATGTCATACAATTTTAAACTAAAAAACGTTAATTGAAAATAAACTTGTAAACCTGTAAAGTAAGCTTCATGGAAATAATGTTCTATGAAATCATAACAATCCATTCATTCCGTATAAGTTAAAAAAACATTCTTCTCGTACTTTGGCCAGAAAAGTCAAAAAATATCTCATACTGAAAACAACAAATGATTCCTTTCATATATTTTACTAAAAATTCACCAATAGGTAAAATTGGATTTAAAAAATTTTAGGAGGATAATATTAAATATTGAGGAAACATGGATATGGATGATAAATATTCCCCAGTAAATACCGAAGTATAAAAAATCTAGGATAAAAATTGAGATTGTGAGATTTTCCCTTATCTCAGGTCCGATATGCTTAGTACGTATCCGAACCTCTGGTATAATGATTTAAATAATGTCATTGACTTATTCCAGAATCATATTCATTTTTGTGATATCATATATAGTCATATTATTATCTTCTTATTAGTAATATATCATTTCTACTTTTTATTCAGGTGTTCATTGCTTTATGTTCTTATTCGTGTTTTGTCGAATAAATTATTATTCCCCCTTTTAGGTTATAGATACATCATTTACAGAATGGTATTAGAATAATATATATCATATTTATTCATTCAATGGATTTATATAATCATGTTTTAATGAATATCATGTAAAACGAATCACATCGCACCGTGGAGATGGTAAGCCGTACGTACGAACGATTGACGATATCTTTCCCATAATTATTGAATGGTATTGGAGTGGATGATAGAATATATTAGAATTAGTATAATGTTATAATAATCATATATAGTTATTATTTACACCATTATTCCCATCCAATTAAGGTGGTAGTGGAAAAAAGTTTACACCACGGCGTGGAGACGGTATTCTGTACGAACACATGCGTGGTGATTTCATTTTCCATAGGATGGATAAAAGGTGAAATAAGGTTGTTTAATATTTATAATAACATATAAGTATATTATTTATAATTATGTTATTAATTTATTATGAATAAAATAAAGAAGAATAAGTAGAATAAGAAATAAATTTGAAAGGATCAGTAAAGGATATTACCTCTTCTTCGATGCACCTCTTCTAAACCTCCTCTTAGGGCACAAAAGTTTGTCTTTAAAAAAGACCAGGACCTCCAGTATGTTTCTAGGAAAGTAGAGAAGATAAATTTACAGGGGTTGGATGAGATTGAAGGCTCAAAATGTTGTGAGGAGGAGATGGAGGATGTTCCCTTTTATAAGAGAGGAGAGGGGCACCTTTGGAAACATAATAAATATTAATTTATAATAAATTCAAAACCCACATATAAAACACCAAAAATGACTCAATTCAAAGATGAGATGAGATTGGGTTATAATATCATCAACAAATAAAATTTATACATGTTTGGAATATATTTTAAACCTTATCAAATTGATTTATCCTTATTTAATCTATTTAATTTTATTTGTGGTAATTATATTCTAAATTTTAAATTGTTATAAATAATTACTTATGTGTTATTAATTGTCCATAATTGGATAATTTATAAAATTTTAGACCATATATATTTCAATTTATAATTTTTAAATATATTTGTGATTTTTAAACAATTTTTTAATATGTTATTTTTATAAAATAACAATATTGTCAATTTTGACACTATTCATTTATTTGTATTTAAATAAAATCCACACAGAGAATATATTCGAAACAAAATATTTAATAGATTTATAATATTTAATATTCATCTATAAAATTTGTGGAGAACATTAATTAGTTCATATAATATTTATTTTAATATTTTTAAAACCATTTATTTGATATTTTAATCAATAAAATAACTTATACATCACTATTGTGTCATCATTAATGATAATTATTTAATCCCTAAAAATTATAAATAATTTCTAATGATGTATAAAAGTTTATTATATTTCCGGAGAATATTTATATTCTATGTTTTATGAAGTTTATCACTAAATAAAAATTATTACACTTATAAGATATAAGAGAGTGACATGTTGTCACTTTCTTTGGTTTTAATTATAATTATATCATTTTCATGGCCAATAGTCCATGAAAGGAGTCTATTCCGACCCTTAGGTGATATGGGTTGGCTTTTATTCATCCAATAGAATTTTGGCAGGTGTTAAGGTAATTTTATAATCTTATTTTTACCCTTAATTACACAATTTACCTTTAACTGTACTAAATAAAAATTACCATAATTACTATTCATAATGTCAAAAAAATAAAAGTAACATATTAAAATAATTAGTCCCACTAAATCAAAATATGGAATACATTTATCAAAATTCAAAACACAGAATTTTCAGTAATTAATTTAAAATTAATCCCGTTGTTAAGAAAACAAGTTTTAAAAGTTAAAACATTGTCAAAGATTGAAATGTTTTGACCTATGAATTCAATGTAAAATTAATGGTAATGACATACATCATATTAAATGGTAAAAATATATTCTATTTATACGTTAAAACCATAAAATTTTATCATTTAACCATATAAATTATCTTGATGAAAAAATTTGTTTTTAAGAAAATTTTAGGGTATTTTTACTATTCATCAAAATTTGAAAGTTATCAGAAAAATATCAAAAATTTATCCAATGTAAAATTTTAAGTCCTGATTCAAAATAATATGTTTATTTTGTAAAATTGAACTTATAAACTTGTCAAAAATTATATTTAAAATAGGTGCGCCATCAAAAGGCGGTAAAACTCCATTTTTTGAAAAATACTTTTTTTATCCGAAAAATTGATTTTGTTTTCATATCTCATTTTAGAAAATGTGTAAGATAAATTATAATGTTATAAAATTAAAAATTTAGTTAATAATATTCATAACGGCTAGTTTATAACAATTTAATAACATATCGTTGTTTAGTGAAAATCAGTATTGTGTACAAAACAAGCTATCGAGGAAGGTTTCTCTTGCGTGTAACGCAAGCCAAGCTAGTGTTGCATGTAGTGAATGATTACTTTGGTGTTTCCTATAACATAAAAAAATATATTTATCATAAAATCTTGGGGTGTTACATTCTACCCCCCTTAAAATGAATTTCTCCCTCAAAATTCGTCACTTCGTAACAAACAGATGAGGATACCTCTCCCTCATCATATCCTAAAGTTCCCATGTAGCTTCTTATAATTAGTGGTTCGTCCTTAAAACATTAACCAAGAGAGTGGTCTTGTTTCGTAGATCTTTTTCACTATGATCTAGAATCTCTATCGGCTGTTTTTTATAAGAAAGATCTTGCTCCAACGGTACAACTTCTGAGCTTAGTAGATGTGAAGGATCATGCATGTACTTTCTCAGGAGAGATACATGGAACACATAATGAACTTGAGAGAGAATTAGTGGAAGTTCCAATCGGTAAGATAACTTCCCAACATGATTCAGTATTTCGAAAGGACCAAAAAAATAGGGCTCAGCTTTCCCTTCTTTCCAAATCTCATTACTCTCTTCCAAGGTGGTATTTGTAATAACACTTTATCAACAACCACAAACTCTAGGTCTTTTCTTCAGTTGGAAGCATAACTTTTTTGGTGACTCTGAGCTGCTCTTATGTTTTGTTGAATAGATTTTACCTTTTCTGTCATCTCATCAACAAGATCAAGTCCTAATAGCTTTCTTTCCCCAACATCATCCCAGCAAGTTGGAGTTCTGCATTTATTTCCATAGAGAGATTCATAAGGATCCATCTAGATACTGGAGTGAAAGCTATTATTATAAGAAAATTCCACCAAAGGTAGGTGTTGATACCAACCACCTTTTAAATCCATAGAGAAAACTCTCAACATGTCTTCTAGAGTTTGAATTGTCCTCTCAGACTAACCGTCTGTATGAGGATGATAAGTAGTGATGAAACTCAACTCTGTATCTAGAGTATGCTGAAGACTTCGCCAAAACATCAAGGTAAGCCTCAAATCCCAATCAGATATAATAGAAAGTGGTACTACATGAAATCTTAAGACTTCCATTACATATATCCTGGCAATATGATCAAGAGAGAAATCCTCTCTAATAGCAATGAAGTGTGCCGAATTCGTAAGATGATCAAATATAACCCATATAATATTATTTCATTTGGATGTTTTAGGAAGTCCAGTGAACAAGTCCATAGTGATGTTTTCCCATTTCAATTCTGGTAGGGGTAATGGTTGTAAAATCCCCTTAGACTTCTATCTCTCAGATTTAACTTGCTGACAAACAAAGCATCGAGGGACATATTCAGCAACATCTCTTTTCATGTCATCCCACTAGAAGTACTCTTTCAGGTCCCTATACATATTCGTGATTCCAGGGTGAATAGAGAATGAATAACTATGAGCCTCATCCAATATTTCCTTCTTTAATTCTGGGATGGGAGGAACAAAAACTCGATTCCTAAACCTTATTATTTTATCATAATCAATGTGGAATTCAAGAAAATTTCTCACCTTCTTTTTTACCTCTACATCTTCTTTCTATGCCACTTTAATATTAACATGTATAGATAGATGAAAATTCATTTGAGAAAGATAATATTTTTCCCCTTCCATTATAATTCCAAGATCCATCCTTTGTAAATCCATAAATATTGGACCTTTTGTGATCCTCTTCATGGATAAACTAGCATGGTTTTATCAAATTAATGCATCTTCCACCTTATTTGATTTCCCAGGGTGATAATGAATTGAGCAGTCATAATCCTTAATTAGCTCCAACCATCTTCTTTGGCGCATATTCATCTCCTTTTGTGTTAAAACATACTTTAAACTTTTATGATCAGTATAAATATCACACCTTTCACCATAAAGATAATGCCTCCAAATCTTTAATGTAAAGATTACCGCAACTAACTCCAAATCATGAGTTGGGAAATTTTGCTCATGGATTTTCAAATGTCGTGAGGCATAATCTATCACCATATCATTTTTCATGAGAACACACCCCAATCCATTCATGGATGCATCACTTTAGATCACAAACCTTTCTCCACTACAAGGTAGTGTGAGCACAGGTGCACTGGATAACCTTCTTTTTAACTCCTTGAAATTCTCTTCACACTCCTCCATAAAAATGAACATAACTCTTTTTCGAGTCAACCTTGTGAGTAGATTAGATAATCATGAAAAATCATTCACAAAACGTTGATAATATCCATCCAAACCAAGAAAACTTAGGATCTTAGTTACTGTTGTTGGTCTCAACCATCTTTCGATAACCTCTGTTTTTGCTGGATCCACAGATATCCCCTCTTTTGAGATTATGTGACCCAAAAATAAATCTTTTTGAGGCCAAAATTCACACTTGGTAAATTTGGCATAAAGATTCTTCTTTCCCAGGGTCTTCGATATGATTCATAAGTGATTTTCATGTTCTTCATAGATCTTTGAATATAAAAGAATATCGTCTATAAAGACTACCACAAACTGAAAAAGATAGTCTATAAAGACTCTATTCATTATATCCATGAAGATAGTAGGGTAATTAGTAAGACCAAATGACATCACTATAAATTCATAGCATCCATACCTTGTATGGAAATCCGTATTTGGTATATACTCCTTTTGACCTTTAATGGATGATACCCTGAATGAAGATCAATTTTGGACAAGTATTGAGCTCCGCGCAGTTGGTCAAATAAGTCATCAATGCGTGGGAGAGGATATTTGTTCTTGATAGTGATCTCGTTAATTTCTCGATAATCATTGCAGAGTCTCATTGATCCATCTTTCTTCTTAACAAACTAAATAGGTTCTCTCCAAGGTGATGCACTAGGGAGTATGAATCCCTTATCAAGATTCTCTTGGAGTTGATTCTTTAATTCCTGCAAATCAATTGGGGACATTCTATAATGTGTCTTTGAAATGGGCATAGCACCCGGTATGAGTTCTTTTGAAAACTCAACTTTGCGATTTGGTGGAAGACCTAGAAATTCCTTTAGAAAGACATCATCAAACTCCCGTACAATGGGAATATTCTTAATCATGATTTTCTCTCCAACTATTTGAGATAAATAACCTTCTTTATTAGAGTCAAGACCCAAATTATGGAAGAAATTTCCTTTGGAAGGTTATGTTAATCCTTGCATCGATAGATGATAATAGATTGATCAGTGATATGAAATGTGACGTCCATTATTTGGATATTGATATGATCTCTATATAAGGAAATCCAATACATGCCAATAATCACATCAAATTCCACTATAGGAAGGATCACAAGATTTTTCGGAAGCACTTTCCCACAGACATCAATCAGAGAAGAATTTTAAACTTTTGATGCGACTGTTGTGCCATTAAGGGTTGGCACATCTAACTCAATAGCTAATCATTGGGGTAGTACGATGACAACCTTAGAAAATTCTTCAGAAATAAAAGAGTGGGTGTGTCCAGAATCAAATAAAACATTTTCTACTTTATATTGGATGGTAAGTGTACATTTCACCACTTCGTTATCGTACTTCACATCGCCGATAGAAATTGCATGTGACTTTCCTTTGTCTTTGGCCTTAAGAGTATGTTGACGTCGATCATCATCAACAACCCTTGGATTAAGGAATTGATTGGCATAATTCCCCATTTTCTTTCACTTGTAACATTGAAGTGTAGGAGGTACATTCTGTGTAGACTTTTATTTGTTCACATCACTAGACATCTTTTTCCCATCACTACGACATTCAATTTCCCGATGACATTCATTTCAACACTTAAAACGTTTACTTGTCCCTTTAATACAATTACCTCCATGTTTCTTTCAACACATTGAGCAAAAGGGAAAACTCATTTTCTTTTCAGTGTGGTCTTTAAATTTTCCTTTGAATTCCATTTTCCTCTTCTTATAAAAACCATATGACTGATGGGTTACTCCAATCTCCATCTCAACCTTGAGAGCACATCGAAAAATTAACTCATAGCTATTGAAGTCCCTTAAAGCTAATTCCCTTCAGAGACTTGGTTTTAAGCCACTAAAGAATCGATCGATCTTACTCTCAGGTTGGAAAATAATTCTGGAAGCGTACCTTGCAAGTCTTGTAAAATTTTCTTCATAGGTACCAACCGATTCATCATACTTTTTCTTTAGTTCAAGAAACTCCTTCTCCATATTTTTTTGAAGAATATGAGGGAATTACTTATTGGAAAATAAGTTCTTGAACTCTTCCCATTACATGTACTCAATTTTGTCTCTTTGCCTCATATTCTTGATAATATTCCACCATTTATCATCTTCACATTCAAAACAATATACTTCTAAGATGAATTTATCATGTTCAGAACATTCTATAACAGTAAATATCGTTTTAGTGGTACTAATCCTTTGTTTATCCACTAATGGTTCAGAAGACCTGCTGAATGAAGGTGGAAGATACCTCATGAAGGATTCAACATAATGTTACTCCTTACTTTTCTCGTTTATAAGTCCTTTACGATTCATATCTTGAGAAAGTTGTGTGATCATGAATACAAGAATTTTTATTCCAGCTCCCATAACGTTTGGTTTCTAAGGGGGACAATAATTGCATTGCCCGTCACATTTAGCATTAACATGGTTCCTTCAGGTTCCAGCCATTGACTAAAACCAAGAAGCATAGTGTGAGAAACACTAATCATAATAGGAAAACCACATAATCAAGAATAAAATTTCATACTTTAGGTCTTATCATAGGTTATTCATGGTCGTTTCTAAAACACTAATATTGTCTTCCATGCTTAGACATATCCTTAGGGTTCTTACTAAGGCTTTCACATCCTAGTTTCCAAAGGTCGACTATACTTTTCCTCTGATACCAACTATAATGACTGATACTTTACATAAATTTTTATTACTTCCGAATTGAAGCATACTTATGACAAAATATAACAAATCCATGATAGGACCGAATAGGTATAGTGTCTTTAGAAACCGGGAAACATAAACAATTGGTTCATAAATCATCTACATTGTCTCCCTCTTATTTATCATATCTAGAGTCCCTTTTTGGCATATCCTACTTAATACCCTCCTTCCAAACCTAGGGAAAATAAAATATACCAAGGGTGAGCTCAAATGCTCATTATGGTCAAACAAAGGAAATATCAATCATATCATATTAATAAGAACATAATATTTTTAAAATCTTATCCAGCAAAAGAGATCATAATATCATGACATGGGATAAATCATATTTGTGAAATGAAAGCCCAATATTCATAACATAAGGCATGAAACTTTGTGTCATACAAATATAATCATAGAAACTCATTTCATATTATTCAAGACTCATTTCCAAGACCATCATAATGGAAAAATTCCATTACTGAACCAAGTTCACTCGTCGTTCCAGTCCTACATCACTGAACCAGAATAACTATATGTTCCAGCCATGTCTATCTCATGAGATATAAATCATTACCCAATGCATTGGAGGGAGATATAGGTCCCACCCATCTCATAATGAAACCATTCTTATGTGTTCCACAAAAATATAAACTATACATCATAGCATAACCAATGTAAAAAAATGGGATTCTTAAATATCATGCCATCATAACATAATCCATATACAATAAAGGACTTCATAAAAATAATTCCATCATAACATAATCAAATAAATGTAATAATAGTGATAGAAACATAACCCTATATTATCTTAGATGGAAAATAATTTTGATAAAACACTTGAACTCCATTCTTGAGGAAAATATCATTTCTACTTCATTTTTTTTTAATTTCTCATCATGTCATAAAATTTTAAACTAAAATTAGTTAATTGAAGATAAACATGAAAAATTGTGAAGGCTTATTCATGGAAATAATTTTCTATGAAATTATAACAATCCATTCATGTCGTATAAGTTAAAAAAACTTTCTTCTCGTACTTTGGCTGGAAAAGTCAAAAAGTATCTCGTACTGAATACAACAAAAGATTTATTTCATATCTTTTACTAAACATTCACAAATAGGAAAAATTGGATTTAAAAAATTATAGGGTGATAGTATTACATATTGAGGAAACATGGATGTGGATGATAAATATTCTCCAGTAAATACCGAAGTATAAACAATCTCGGATAAAAATTGAGATTGTGAGATTTTCCCTTACCTTAGGGCCAATATGTTTTTTATATATCCAAACCTCCTTTATAATGATTTAATAAATTTCATTGACTTATTCTAGAATAATATTCATTGTTATGATATCATATATGGTCATATTCTAATCTTCTTATTAGTAATATTTCATTGTTGCTTTTTATTCGGGTGTTCATTGCTTTATGTTCTTATGCGTGTTTTGTCAAATAAATTATTATTTCCATTTTAGGTTATATATACATCGTTTATAGAATGGTATTAGTATAATATATATCATATATATTCATTCAGTGTGTTTATATAATCTTGGTTTAATGAATATCATGTAGAATGAATCACATCGCACTGTGGAGATGGTAAGCCGTACGTATGCACGAGCGACGATATCGTTCCCATAATTATTGAATGGTATTGGATTGGATGATAGAATATATAAAAATTAGTATCATGTTGTAATAATAATATATATTTATTATTTACACCATTATACCCATCCAAGTAAGGTGGTGGTGGAAATCATATTACACCACGGCGTGGAGACGGTATTCCGTACGTACGCACACGCGTTGATTTCGTTTTCCATAGGATGGATTGAAGGTGAAATAGGGTTGTTTCATATTTATAATAACATATAAGTATATTAGTGATACTGATTTTATTAATTTATGAAGAATAAAATAATTATTAAGAAGTAGAAGAAAAAATAAATTTGAAAGGATCGGTAAAGGATATTACCTCTTCTTTGATGCGCCTCTTCTAAACCTCCTACTAGGGCACTAATGTTGGTCTTTGAAGAAGACCAGTACCTCTATAATGTTTCTAGGAAGCTGTAGAAGATAAAACATCAGGGTTTGGCCAAGCTTGAAGGCTCAAAATGTTTTGAGGAGGAGAGGGAGGAGGTTTCATTTTATAAGGGAGGAGAGGGGCACATTTGGAATCATAAGAAGTATTAATTTATAATAAATTCAAACCCTTCTTAAAAACCTCCAAAAATGACTCCATTCGAAGATGAGATGATATATGGTTGTAATATAATCAACCAATAAAATTTAGACATGTTGGGAATTTATTTTAAACCTTATAAAACTGATTTATCCTTATTTAATCTCTTTAATTTTATTTTTGGTAATAATATAGTTGTCCACAAGTTCCATAGATCACCTTTGGTGGTATTTCCTGATATGAAAAATATGTATTGAGATTTGAGAGGTCTTTTTTGTTGTCCTGAATTAAACCATGCAATTTCAAAGTTCATTTATCAATGTATAGTCTTCCTGAAGGTGAAGGTTGAGCACCATGTTTTTTTGGTTTGGTCCAACCATTATATGTTCCCTAGTGTAAGTGAGAGGAAATATCGATGGACTTAGTAGCTGTTTTACCATGAAACTAGGGAGGTTATGTTGCTATATGGGTGATAGTGGATGATTTGATGAAATAATATCAATTTATACTAATCAGGAAGTTAGGATCAGTAGAGTTTTTGTCGAGGAAGTATTTGGAGGATGTGGTGAAACTCCACAGAGTCACGAGGACGATCATATTTGATTGGGGTCCTCGTTTTACCTCTAATGTGTAGTGATGTCTCCAAAAGTATTTTGGCTCTTACATATTCCTTATCATTTCTTTTCATCCATAGATAAACTATCAAACAGAGTGGTCCATCTAGACTCTGGAAGACATGTTTCACTCTTATGTCGTAGATTTTGGAGGTTGACCTTGGTTGAGTTTTATTATTATAATTGTTTCTACTCCACTATTTGTATGGTGATATTTTTATTTTTGTATAAGTGAACTTTACATTCTATATTGTGCTAGATTTTGTTCAAAGAGGCAAAAATTATTTTTCCATAACTATTACAGAATACAACATGGATGATACGATTAATTCATGATATGATAAAGGTAGCACAGGTCATATGAAATCCTATTCCAATCATAAGATGAGACCTCTAGAGTTTGAAATTGTATATCAAAAGTTCTTAAAGGAAACCCCACATCATGTATAGAGAATGTTTTTCTATGGGAGTAATATTTCTTTACAGTTTTTTATGCCTTTTTGTGGTGTTGGATAATGTTGGAGTCATGGGGTATTAGATATAACTTACCCTATAAATTATCTATATTGATAATGTTTTCTATGTTTCTTAGATATATTTCGATATTAATGATTACTCTCGTGTCATTGATTGGGGAAAGATCGATTTTGAAAATGATGGACCTTCGAGGAGTGGGACATAGAGATCCAGGACTGCCAAGAGAAGGTGTTTCATGGGTGTGCCTGTAAGACAATGAGATTTTGTGATTTGTTTTCAAATTAATTTAATATTTTTGATGTTTTACATTTAACACAACACTGAATATATATTTTTCTACGCAAAATCACTAAGTTTTGATTACATTGTACACACTACCAATTTAAGTTTGTGCTATATGAAACACTTAGATTATCATGTGGTACACAAAACACTATGTTTGGATTGTGTTACACATAATGAAATGTTCATTAGATAAATTTTGTTACACAAAAGACATATCTTTACCAAATGTAGCATCCCACCCCACGTGACACTCAATAGTTTCCCGAGGTGATGAGCCGCAAGACCACAAGCGCATCTTCCCAAACTCCAGAGGCTTCCGACTAGTAGTGAGGGACTTGGGTAAGTCCATGGGTAGACTATGCCCTCATTGATAATAATAGAGTGCAGTAATATATATATATAATAAATTGTAGAAGTTAAAACATTATCTAGATAGCAGTGTAAACTGACTTCATAAACATGCAAGATAATGAAATAATGTGTAGAAGATGAATAAATAAACAGAAGAAACTGATGATGATAGTATGTCAAGTTTTGTACAGACACGAGACAACATGGGTAGGGGATAAAATCATATACAAAATACTGAAACAATAAACAAAAAAGGCCAAAAACTCTAACAACTAGCATCTTGAGCATAGGCTCAGTCCTATGCTTCCAACTACATCCCATAAATATAAATCAAGCATTGGAAACTGGATGATTCCCTTTGTCCAAACCAACAATTATAATGTCTACTCAAGTACCAAAGGAACCTGAGCAGGGTGTGGGACATAATATTAGTAGTATGACACCCACGATGTCAACACATTTCTATTTAATACATTATAAATATGAACAGTGTTCTGTAGTAGTTTAAATTCAAGAAAAAATTAAATAACTAAAGCACTGGACTGGGTTTCACTTAGACATCCACCCAAATACCTGCTTCTATCTAAGTCAGTATTTCTAAACTGATAAGATCTACAATGGTAAGGCAAGATGCATAATGTTCCAGAGGATGGACCATCCCCGTTTTTGTGCTTGGTCTTTGAGGATAAGTCCCTACATTTATAATATCAAGGGTCGTTATCATTTTCAAAACATTAATTTTCCTTTTTAAATTTCATTTGAAACCCACTATGAAACATATCATGAAACCCATATCCCTCCCTTAACAATCCTAAGAGACTTGAAAAGTATCACTCATGGGATCATCACATAACCAATGAAAAGTAGCCCATACATGGTAACCTAAGGATGAAGTTCCATGTATCACTCCAATCATGGTGAAAAGTCAAATACTAGCCTCTAATTCTATTAATAGTATTGCACTTAGGGGACCGAGTCTCTCTCTAGGAATTGTTTAACTAAATGTTCCTAGACCTCATCCAAGCAGTCTCCCTTAGGGAACCGACATCACTCATATGGAGGTAAATTAATTAACACTCGTCAAAGCCATCATAGGCATATCTATTATCATTATAGACATGTTTACTAATATTTAACAAAACTAACATCATGGAATGAGAGTTCATCCAAGGGGTCCATAAATCAGCACCCCTTACTTCACCCTCAGTTCTAAAGAAAAATCATCAATCAAGAATTTTATATTTAATAAGATTAATTGAAAGGACATTAAATTTAATTCAATCCATTTGATCACATTAAGCCTATTGGTCATGGAATTTCATTAGGATTTTTTACATTAGGTCATATAGAAAAGGGCATCAAGATATAACTAATAGCCAATTCAACATAGTCATGAAGTATAAGGCTTAAATCACTAGGATGAATTCATTTCACGCATTCATCCATAAGTTTCACGGTGAAAAGGCCAGTCATTGGTTCTAACACCCTTAGCAATTCAAAACATGGATTGGGGCATTTAGTATTAATAAATACCCCTAGAAACATTTAAAAAACCAATCTAAATGGGAATTTTTGATTATAGGTATTGATCAACCTATTTGGGTGTCATATATCAATGTATCCAACCCATGGGGTTGTTTTGGTGCATTCTCGTGTCCCCAAGGGCTAGGTAAGGCATCTGTTTGATTATATTTTTAAAAATAGGGATAAATCCAGAAAATCCTAGCCCATGGCACAACATCATAATTTATAGAGATAAATGAAATGATGGGAAAAGAGCATGACCACCTACCTTTGCCTCATAGATATTAGCTTATCCAGTATCAACCTTTTATTTGACCTACGTTAGAAGAAAACAATGAAACATTCAAATTACCTGAAAATAGGGAAAAAGTCATTGCACCACAACAGTGCAATAAATAAGTGAGAAAATATATGATGAAGGCATGGTGAAGGAGGAGATCACCACTATGGTTAAAATTATTCTAACGATAAGAGAAACAAAATATAGATGTATCGAGAACCTTGATTGATAACTAGAGGGAGGAGGAGGGTATTTATAAGAGGAAGATACTTATTCACTGGAGGAAAAATAAGGGAGAACAAGGAAATTTTTTAAAACATTAAAGTGGAATTTTAGTAAAATCACCCATTTTTTACATTGCTCACGGTTTGGCCACACAGTTTTTCCAAACCATGAACCAACCTTGCTCATTTCTCTATTACATAGGCATGACCCACACAGTTTGTCACACAAATTTACTAACCATGTGAAACCCATAAGAAAATGTCAAGTACCATGTTTGCAATTGACCTCATGACCATGCGCTCTGGGTCGCACTGTTGTAGATAAACCATGCAACCCATTCTACCCTTCCTTTTTTAGGTTTTTAGGCTCCAAAAAACTCCTGAATGGACCAAAGGCCTAATTGACGTGATTAGACATCATATTTTGGGATGTTTAAAGGAATAAAGACAAAAAATATCCCATACATTTAGATGAAAACCAAGATGTTACAACCCCTCCTTAAAACAACTCATCCCCAAGTTTTCCTTCAAAGGGTAACAGAATTCCATCTAATAAGAGTTCCGACCACCATGCACATACATAAAATTCACACTACTAGGTATCCTCATGTATGCATCCATATTACCAAAGTACACGAACTAGAGGAACTAACCTAACTCAAAGAACCTTGATGCTATGATCAGGGATACAGATTCGATGCTACTCAAAGGACACATCCACTTCTAGCTCAATGTCATTTGGATCAAACGATTGAGACTGGTTTTCATGATACCGTTGAAGATGAGATATGTGGAATATGTTGTGCATGAAATGGTATATCTGAGGTAACAATAATAGATAGGATACCAGACCGACTCTCTCCACTATCTAAAAAGGCCAGGAATATCTCGGTGATAACCTTCCATGTCTCCATATTCATCTATGACCCAACCTAGGTGATACATGCAGAAAGACCTGATGTACCACCTCAAACTCTAGAGGTATGGGATGATGATTGGTATAAGACTTCATCCTAGATTGAGAT
The DNA here is from genome assembly GCA_963277665.1 of Viscum album. Taxonomy (NCBI): domain Eukaryota; kingdom Viridiplantae; phylum Streptophyta; class Magnoliopsida; order Santalales; family Viscaceae; genus Viscum; species Viscum album. The sequence goes on from OY728125.1 coordinate 149,398,280, forward strand.
CTATCCATACACTTCTGAATCAACTATAATTTCTCTATTGTTTCTTAAACAAGATGAGGACCCAGTAGAGCTACCTCACATACCTATATCTAGTATAGTGGTGAATATAAAGGTTTACCATAGAAATCCTCTTATAGAGACATATTGATTGTTTCCTGAAAGATGTTAGTATAGAAAAAGTAAACTAGAGAAAAATTATTTCCCAGGAATCTTAAAAATAAAGGATGTTGGACTATAGTGTATCCTTTAACACTCGAATGGTTTTCTCAGACTGCCCATCAATCTGAGGGTGATATGAAGTACTCATGTGCACCTGTGAAACCAGTTCATTTTTAACCCCTTTCCAGAAATATTTTGTGAAGTGGGAATCTATATCTGAAATGATAGAACAAGGAACCCAATGAAGTTTCACAATCATCCAGATATAAATCCTTCCTAACTCATCAATAGAGAAGGAATCCTAGACCAGTAGGAAGTGTGTGACTTTTGTCAGCCTATCGAAAATCACTAATACTACAACTTTGCATCTAGGGGATCTCATAAAGACTATAAAAAATCAATTAGGACATAATTAAATTTAAAATTAAGAATGTATAGAGGTTTTAGAAGTATAGTAGGTTACTAGTGATCAACCTTCACCTACTGATAGGTGGAGCACCAACTGATAAAGCCTGCTATCTGTCACTTTATACCTGGACACCTGTACTGACGACTCATTTATTGATACATCTTGGTAAGCTTAGGATGAACTTCCCAAATGAAGGCATGTGATTTCCACATAAACTCTTCCCATATGTCTGAAGGTACCCATACATGGCCATGGAAGAGTATGGTTTCAATTTTATCAACAAACTGCCCAGGAGGTGGGTTCTATCCTGTGCCACTCTCTCTCAAAACAAGTCCCTTTGAATCAAAAAGTTTTCACATTTAGACTCGCTCTATAAGAGAGGATATCACTGCCAGAGCAGGTAAAACTAGTTTCTCATGTTGTTCCAGAACCTCAATATGCATTTCAGAAAAGAAATCCATATACTACCACACAATGTTCGCCTCCTTGAAGGATTGAATCTATGTCTTCCAATACAAGGCATTGGCCATTGCATTACCCTTTCTGTGTATGTAAGCAAGATCAATGTCTAACTACCGCAGGTATTCCACCCACATGTGCTACCTATGATTCAAGTATCACCAAGTGTAGATGTATTTGATACTTTTATGGTTCCTGTAAATAAAAAACCACTCACCAGTAAGTAGTACCTCCAACAATGAAGATCAAGAACCCCAACTACTAGCCTGAGGTCATGTGTATGATAGTTCTGCTCATAATGCATCAGCTAGTGGGATCCATATGCCACGAATTAATCACCCTACATCATAACTAACCTAGTCCGATTCTAGAAGCATCAAAAGAGATAATTTATATTCTTCTTGTCTTAGGAAGAATCATAATTGGAGCTGAAGTGAGTCTTCCCTTTAACTCCTGAATAGTTGTCTCACAAGCTTCAGTCTAGTTGAAATTTACACCCTTCTTGGCCAAACCTGTAAGAGATGCTTCCAAGCATGAGATGTCCTGAATGAATTGGATTTAATATCTAGATATCCCTCAGAATCTTTATATATTAAACACATTCTTTGTATTCTCCTATAAAACCACCACCCTCACCTTCTAAGGGTCAACTAATACTCATTTCTCAGATATGATATGACCCATGAAGTAAACCATTCTAATCGAAAATTTACATGTACTAATTTGTCTCTATAGATGGTACTCTCTCAGTATAATCTCTATGATCTCAACATGTTTGGAATGGTCATGTCTAGAGTATGAATACACAAATATTTCATCTAATAATACTACCAAAAAGTAATAAAGATACGGGTGGAAAACCCAATTCATCAAATCCATGAAGACTGTAATCATGTTCATTAGATCGAAAAGTATAACTAAATACTCTTATCAGACATTACTGATCAATAAAAATGTAAATTTTATGTATTTTGTCCTCACAGGAACCTGATGATATCCTAACCTCAACTCGATCTTAGAGAAAAAGTTTCTCCTCAGAGCTGGTTAAAGAGGTCATCTATGTAAGGTAGTGGATACTTATTCTTTATTATAAGTTTGTTCAATCATCTATAATCCACCCACAATATCAGAGTAGAATCTGATTTCATGGAAAAAACTATGGATGAAATCCATAGTAATGTGTTGGGTTGTATGAAACCCTTATCCTCTAAGTCTAAAAGATACTTCTTTATTTCCTATAGCTCTTTAGGTTCCATCCTATAAAGAGTAATATACACTAGTTCCACCCTGGCACAATATAAATTGTGAAAAAAAATTCCCTCTTAGGAAGTAAGGAAAATAAATTTTCCTGGAAACATCCCTGAAACAATCTAAAATAGGAGGGAATTCTTCCAACTATATTCTTTATTCTCTCATAAAGAGACTGGATAGCTGGGATGTCATATTTCCTAGCCCAATCCACTTGGGTTCATTTCAATATTACTAGATATCCCATATAACCTTATGGATAATCATTTTTCCCTTAGGTGATGTGAAAGACAATTGATGGTGATAGAAATCAACCACGGCTCGATAAACCACAAGATAGTCTACACTGAGAATGACATCAAATCCTATCATATTGAGTATGTAGAAACTCCACAAAAAATGGTACCCACCTATCTCAATGGGTCACTCATTAAACTAGAATATAATCTCTACTCGAGATCCTAACAACGTATCAACATTTATAACACCATTGGGGTATTCAATCACAATGAAAATAGTTCCCATAGTTTTAGCAGACAGAAAAGAGTGTGATGCACCTATATCAAATACGGATGATAATAAAATAGGGGCTAACATTATTATACCTATAACTGTAGATGGACTTAGCCATTGCACCTATGGCGTATGGTAATCAACATTGATATGGGTTGAACTATGACCCTGAGATACTTCCTGAGTTTCCGGAGTAATTCCACTCTACTGTTGATGGAACTCTAAAGCTTTACAACCTTGGCCTTGACCACCTACTCAGACTAAATGGATTGAAGAACATCATATGCCTACCTGATGAGGTGTCACTAACCCTACACCTTAAAGTGGTGGTGGTGAAAAACCTCTCTCACTTGGAACTGAAGTAAAATACCAGTATAAATGCTAGAGGTGACCCATCCTACCCTAATCTCGACATTCGATCAAGTTCCTTGTACACTGGGGTTTTATGGACTATCCTAGAACACTGGTGACACACTATAGGATCAGAGTGTACTACATGTTTGGTACATTCCGTGTGAGTAACCTTGAAGCGTGACTTACTACCACTAGGTATACAACTGCTAGTCTACCTGGAATCCAAACTTCCATACATCAAGTCAACTAACTCCATCAGGTTTCTCTCAGTGATGAGGGCCTGGTTCATTATCTCTAAAATGGTGGTTATCCAAAATATTTTTACCTACAAGAGGATGACATAGGGAATCCCATCCTCAAATCTCCTTATAGTAGTCAGCTCATCACCAATCAACATCGGTGAAAAATTTTATCATTTAGTGAAGCGAGAGGAATATTCCATCACTGATATGTCACCTTTCTCAAGGTGTATAAATTCCCAAAAATGATCCATTATTAAGGTCTATGGGAATAATTAGACAAGAAAGGATACCTGGAAATATTCCTAGATCATACCTTGATGTTGACCAGCCTGAGTCATAATATCCTACCAATTCTTGGAGGATTCAAATAACAGATAGGTCACAAGATTGATAATCCTCTATGGAGGCATCTCTACGTGATCGAATATTGACATAATAGCCTCCAACCTTGACTCAGTAGCCTAAGGTCCTCCATACCCTGATAAGGTGGTAAGATTATACTACTGGAATTCCATGGCCAACTCTGCCATAGAAGGTGTAGGTAAAGGAGAACCTTGCACTGTTTTTATAAAGTGAAGGAAATTATCCTGGAAGAGTGTGTTGATACCTAGGATAGGATCTATAGGAGGTTCCTAGGGTAAAAATTCATGAGGTATCATGAGTGGCTAATGTCCCACCACCTCCAGAGTATGCTCATTTCCACTCTCCTAGTGTTAAACACAAGGTCTTCATGGTGACATAGCTCTAAAAATGCCAAGTGAAAGCCTCAGGAAAGATTATAATAGATATTAAAATATTTAATGAAAGGGAATGCTCAAGTATATACTACTAAGGAGAACACGTATCTTCCTACTCCAAGAGATAGTTCTGGGTGATAGAGTGATTCACAGAAGGAAATAAATGAAAATGAACAAGAGACATAGCCCATAGTCAACTACTAATGTCAGGTTAGGCCAATGTCTCACATTAAAGGTAACCATTACATTTAAAAAAAGAATCAAGTTCTATTTAATTAATTAGATTCATTCTTAATTAATTTGTTTTTAACACATCTATCCAGATTATTATGTCACTAATTCCATTTTATAATGGCCCACACAACTTATAAATTTATTTTGGTACATAAATTAACTGTATCATGATCTTTAAACCATTTGTCAGGTTGTAACATGCCTCAAGTGGTGTTTTGATTGAGTGAAATTCCTTTAGATCCCACCAATCAAAACACTAATGTGGAATCATTAGTCAATTTAACTAATTATGCCATCATCAGAAGCATTAGCACATTGCATGTTGTAAAATAAAGGAACAAATATAAGTCACATGAAATACAACAAATCCTCATAGAGAGTAAATATTCCATGGAATAAAAGAATGGAAATTTAGTCCTAAAGTACTTGGTATGATGCATGATTCTAATGATCCCTCATATTATTGTGATAAAATCATTAATATTACATCAAATTAATAATAAATCAAGGTAATTGAACCACCCTCTAGTGAAATACATGAAACTGTAATAGAGGAATCAACAACATAATTTATCCATACTAGGAAATTTGGATTTTCCCCTGTATGTGGGGTCGCTACTCTAAGGCACATGCTGATGTCCAAATTCCTATATCTTAATCCCATGTCTAACCTAAAGAGTAAGAAAAAAATGAAATGATTTGATACCATTTTGTAGCATCCTTCCCCAAGTTCCACTCAATAGTTCCCTCAGGTGGTGAGCCACATGACCTCAAGCTCATTTACCAAAATGAAAAGGATACCGACTAGCAATGAGAGCCTTGGGTAAATCCATGGGGAGACTATGATCTCATTGATTAGAGTAGAGAATAGATATATATATATATATATATATATAAGAAACAACATAAAAAACAACATTATTCGAATAGCAGTGAAAACTAACAATGTAAACATATAATACAATGAAATAATGTGGGAAAGATGAATAAATATAAAAAGGAAACTAATGATGACAGTTTTCAAAGTTTTATTCAAAAATTAACAAGTAGGGCAGGGGATGTAATCATATACAACATGCTGACAAAATAAAAAATACCAAAAATTGCTACAGATAGTTTATTGAGCATATTAACTATCCTCTGTGCCCCACACCATCCTAGAAATGTAAATTAATCATTTTAAGATGAATTATTCCCATTATCAACACCTCTAATCACAAAGTCTACTCGAGTACCAAAGGCACCTGATCAGGGTGTGAGAAATAATCTCCGCAGGTCGGTACCCACGGTGTCAATGACTTTCTACTTTGTGAATTATAAATACAAATAGTTTCATAAAATTTTAAATGAAAGACCGAATTAAATAACTAAAGTATTGGACTAGGTTCCACTTGGACACCCACCCAACTTCCTACTTTGTTCTAAGCCACTGTGTCTGAGCCAATAGGACCTGCAATGGTAAGGTGAGATGCATAATGTGCTAGAGGATGGACCATCCCCAAGATTATGCATGATATTGGAGGAAAGTCTCTACATTTATAATATCAAGTATCATTATCATTTTCAAAATTTTCAATTTCCATTTTAAATATAATTTGAAAACCACTAAGAAACATAGTGTGACACCCAAATCCCATCCCTGATAATCCAAGGATACTTTCCAAGTATTTCTAATGGGATTATCACATAACCAATGACAATGAGTCCATATGTGGTAACCCAAGGATGAAGTTACAAATTTCACTCCAAGCTTGATGAAAAGTCAAATACTATCCTTGGAGTCCATTATGGCCATCACATGTAGGGGCCTGAGTCTCTCTGGGCATTGTTTAACAGAACATTAATAAATCCAATCCAAGGGGTATCCCCTAGGGAACTGGTTTCACTCTCCTGGAGGTAAATATAATTAATTCTTGGAAAACACATCCCATACATAGCTGGTGTTATTCATATACTGTCTACTAAGAATTAAAAAAACTAAAAATATGGCACAACAGTCTATCCAAGGGGTCATGAAATTGGAATCCCTGGTTTCATCCTTGAATCTAAAGAAAAAGTATCAAAAAATAATTTATATTTAACAATCTTAATTGAAATTCCATTACATTTAATTAATTACATTTGATCACATTACTACTACTAGTCATGACATTTTATTGTGTATTTTCCATTTAGGTCATATGGAAAAGGGTGTAAAGGTCAAATTAGTGGACAATTAAACATAGGCATAATGTATAAGACATAAAACCATTAGGCTGAATTTATTTAACCCATACATCCTTAAGTGGCACAAAGAAAAGGCTAGTCACTAGATCTAAAACCCTTAAAAATTCAAAACTAGGATTAAGGCATTAAATATAAAGCAATATCCCATTTAAAATTTAACAATCCAAGGAAAATGGTAATTTTGTATTATAGGTATATCTCAAACCATTTGGGTAGAATATTTCTAGGAGGTCAACCCATGGGGTTTTTTCACCACATTATTTGGTCGTGAAGGGTTAGAAAAGGCATCTATTTGATTAAATTTGAAAAACTAAGGGCCAAGATGGAAAATATTGGCCTGCAGTATAATGACATAATGTATGGAAAGGGATTAAATGATGAGAAAAAAGTATGAACTACAACCTTAGCCTCATATATATTAGCTCATCTAGTATTAACATCGATTAAAATAAAATAATCAAACAATAAAATTCCCTAAAAATAGGGGAAAATATATTTCACCAAAATATCACAATAGATAAGGGAGAAACTTTAAGATATAGGCACTGGGAAGGAGGAGCTCACCACTACTATTTTGATGCTTCTAATGATGAGATAAACAGATGAGAGACAAAGGCTGCACCTTGATTACGAGTTTAATAAAGGACAAGGGTTTCTAAAGGAGGAAGCTGCTCAGCCACTGGAGGAAAAAATAAAGAATAAGGGAAGGTTTTAAAACATTAAATAGGTTATTTTAGTAAAATTACCCATTTTTAACACTGTGCAAAGTTTGGCCACACGCTTCGGCCAAACCATGCACCAACCGTGCTCAGTTGACTACTATACAAGGGCACCCCACATGGATTTTCAGACAGTTTGACTATTTTTTCATAAACCATGAAAACATTCTCTATCCCATGTCTGCAACCGAACACATGGTTGTGTGCACGAAGTCGCAGAGTTGCAGACAAACCGTATGAACCAGTATACTTTTTTTTTTGGTTTTTCAGGATCCAAACAACCCCTGAATGAACCTAAGGCCACCATGGATTGATTTGAAATCATATCTTGGTCATTTAAAGGAATAAGAACAAAAAAATAACATTTTTTACCTTTAGATGAAACCTGAGATGTTATACCAAAAAAAATACTATTAATATTGTTATTAAAATATAGTTATAGTTACCATCTTGTGGTTGGAATGAAAATTAAAAATATCATTTAATAAATTTTTAAAATTTTATTTAAACATGAATATAAAATGAATCTTTTGGTTCTAAATTATTTGGAAAGGAAAGTAACAACTATTTTAAAATAAAGAAATTCCTTTTCTAATAAAACTATTTTTCTAGGTACAAAAACCATTTGATGTCAATAAATTAAACAAACCAATATTATTGAATGTTTTTAATAAAATTTATATATTACATATTCAATCAAAATTTTTGAAACTCCTCCAATATATTTGATATGAATAATAAAATAATAAATCCATTTTTATTAATAGAAAGATGTAATTTTCAAAAGGGTAATTTTCCAGCTTTTAATGGAGAACCTGTTTTAAATTTAAATTTTTACAATTTGATAAATTTTATATGAAAAAATAAACATTATTCTTGAAATATTAATATCAAAATTTACTTTGGATGAATTTTTTTTATTTTTCTGAGAAGTTTCACATTTTGATAAATTAAAAAAAAAATCATAATTTTAAATGAAAAATATTATTCATCTAAATAATTTATAATGTTAAATTATATTTATAATTAGTTTAAAAGTATAATTTGATAAATTTTTTATCATTTAATCCAATTAAGTTCATTTTAATCAATTTAACATTGGATTTTGGATACGAAAAAATTTTGATCTTTGGAATGTTACACTTATAAACCATGTTCTTTCATTCTGTCTACATGATTAATTTTAAATTAATTTTATCCATTTAGGTGTTTTAAATTTTAAAAAATTTATTCCATAATTAGAATCATAAGGTCTAAATTTATTAAATAGGTCTGTTTTATTTTTGGACAATATCAATAGTATCATTGGTAATTTTTTTTAACACAATTAAGGGTAAAATTGCGTATTTTAGGTTAAAAATAATGTGATAAGGATTATAAAATTACTCTAAAACCTTCCAAAAATGTTACTAGATGATTTTAATTGAAACCTTAACACTTAAGTTTCTATATTTAATAATTTAATGGACACGTTTCCCTAAAAATGACTTGGATATTATTAAAATCACTGATAATGGCAAAATGCCACACCCTTACTTTTAATGAGTATAATATTTTAAATACGGGGAAAAATAAAATATATGATTGAATATATATATTATTATTAAATATAAAAAGATTTTTTAAATCATGGAAATTTATTTTTAATTTTTATTGAAGATATAATTGTCATAAATAATTACACAATGATGTTTCTGTAATTATTCAATTAATAAAAACTCAAGTAAGTGGTATTAGAATTATTAAAATAGAAATAATTTAAATTAATTAAGGTTATATATGAATTTTATAGGTTAATGTGAAATATTAGGGGTTTATTAAATTAACTGGTTTTATTTTATCTTTATATATTTATTTTCATAAATCCTATGTAATGAATAGTTTCAAAATTGACATTAATGATATTTTATGAAAATAATATTTCATTAAATTAGTGAAAAATAATAAAAATAAAAAATAAGGACAAATTTAATAAATTAAGATATAAAATATAATTAAATTTACCATTTATGTTTCAATTGAAACCTAATAAATAAGAGTATCTACCTTTTAATACTTAAAATATTAATATCGTAGTTAAAATAAAAAATAGGTTAACTAAGAGTTAATAAAAAAGGTAATGTTTAAAATTAGAAAAAAACATGTCTAAAACTATTGTTTGATGGTATTAACACCCTATATCACATTATATTCAAATAAATTTCCATTTTTATGTATTTATATTTATATTTAATTTATTTTAAAATATTTCTTTGAGAAATTTTAAAAGTGCCCCTCACCTTCACTATAAAAGGAAACGTCCTCCCTCATCTCAATTCACCACATTGAGGATTATATCTTGAAAAAACTCTAGAAAATTATCTTTTAAACATCCATATAAATATTATATATGTTATGGTATTCATAAAAGACCAACTCTAGAGTCCTTTAAAGGAGATCTAAAGGAGATGTTTTGAAGAAGAGGTAATTGCTCCAACCGACTAAATATATTATATATTATAAAATAATAAATTGAAAATAATCAATATTATGATTTGTTATTAGGATTATGAATGCACCACTATATATCCCCTTTCCCATGGAACAATAAATGGATGTATCGCTCGTGTGTACGTACGACTTACCGTCATTACATAGAGATATAATTCATTTTCCATCACCATCATTTATGAATGGGAATTATGATAGTTTTAGTATTTATATATGAAATTTATGACATAATTATATTATCTACTAATAATATAATATTTACCTCTTTACCACCTAATCTTTTGGGAAATGATAACGTCACTCGTGCGTACGTATTGATTACCATCTCCATGATACGATCTGATTCAATTTTCATCTATATTTCACATGGACAATAACAAGGATGAATTTTAGGAATATATATGATATATATAACATAAAAATTATTCTTTAATCACAATATATCAGATAATTTTCTTTCTTTTAATTTGACAAGAAGCTGAAAATTGTGTTCATGCATATGTTCTATTTACTGTCTCTATGAATGATGTATTTTATTTTCTATATCTAACTTATATGAAACACCATAAATAAATTTGTAATGAGTATATATATATATATTATTTATATAATGGATATAACTATTTATATTATTAAATCATGATCTATGTAAGAGGACCAATGATAATAAGTAAAAACATGAACTAAAAAAAGTGGTTATTACCTGAAACATAACTTTAACATGTAATTTTTAATAAGAGAGTAATAAAAAGTAATAATTAAATCATATATGATATAATATATATGAATATGGTTTTTTGTTATATGTATAATAAAATTATATCCATTATATAGAAGTCTTGAACGTATATGAAGGAAGTCAAGACTTCACGTAAGGGGATTTTTAGTTTCACATTTATTTCTGCGAGACTTACACCCCGTTCACCACTCATTTATTTTTTGTGGTGTATATACTTATCATGAATATAATATATGATACTATTCCTTAAATTTATGGGTATTTACATGTCCATTTATGATATATCTTTCATGGGGTTCATGGTTCAAAAGTTACCAAATCGGTAAGATAATTATGTCTCAATTTCCATTCTTGGAGAACAATGTTATGTTATGCACCTATATTATTTTATAAGGTATATAATACATTTTTAAATGTTGTATCATGAATTTAAATAATTTCATGATATTTTAAGTTTCATGTAATGTTATTCTCTCATCAATTAGAAATCTGTGATCCCTCAAAACAATTTTTTCTAATTTTTTTAAAGTGTTTTGAATTTTCAAGGGAAAGGATTTAAAATATTTTTAAAATGGATTTAAAAGAATAAATAACAAGTTTTCAAGGTCATTTTTAGATACTGGTATTTGTGAAGGTATTCCATTATTTATATTTTGGTTTTAATCTATTTTTTCTGGTTAATTATATGTTTCCAGGGAGTATGGTAGGCTTTGGGGTGTTCTGGGGGTTCAGAACATAAAAAGAAGGAAAACCAAGACAACCTATCTAAAGTGCATGATCGATGCATAGTTTAGTAAACAGTGCGGCCTTCTTAGAGAAACTGTGAAACATTGGATAACAAAATTACACATGTTTGTAACATAGTTAGTCAAACCGTGCAGAGCATCCTAAGTAACCATGTGACCTTTTCCCCTTAGACCGTAGCCTATGCACAGTTTGTGCATGATTGGGAAAACCATGCAGGCAAACCGTTCAACCCAATAAAAGATGGAAATTTTTTGTTTTCCATTATAGTATATTTATATCCCCACCCAATTTCTCACTAATTTCTCCCCCTCTCAACCCTAACAACAAACTAAACCAACTCAAGAATCCCAAGGGTTGTTATCCTTCAATTCTGGACCGTTTGGTGCACCATTGGTTGAAGATGGAAGCCCTGGGTAAATCTAACACTCCTATTGATTTTTATTTTATAGATTAGGGTTTTTAGTTTCTCTTATATTATTCTGAAGCCCTAAAATACTATTTTCTTATGGAATCTAGGTTTCAGAGTGAAAGGTTGTTTGGATACATATCTAAGGCTATGATTAAGAGTGTGTTCTTCATCTAATTTGAGGTAGGTGGTCTACAAGTTATATCCCATAGTTTTGCTATAAATTTGTTCAAGTGCATCGGGATATTTCTTTCCACTTGTTGTGAATTTATCAGGTTGAGTATGATTCGGTAAAATGGTTGGATAAATAATGATCTATACCCCTCACTATCCTTGTGGGATGCATTGATCATGATTAAATTGATTTAGGGCCACCCATAGGGTGTGTCAAAATTGTCAAACCTAGAAATTATTAATGTTAATTGTAGAGTTGATGTGAGGTAATTTAGATCCCATGAAAAATGTGTTAATATAGTTTGTTGGGTTGAAAGGGAATTAGGAATGCTTTTATTATGGTTAGTATGAAATAAGGGGTCATTTGGTTGAATAACAATGGGTTATGTGAACTCTAAAATGGAAAAATGGTAATGGGTTGATGGTTTAAGGATTACAAATGATACATGTGTTAGATGAGTTAACTAATACTGTTTTTAATGGATTATGAATTAGGTTTAAATACCTAAAATTTGTAGTGTATATGAAATGATTAACAAGTTTAATTGACAATGGATTTTTAATTGAAGTACATGAAAATAAGTTTTCATAAGGGAATTCATAAATATGTTGAATGGGTCAATACATGAGATTTATGGGGTATAACTAATGAGTTGAATGTAATAAAGTGGTTGTTCCATGTGATATAAAAATTTCACATGTGAAATTATAAATGTTCCATATAGGATAATTTATTGTAATCTATGAATATTGTATAATGTATGGGAATTGTTGAATATAATTATTGCCTTAAGGCACTAGAATAGGAATTGGGATAAATGGATTTGAAATGTAAATGGTAAATGTGTTGATGGGTTATGGAATAGTATTAATTCCCATCTTTATGTTTATGCAAAGTGATTGCAATTGGTATTGGTTTTGTTTGGTTGTGATATGATATGTGTGTGGTGAATGGATAAATAAGCATGTGGACATGACTTGGTAGAGTGGGGTATTGACATGAGGTTTTACGCCCAGGGGTTGAGTTAGACTGAGGCTCTAAACTTTACCCCAAAATTCACGGGTTAGGTAATGGGACAAAGGATCTATTTTAATAATGGTTACATTCAACCCGGACCCATGTTTCGAGATTATGATAATGTGTTGATGTTATATGTTTATCCCTAGTGAGAGAGGGACTTGAATGATTCCCTTATGAATAGTGATTGATTTCCTTAGACCCATGATTAGATGATGTATTTTCCTAACCCATAGAACTTGTGATGAAAATGGATTAATTTATGAAGATGTAATAAATTATAGAAATGGTTAAAATGATTCAAAGGTGTAAATTATATATTTTTAACTAATGGTATCCAAGTTGTCCTTGTGTTCTGGTCATTTTATTAGTACCTGCATGCACTATCTATTTAGAACAGATATTTTTTATAAACTATTGGGGGTGGAATACTAATTTTTACTCTCACATTTCTCATTCTATCATTGGGTAGCCAAGAAGATATCATGGTTGCAGGTCAGGACAATGGAAGGGGCCCTATGCTAGAGAGTTGAGTTGGGATTGGGAAATTCATGATTGAGGATCTAGACTTGGAGTTAGTACCTATTTGGGGGTTCCACTATTTTACTTACATTGGATTATTTTTCATTTTTTATCCACTTAGGATGACATTACATATTTTACTGTTTGTTTTTGGACTTATTGATTGCATTGTCGAGTGGGTCAAATTAGATGTTTAGTTTTATTAGTATTTCTATAGTATATAAGTAACCCTAGGTCATCTCTCGATGGATCCTTATATCATTAATTATAAAATATGGTTTTTATTATGAAAATAAAAGGGGAATGTGGTTTTATATGACTTGGGTTTTGATGATTAAAAATATAAATTGAAACTATATTACTAAGTGTGAGAAACTAGTTGGACAAATCATAATTAACCCTTGTAAGTGTCCCTTGATGCTCAATCCATCATCACCCTCAAGGGAATGGGAAGGATCATTGATTCCTTGATTTTATGCACACTAAAACAAGTAATAGTATGTGATTTATTACTAGGTTATCATCTAGTAATTGTTTTATCAATGATATTGATTATCGACAACCTCTAAAAATAAATAAGCTTGAATCGATGTAAAATTTGAACTCAATCAAGGAATCACATCAAAAAAATTATGAGATGACCATATTTGTTTCATTGATAAAATATTACACATGAAAAGAACATGAATATTAATGGGTTCAAGATCCTATAATTTATCATCTAACATAACCCATTTTCATACTCATGAATGAGAAGGGGTCAAAAAATAGGAAACCACACTCAAATCATCACAAGATCCGGGTTATTCATGGAAGCATGTGGATTGTTGTTCTTTTGATTTTTATTTTATCATACCTGAATAAAAAAAATCCAAAAGTTATAAATGAATAACAAAATACTACAAACCTCTAAATTTAATCACCATCCAACGATTACAATCATGGATCTCAGGATTACAACAAATAACACCCCCCAAGGTTATCACTAAGAAGCTTAAAAGTACATGATGGAGAAGAGGGAGAGAACGGATGAAGAAATATCTATACTTAAATTCACCCTTACTCATGGCCGAGAAACATCATATAATTAAGAGGAGTGATTTTATGTAAAATTACATCAAACGTCCCACAAAAGTGGTCAAGTATCTATGGGGCTAGGTCAATATTCATGATAGACTTTTTAATATATCTTTATCCCGATGTTTTACTGACCAAAACACATTAAATTATCATGAAAATCAGTCTAGAGGAGTTAATTCAAGTTATCTATCCAATGGAGGTTGAATCGTCTTAAATTAAGGTCCATGTCCTGAGTTATAACCCAAATAAAAAGGGGTGGTCCAATATGGCCCTCCAAAACATTCTACACTCAAAGGACAATTTTTTCCCCTTATTCTCATATTTACTCCTTTTTATCAATTAGATTAATTGAATTCCCATTCCCATGTAATCATAAAAAATGAATTTTAACATTTTTATAATTTTAGTTAATGATATGATCGAGACAATGAACTGTTGTCAAATTTGTCCATTGTAAAATTACATCTTTGAAGAATGTTTTCAACAAATAGATTCAAAACAGATATTGAGTTCGAAAGGATTTAATAATGGGATTATTAAATCCATATAAAATGTAATGCAAATGTTTAAGGGTGATAAAATATGTTATGTCATTGTGTGATCACTTGAACCCAATTTGGTAAATGGTATATTATGCATGTTCATTAGTTATATATTATTTACACTATTTACTTATTATATGATATGTCTTAATCTATTAAAGAATTCTAATTATCCCCCATATGAAATATTTTTTCCTCACCGCTAGTTGGAAACCTCTAGTATACAGGGAGGTGCGCTTGAGGTCACATGACGACTATGCCCGGACACTAGTTTAGTGGATCCCGAGTCAGGTTCATTACAAAGTGGAGACATAGTAGTTAATTTATATGGTATTACTATTTGGGGTGGTATATAGGAGGTTATAATGTGTCAGTACTTGGTAATGAGCTAATTCTTGGGATTAGCTAACCCATATATGAGGGAAATCTCAAGTTACCCAGGGTGGGAATTATTGTTCTTAATTTTCATTTCTAGAGTTGAATGATATTTCACCATTGGGTGATGCACATGCAATGTGATGTAAAAATTTTATGATATTTTTATAGTGAATATAATATCATTAGGTTGTTCATTCATGCATCATTTTAGGCACCTAAGGATATAGGTGTCATGTATCATGATAGACACACATGAGATGTGTGTGAGGATTAGAGAGTAGAATGCATTTTATTTCCTTGAGAATATTTTAATAAAATGGTGTCTAATAATGGTGATTCTAGTGGGAAAATGAAAATAATAAAAATGAATAGTTAAATAATATTATGTATAATGAAATTCTATGATCCGTTTAAACTTTTGGGTGGTGATAAATTGTAAAGATTGAATGGTGTCTAGAAGAGAAATATTTGCGCAGTGAAAATAAAATGGTTGATGAATTTTGCCTAATGAAAGGTTTAAATGATATAAAATGATTATTGTAACAAGTGGTGAAATGGAGAGTTTAAAATGTAAAATTTTTGAGTTTAGAAATGGTGAATTTAATTATAAAGGATGTGTAATGGTGGAACCTTGGATGAACCGGATCATGGGTATTCCTTATGTTGTTTATTTTAACATTTTTATGGGTGATTTTGGGAAGTGAGAGTAACCAATTTTGAGATATTTTATTTGAGTTATGAGGCATTTTTATTTATGACATGGCATAAGAGATGTTCTTAGCGCACCCTCGATAGGGCTACGACCCATGGGTCATGAGGGGTTGATTAGTAACGCAATTATGGAAACCCTCATGGGTTGTGACCATACAAAGTGTATACTAGACCTTCAGTATTGTACCTAGATTTTGGTGACCTTGTGAGTAGGGACCTTGCAAGTTGTGTTTTGGACCCCAAAGAGGGTGTTTGGATCATAGTTCTGATGTATGTGCATGTCTACCTCTCGTGTGGAACCTACAGTAAATGGTTGCTTGGTGTGCTAGGTTAAGAGGGTATCATAACATGGGTGATAGTTTTGTTTTCAAACATTGTTTTGTTTATTTATTGACGTGTGTGGTTTGGAAATAGGACCAATGGATTTTACATGTCATAACTCCAGTTTAGGGGGGTTGGTATCATTGAAAATTCAATGCAACCTTTGAGAGAGGTTGGATGGGGTTCCTAGTGTTTTTTGGTTGTGTGACACATAGGTGGATGTTTTGAAGTTTTTTAGTGGTACATAGAGAGTGTTACTTCAGGTTTTTCCTTGAGGGATAAGTGGGAAGGTTGATGGTTTGGTGATGCAACATGATTTGTGGTTACACATTGACAGTTTTGGGGAAATCAAGGATGACCTCATGGGAGGATATTCCAATGATGTAGGTGACTTGGAATATAAATCATAGGGGATTATTTAGAGATAGATTTGATTCATAAATAGTACCATAAAATTTCAGTAAATGGTATATTTTTTCCCTCGTTCTTTCACAAGGGAACCTGAGTGCTTATAGTTTGTTGTACGGTTAGTTTTGAAGGTTTGTATCACATATATACCCAACCAAGCTATTTAAATTATGGTTAATAGAGATCTTGATGTTGTTTTTGATAGTAATAGATAAGGGTGACTGAAATGTGGTTTGATGCTTTTTTTGGAGGTGACACCTAGGGAGAGGGTGGTCACGTGGTTGAGCTTGTTTGTATGAATGGTTTGCTTGTTGAGTCAGATGTTGAAAATGCTTGGGGCCAATGAGGATGATGTACCAAGAGGCATGGTTGTGTGAGTAAGTAGGCATTGGGATATGCTCAGGTTATGGTGGGCTTGTGAGAACTAATGTCAGTGTAAGAGTGGTTATAGGAAAGTGTGAAACCTTAAGGGATATAATGAGGTCCTATTCTGGGAACACGCTTGTAATGTGTGATTTTGATTTGGATAAGCATCCTTCATTCCCTATGAAACCAAGTAGAGAAGTGTGGTTGTGTGAGAGACCTTTGGTTTGAATGGTGTGGTTTAAGTAGTTACATAGGAAACGTTGGTTCATGGCTACTTGGCAGATGGTCGTGGAGCGGTGGTGAGAATTGGTTGGAAATCAAGCCTGAGTGGTGGTGGTTAGATAATGATAGGATGTGTGTGGAAGGGAATCCTAAGATATTCGGTAGGTAATAGTGTCCCATATTGGTAGGTGACATAATTAATCTATAAGTTGGTGGTGGTTCTCTTTGAAAACTTCTTAGCGTACCTCAACTAGTGATGATCATTCCCAACATCTTGGCATCATCCTAGGTACATTGCGAAGCTCTGGATTTATTCCTAGAAATATGATGTTTTTTTAGTTGGATTATGTACATCATGGATTCTACACTCATGGGGGTGGTATATGTGTATATGGATGGTGGGATGTACACTATCGATGGTTTTTTGGTGAGGTACGTGGTATAGAACGGGTGGCAGAAAAACCATGGGTTTCGTTCATAGAAGCAAGGAACGCGCTCTGGGTGATGTTTGTTTTCTTGTTCTAAGAAACACTATACAATCATTTCTATGTTTTTGGGTTTGACTTGTGGTTGAGTGTAATCAATGGTGATTGGAATCCATCATGGAGAGCAATGGTAACAACACTCCTAAGGTGGGGAGTGATAAGTTAGTCCTGGATGTGGAGAGGAGAACGATGAGTTGATGTAGTGACACCAGGATGCTAATGAGGAACCTATGAGGTGAATGATAGGTCTCTCATAAAGGCTAGGTGTGCCTTTATTATATTACTTGATTGATCAAATAATTTTCTATGGTCTTAGGGTGGTTTTGAATTAATTGTTTGATTCCCAGGTCTAGTTTTTGAAGCCCATGTTGAGATATAATAATGGTTTGTGTTAAGAGAGGTTAGGTTCTATAGCTCCAATGAAAATAGAAAGTAGACCCGGGTAAGTTTATTTTATCTTTGTTGTAATGTCATGTAATTTTAAGGAACCCTGACCATGTGATGTAGTATCATGCCAATGATGAATCTAAGCCTTCCAGGATGAGTCAATCGGAGATATCTTGACTCAGCTTGAAGAAGGGGACCAATGTGGAGAGTGGTAAATCACCTTTGGTGGATGTTTTAGGATGTGAAGTTCATTTAAAATTTTGGAGTGGGTTTATGTGTGAACCTAACTTTACTTAGTTTGCATATTAACGATAGGAGTACTGGTGTTGGGAATGTTGATTGGGGCAGTGGAGCCTGATGATAGTTTGGAGGGAAGTGATTCCATGACAAAAATATTATTCCAGAAGTTATGGAATGACCTCAGTGGGTGAATTTGATGATAATGATAGGTTTAAAGATATCAAGTTCCATGGGAAGCTAAAAAATGGGTAGTGTTCCTTCAGTGGATGATGGGTGTTTTGGGACAAGCCACTCGGGGGAGGTCCGACCTGAGATGGTAAACATGAATTGTTGTTGTGAGAGTGACCCACCTCCGATTTGATTTTTTAGTAGAAAGTTACATTTGGAAATTAATTCATAATTAAGTGAGGTAAATTTTATCTTAGTATTAGAATGGATAAAGTAGTAATTTTCTTCTGGGCCGTTTCAACAAATAGGATGGAGGCCAGTGTAGGGAGAAATCCATATGGATGTTTGGGCATAGTGATTTGGGAACACATCTGGTATGATGTGAAAGTCATGTTGATATTATGGTGGTATTTTTTCGATAGTGGGGGTTCCAAATAATGGACTATAGTGGAGATAACCATAACATGTGAGTGGTTGGTTGATGATGTGTTTGGAATTTCGGGTTGGAGGGACTTGAGTGATCACCAT
The DNA here is from genome assembly GCA_963277665.1 of Viscum album. Taxonomy (NCBI): domain Eukaryota; kingdom Viridiplantae; phylum Streptophyta; class Magnoliopsida; order Santalales; family Viscaceae; genus Viscum; species Viscum album. The sequence goes on from OY728125.1 coordinate 149,417,512, forward strand.
TCTGGTGAGTTGTCCCTGATAGAAAGCATTGGAATGGGTTTATTTGGTTGAGTAACCCAAGAGTTTTGGATTCATTTGGATGTATTGTTATGGAATGGGAGCATCACAAAATTAGTGGAATATTGATGTATGTCAAAAAATGTGTTTGGAAAGACCGTGTGTTTTCATTTGGGTGATAATACGTTTTGGTCACCGTTAGAGTTTTGAAAACAAAGTAGAATGACGCCAAGTGATTCAGTTCATGAGTTACAAAGAGTATGAAACCAATGGGGTAATGATTGGTTCCTCTATGTTGATATTATGTTGGGTGTGAATTTTCCATTTTCTATGAATTAGTAAATGTTTTCTAAGTTTCCCCTATGAAGTTATAATGGTTGATGTATGGTTGAAGTTATTGCATCCTTTGAAGAGAATCTGGTTCATATTGGGGATTGTGATGAGATAGTCTTCTGGGAAAATAATATACCATTGGTTTTAATTATGTGGTAGATGTAAAAATTTTAATAAGAAATTTTGGAATTGGTAATGGATAAGAGGGCCTAGTGTCCTAATCTAATTGTTACAGAAGCTCAATGATGCTAGGAATACAGATCGAGGATGAGTCATTATAAGGTAGGGAGGTTCTAAGATCTTGATCTTCATGAAGGTATGAACTTGTATAAATTTTGGTTTTAATATATTATTTCTAGTAAATCAGATGTTTTCTAGGAGTAAGGGGAGGCTCAGGTGTGATTCAGGGTTTGGGACATGAAAAGAAGGAAAACCAAGCCAACCTGTGTAAGGCACACCGTCGACGTACAGTTAAGTAAATCATCTTTCCTTCCCAGGAAAATAATGCAACATTGTATGGTGTTATTACACATGATTGGGTAATGGTCAGTAAAACCATGTAGAGATTCCTAGGTAACCATGCAACCTTTTCCCTTTAGAGTGTATCATGTTCGTGGTTTGCACAAGATTTGTCAAATCATTCAAACAAATTGTGTGCCCCAATAAATGTTTTAATATTTACATGTTTTCTATTACAAGATATTTAGATCCCAACCCTATTTATCCGTAATTTATCCCCCACTCAACCCTATGGACGAACAAAATAGATCCAAGATTTCCAAGGGTGGTTCTCCTTCAATTCATGGCTATTTGGAGTGTCATTAGTTACAAATTGAATCCCTGAGTAAGTCTAACACTCCTCTTGATTTTATTTTCTAGATTAAAGTTTGAAGATTATACCATATTATTCTAAAGCTATAAAACCCTCTTTTTATGATGGAATCAAGGTTGGGGATTCAAAGGGTGTTTTGATCATGATCTAAGGTTACCATTAAAAGTGATTTCATCATCAGATTCGAGGTAGGTGGTATTCAAGTTATATCCCATGGTTTTGTTATAGATTTGTGCATGTGTGTTGGGATATTACTTTCTTCTTATTGTGAAATTTTCACCTTGAGTAATATTCAATAAAATTATTGGATAAATAATTATTTATACACCTCCTGATCCCTGTGGGATGTGTTGATAATGATTAGAATGATTTAGGACCACCCATGGGGTGCGCCGAAATTTCTGAACCTAGAAATTGTTAATGTTAAGTGTAGAGGTGATGTGTGATAACATAGAGACCATTAAGAACGTTTTGATATGTTTGGTTGAGTTGAAATGGAATAATGATAGTTTTTCCTAGGGTTAGTAATGGAATAAGGGTTTTTTGGGTTGAATACCAGTGGGTTATGTGAACTATTAAATCGAAAAAGGGTAATGGGTTGATGGTCTAAGGATTATGAATGATAAATGAATTAAATGAGTTAAATAATATGGATATTAATTGATTATGAATTTGGTTGAAATTAATAAAAGTATTAGTGTATATGAAATGATGAACATGTTTAATTGAAAAGGGATTTTGAATTGAAGAACATGTAAACATGTTTTCATAAGGGAATTAATAAATATTTTGAATTGGTTAATACATGAGAATTATTGGGAATACCTAATGGGTTGAATTTAATAAAGTGGTTTTTCTATGTGATATAATAATTTTACTTGAGAAATGATAAATGTGACAACTGGGACAAATGGGATAATGTATAGTAATGGATGAATATTGGCTAATATATTGTAATTGTTGAATATAATTAAGGGGTTAAGGAACAAGAATGGGAATTGGGCTAGAAAGCTATGAAAATTAAATGGTAAATGTGTTGATGGGTTATGTAATATTATTAACTACCATGTTGATGGTTATGGAATTTGATTTCTATTTGTATTGGTTGTGTGTGGTTGTGATATGGTATGTGTGTGGTGAATGGATAAATAAGCATGTTCACATGGCTTGGTAGAGTGGGGTATCGACCTGAGGTTATATGAACATGGGTTGAGATAGACTAAGGCTCTAAACTCTACTCCAAAATTCACATGTTAGGGAAGGGGATTAAATATATATTCCCCTAATGGTTTCATTCCACCCGGACTGAGGGTTTGAGGTGAGGATAATTTTTTGATATGATGTGTTTATCCCTTGTGAGATAGGGCCATGAATGATTCCCTTATTCATACTGATTAATTTTATTAGACCCATGTTTGTATGATTTATATTCCTAACCCATGGGACTTTTGATGAAAATTGATGAAGTAATGAATATGGCATAAATGGTGGAACTGGTAAAAAAATGATTAAAAGGGGTAAAGTAAATATTGTTATCTAATAGATCAAAGTTTTCATTATTTTCTTATCATTTAATGAGTACATGAATACACTATCTATTTTGACTAGACATTTAGTAGACACCAATTGTGGTAGCCTACTGATTTATACTCACACCCTGCTTGGTCCGTCATTGGGTACCCGAGTAAATCTCATGGCTATAGGTCAGGACAAGGGCAAGGGCTCCATGCTAAAGAGTTGAGTTGGGCTTGGGACATGCATGAATGAGAATATGGACTTGGAGTTAGGACCTATTTTGGGGCTCTATTGTTGTCCTTAATTTGTATTTTTGTTCACTTTGGAATTGTTTAACAAGAAATTACATATTTTACTATTTGGTTGGGGACTTGTACCCTATTTGGGAAATGATTTTTTGTGCATGTACATTTATTGTTATGTATTATTTTTTCTATTTAATTTTTATCTATTGTGGATTACTCTAATAAGGAGGGTATATTCTCTCTTAGTGACCGATTTGACTCACCCTGCTAGTTGGAAACCTCTAGTGTATAGGGGGTGCACTTGAGGTCATCTGATGAATCAAATCGTGGCACTTGTTTAGTATCTCCCGGGCTATAGAAATTACAGTCTTTTTTAATGAAAAATTATATATAAATGTTTTATGACCTAAAAAGTTTTTTCAAAGAAGAAATGATATTTTACTCATGAATTATTTCAAATGATCTTTTAAAACCATTTTCCATCTATGATAACATTATTTGATTTTATTTAGGCTTTATTGGGGTTATTATTCGAGGACTATATCCTTATTCTTTTTATGGGTAGTTTATGTTTATGATGAAGGATGTAAGTTCTTGAGGAACACATATGTGTGATTTTAATTATTTTATGAGTGGGACCTATATCTCCCTCCAATTCATTGGGTAAATATTTATATCTCAAGAGATAGACAACACTTGAATGATAAGTGAAATTGGTTCAGTAATACAGGGATGGAACAATGTGTGAACTCAGATCCATAAAAAAATTTATCCACTTTGATGGTCTTGGAAATGATCATTGACTAATATGGAAATGATTTTATATAATTATGTATATTCCCCAATTTCATGTCTTATTTTATGATCTCATGGAATATTTTCTTTGTTTATTTATAAAATTTTATGATTTATTCCATGAAACGATATCATTATATATAATATACAGGATACAATTTTGAAATTTTTTTATGTACTTATGCCTTATGATTATGTTATGATTGATATTTCCATTGTTTACACTTACTGAGAATCTATGCTCAACCTTTTCTTATGTTTCTTTTTCCCATGTTATAATGAAAGGTTTTAGGTATGAATACTAAAGGGGAAGACCATTGTGGGAAACATTGAAGATATCTCATTAGATTAGAAGTTATATTTCCCTATTTCCAAAGTCACTAAAAAATACATTTTTTGTGCATGTGTTTGTGTAATGTATGAAATATTCCTAAAAAAATGTGATGTCTATATATGTTAATATTGGGTCAATATAGTTGGTATCATAGTAAAGGTTTAGTCAACCTTTGTAAACTTGGATGAGAAAAGATTTAGTGATATCCCTAGGGATATTTATAAGGATATGTACATGGATGTCTCTAAGTATAAGCGTAAGGATTCATAGATTTAAAATTAGGTGTCCTGGTTTAAAAATATTATAAGTGAATTATCATGATTATGTGTTTTTGGGATATGATAAGTGTTGCTAACATGATGATTTCTGGTCTTATCCAATAGAGAGAGATAAAAAGAACAAAGTTAAAACTTAATTTTTTAGATGTATAATGTTTGGTAATTATGAAAATAATTATCCTAAATAGAAATCTCATGAAGATAATTAGGAATTTGGTATGAGTATTTATTATAATGATGAGGATAAAGAGACCGAAAATAACATGTGAAAGTTATGAGATGTTTTAATTGTATTTTTTATACTAAACATAAGAAGAATGTTATATTGAGGTTGAGGAACCTTAATAAATTATTTATATTTCATATTATAGGAAATAATAAGATGATGAAGCCTGGTTAATTGTTTAAGAATAAATTTGGATGATTGAAGTGTATATGCTTTGGAATTCAAAGATTATGTTATAAGAATCATGAAATATATAATCATTTTAAGTATAAGTTTTTTATTAAGTATTGAAAAGGATATGTTGAATAGTGATGACAAAATAGAAAATTGATTTAATGGAAATTTGATATTAATGGGGAAAAGATTAATGGAAAGATAACCCTTAATATGTTCATAATGTTGAGATAATGATGTATATGTTGGATATGAATAAGAAAATTGGATAGTACTGATTACCTTGGAACTGATTAAGGATTTGTTGAAAAAGTGGTTTATGCCATCACGGATGGATTTTAATAATTTTTTGTACTTAATGAATATATCCAATAATCTATGGAATAAGAAAGAATGCATTTTCTCAATAAGGATTTATGGTGATTACCATGTTCGAAGATATTGTATGATGAAGGTATTCACATGTATAGTATGAAAATAACAAGAGATACTTTTTGATATATGGGGGATCAATGCTAAGATGTTCTTGATAAATTTAGTGACCTTATATCAAATGTTTTTTATTTTAATATTTTTATGGATAATAAAGGTAACTATTTATGAAGTATATTAAGTAGATGTTTGGATGATGTTTTAGAGATTAAAGTATTATATCTTCATATGTGGATTTATGCATATTGGATAACCTATGTTAAACGTTTTTGGGGCTGTTAAGATATATGGATTAACCTATCATGGATATCATGATCTTATAATGCTTCAAGAATAACAAATTCACCTTCATTTCTTATAATAAGAGATGTAGTAGAAATTGATCATGGAATAATGATTGGATGAGATATGCCTATGAAATTTAATGAAATCATGTAATAATTTCTTCTCATTAAAATTATTCAACTATATGGAAAGGATCTTGAATCTAAAAAAAATTCATCCTAGTACCTTATTTTTATAATGAATCAAATGACCCCTTAGATCATCACAAATTTATGGCTTTGTGATTGTAAGCTTTCTCAAGGCCATGTTCTCTATCAGTATCTATTAGCACTTGATAATTAAATTTCTTTTCTGTGACCATGTTTTCACTTTCAAAATATGTTATCATATGTGTAATCCTAGTGATGAGTTACTTTGGGTAACCATTAAGTTTCAATTGTTCACTTTTTAAAAGGAAGTTTTAGTATTCATTTATATGATGAGGGATTCTATGAAAGGATATTTCTATAATTAAATAATTTATAACCCAAATTAATTTCAAGGGAGAAATTTATTTTAAAGGGGGAATAATTTTACACCCCTAGTTTTTGTTATTTTTTTGAATTATTTTAATCATTTGAATTTTTTTAATTTCATAGATCACTAAATATAGCTTTTTTATAAAAAAGAACCATGTTTGGATTGCGTTATACATACCACCAAGTTTATATTAAACAAAATTCTACACTTATATTATCTTGTGGTACACACAAAACTATGTTTTTCTTGTCTTACACACAATTCCAAGTTCTCTCTATAGATTGTGTTACATGAAATCTTGAGTTTTACCAAACTAAAATATGCTATTAATATTGTTATTAAAATATTATTATAGTTACCACCTAGCCATTGGAAGGGAAATTAAAAACATTGTTAACTAAATTATGAAACTTTTATTGAAAAATGAATATAAAATGAATCATTTGGTCATCAATTAGTAATAAAGGAAAGTAAGAACTATTTGAAAATAATGAAATTCCTTTTCTAAGTATTTTTCTATGTATAATCACTATTTATATCAATAAATTAGAAAAACCACTAATAATGAATGTTTTAAAAAAACTATAGATTTAATATTAAATAATAATATTTATACTCTTATAATATATTTTATAGGCATAAAATAATAATAAATCAAATTTTATGAAAAAAATGATATATTTTTCAAAAGGGTAATTTTACCACCTTTTAATGGAGAACCCATTTTAAATCTAATTTTGACACTTTTATTATTTTTATATGAAAAAATAAACTTAATTTTGGAAATAATAATATAAAAATGAACTTTGGGAAGATTTATAATATTTTCATGAGAAGTTTCATGTTCTGATGGATAGAGAAAAATACTGAATTTTAATTGAAGAAAACCTTTTCATCTAAATATTTTGTAGTAATAAATTATAATTTTGATTTCTTTTGAAGTATAATTAGATCAAATTTATACTATTTAATTCAATGAAGTTCATTTAAATAAAATTTAAAATTGATTTGAATTTAAAAACATTACGATCTTTGGAACGTTTGCACATTAAAAACCCATTTTCTCATCCCATATAAAAGATTAATTTAAAATTAATTTTAACCATTTCAGTATTTTTATTTTTGAAAAATGGATTCCATAATTGGATTCATATGGTCCAAATTTAGTAAATAGTCCCCTTTTATTTTTTGGACAACAAGAATAGTAACATTGGTAATTTTTGTTACCACGCTAAAGTGTAAGATCGTGCAATTTAGGTTAAAAAAAGTGATAAGAATTAGAAAATTACTCTAACACTTGCCCAAATGTTATTGGATGAAGTTTATTAGACCACACAATTTAATATCTTAGTGGAAACGTTTCCATGAAAATGACTTGGATATTATTAAAATCACAGTGAGTGAAAAAATTGTCACACTCTTACTTTTATTAACTAAAATATTTTTAATATTGGAAAAAATAGAAGATATTATGGAATATATATATTATAATGAGATATAAAAGGTTTATTTACATAATGAAAATTTATTTTCAAATTTTTAGTAAATAAATAATCATCATAAATAATTACACAAGGATTATGCAATAAATATTCAATTAATGAAAAACTAAATTAAGTTATATTAAAAACATTGAAATAAATAAATTTTTTAAATATTAAGGTTATCCATGAATTTTATAAGTGTATATGAAATATTATGGGTTTATTAAATTATTTTATTTAAATTTATCTTATTGTATTTATTTTCAAAAATCAATATAATAAATACTATAAAAATTGTTACTAATGATATTTTATGAACATAATATTTCATTGAATTAGTTAAAAATAATGAAAATACTAAATAAAGATAAAGGGGTAAATTATGGTCGACAATATCAGAAATTTTCCATTTATGGTTCAATTATCACCTCATAAGTAAGAATATATACCTTTTAAAATTGAATATGTTATTACCATAGTTAAAATTAAAATAAGTTAACTAAGGGTTAATAAAAAATATAAGGTTTAAAATTACAAAGTTATTTGGATTGAGATCTATCTTATTATAGTTCAATATTATTGAGAAATTCCTAAATTTCCCATCACCTTCATTATAAAATGACACCTCATCCCTCATATCATTTCACCACTTTGAGCCTTCACTTCTACAAAACCAGCCTTTACCACCACTATAAATGACCTTTATCAGTGCTAGAAAAGATGTTACTACATGAGAATGGTTAAAATCACCAATATCTTATCAAAAATAAAAAATCACTAATAAAGGAGTCCTTTATTATCACTAAAAAAGTGTTTATTAACGGCTCCATTATCAGCACTTTAATTTAGCCCCACTAAAGGATTTATTTATCATTACTTATAAAAGAACTAATAAAGGGTTGTTTACTAGTGATTATAAAAGTGGTAATAAATGGTCATTTATCATCACTTATAGAAGGGATGATAAAGGACCTTTTATCAACACTTTTATGAGTGATGATTAAGGGCCATACTATAGTGAGCTGTAACAACACACTACAACACCAGAAACAAACTGGATAGAAAAACAAGTACCATTATAGGTTTTGAATTAAATGAAATTTACAACATAAACATAAGAAAAACTATATATTATATGCATTCTAAACATTGGTTCATATAATTATATAAATACAAATTATTACAAACATTAAAAAACATCAATGTTCCTTTATCTTTGAATCCTGACCCGACTCATGATATTTCTTAAAAAACCACCCCTGATTGAGAAAAAGAACACACCTATATAAGAAAAAAATTCTTATGTTTATAATTATATAAATAAATTAATTAATATAAAGTGTTAATTTTACTAAAATTGATGTAAATTTTAAATAAAAAGATGCACTTGGAGTCATACCCGTCACATCTTGCACCATATTGAGATACAATTGATTCCGATATATCCAAAACGACTTATAGATCATTTAGTTAAAGTATTTAAACAATTTGAATGTGTTTTCTCAGTTTTGAGTAGGTCAGTTGGCCTTTTTACTAAAATTGAAGTCAATTTTAAATAAAAACATGCACTTAGGGTCATATTGGTCACACAATACGTTGGATTGAGGTGCGGCTTATTCATGCATATCTCAAATCACTTATGGATCATTTTACTAAAGTGTGAAAACATTATTAACGTGTTTTTTCAGTTTTTATTAGGGCAGTTTGTTTTTTTACTAAAATTGATGTCAATTTTAAATAAATATGCACTTAGAATCATGCCGATCACACTGTGCATTGGATTTAGGTGAGGATGATTCCTACACATTCTAAATAACTTATGGATTATTTCCATAAAGTATAAAAAATTTGTATATTTTCATGGTTTTGAGTTAGTGACTTTTCTTTTTTACTAAAATGTCAATTTAAACTTGAAACATTCTCTTTGGATCATACAGATCACATCATATATTAGTTTGATGTGAGACCGATTCCTATAAATCAAAAGTGATTTATGAATCAATTACCTAAATTATTAAGAAAATCTGAGTTCATTTTTTCAATTTTTAGTGATTAAAATATTTTAAAGTCAAAAGTTTATTTTAAAATGATAATGGAAACATTGAGTTGTATTTTGTTTACTAAAAATAATGTTAATTTAAAATATAAATATGCAATTGGAGTCACACCAATCGTATCATGTGTCGGATTGAGGTTTGGATGATTCGTACATGTCCCAAAGTCCCAAAAAACCCCTAACTATCAATGTTATTATGATTTCCATTGACATTATTTATATAACTGCTAGCACTACAGGAGATTCTTCAAAAAAACCACATCAACTCAAAAAAATGATTCTACCTGTATAATAAAACAATTATTATGAGTAATACTAAAAAGAAATAAATTAAACCCAAATATAAAATAATACATTAATTATATAGACAATGATTTTACTATGAAAATATCAAGATTACCTCTATGATTAAGCAATGGAGGGAAATTGAAGGAAAGTTATAAATCCCAACACTATAGGGGTGAAAGGTTTTAAGGGAGAATAAGTATATGTATGTTTTGGTGCAGAAAGGGATGAAAGATTAATAAAGCACCCAAACTAGAACAAAAGAACCCACATGTATAAGAAAATAATTATTATGTGAGTAATACTAAAAAGAAATAAATTAATCATAAATATAAAACAATACATTAATTCTATGGAAAATTATTTTAATATACAAACATAAATATTAACACTATAATTTAGTAGAGATGATACCGTTTATATAAAAATAAAGGTAGTTGAGAAAACTTGAAATAAAGTGATAAATGAAACATTTAATGGGTGAAAATGTTTTGAGGAAGAAAAATAATGAAAGTTAGACAGAGCACCCCTACTCAAATAAAATAATCCACCTATATAAGAAAACAATTTTTATGTTATTAATAATAAAAATAAATAAATTAAATATAAAAATGAAACAATATATTAATTCTATTGACAATGATTTCACTATTCAAACATCATGATTAACTTTATAATTAAGTAGAGGAAGAGTCATTTATCTTTCTTCAAAGGTAGTGGTGGTAACATCAAATAAAGTGATAAATGAACCACTATAGGGGTGAAAGGGTTTTAAGGGATAAGAATCCTAAATGTTGGAAAGATCACCACCTAATCAAAAAAATAATCAACTTATATAAGAAAACAATTATTATGTGAGTAAACTAAAAAGAAATAAATTAATCATAAATATAAAAAAAATACCTTAATTCAATGGATAATTTTTTTAATATAAAAACATCAAGATTATCTTTTTGATTGAGAAGAGACAACATCATTTATCTTACAGCATATTCATAATAGGTGGACTTAAATCTTCTAAATAAACAAACACGACAAAGAATAATGAAAATTAAATCAACATTTCCTTATACAATTTTTCATTAAAATAGAGAAAATATATCATAGAATTACCATTACATATTTCAAAATGGTTTCCTTTATTTTAGTTTCTTCTTCCATCATATGAAGAAGACATTTTCTATATGATTCGTTAAAAATTTAATTTATATTCTGTTAATGGAGTAGAGAATATATAATATTTTGAGAAAAAAAATAATTTATTAAAAAACAATTATTCCTTCTCATTGAACCCTCTTTATTTTTTTAAAGGTTTCAAAGATTTTGTTCCTCTATGAAGAATACAAATCCACTATTTGTGGTCCCATATAAAATATAATACATTGTCTACATTTGGACGGACATGAACTAATATTGATGTCCCATTAAAGGGACACCCTCGATTGAATTTTCATCTGACTCAACATTTGTTTTAGTCACCACCAAGACAATCGGCCAATTCTTCTTTGTGGGATTAGAGACATAAAATAATTGCACTACTTGTGATTCCATTATTAACAACTCATCATTTTCCCCTTCCACACTGAAATTCACCATCACAAAACTCATTTCATCAACATTCACTCCATTGATATTGTCAAACCATTTACAATGGAAAATAGGCACTTGAAATGTTGTATAATAAATCTCATATATCTATTTGATACTTCCTAAATATGACATATTTTCATAAATTTGATTTCTATCGTTGGAACTATATATGTTCATTGCATCATCCACAAGAATAACACTACTATTTTTCATCAAACTATAGTTACATTGTTCTTTCTTATAGAACGTATAACCATTAATTAAAAAACCAGTGTAATATATAATATTTTCATCCAGTCCTCTACCTATCCATTGTTTCCATTCAACAATTGAATTTAGATTTTCATATAACTTCATATAAATTTGATCAATGAACCATCATATAAACTGTTGATTATGTGTACTTGATATTCATCATTTAGTACTTGAAGGATTCAAATCTCTAAGAATTTATTTCTGGGATTCAGGGTATAGATAAACATCTTCACTATTATGTAATTTTTAAATATGTGCCTTCTCTCACTCTATTAAGAAAATTGTAACAACATCTCTTCCAGAAATCCTGTCACCCATAAGGCGTTCACTATAAAGAGACTTTGGGAAACCGATTCTTTCAACATCTGATAGGTCATTGGTACATAATTAAATAGATTCTTCCATAATATATCATTTTTCAATACAAGCTTCAGAATGACTTCGATTCTTGACATACCCTTTCAAAATATTCATATACCGTTCAATGGGGTACATCCATCTGTAATGGATAGGACCACATTGTTTAACCTCTCTAACCATGTGAACCATTTGGTGGACCATTATATAAATAAATTATGGCAGGAAGAACATATCTAATTCAAATAATATGATAGAAATAACCTTATTCATTATGGGAAACTTCATGGGGTCTACAACTTTACTATATATGGATTTGAAAAAGAAGCAGATTATGTTTAATGTATGTCATAAATTTTGAGGCAGACTGCAATGAAAAGCAACATGCATCAAATCTTGCATCAAAACATGATTGTTGTGTAATTTTAGTACTTGTAACATCGAATCAATCATTGAAACAACATTATTTATATTTGATGAATTCCCCTATGAAACTTTTTCACTAGTAAGGAAGAGTTAAATTTTTAATTTTTCCAGTCTAGAAAGAGTGTATGCTACTAGAGTAATTAAATTCCACCTTTTACCCTTCACAGATGCCAAATATTCCATTATCCCTATTTCAATCAATTCCAACCTATACATGATGCCATATATCATTTTTTCAAGAACATTTAGTAACATTCCAATAACACTATCAAATATATTTTTTTCTACAAGCATGCCATCAATAAAATGTCACACATACAAACAATTCCAATATAATAATTCTAAGAAAATTGATATCCTCTTATAACCATATTTTTTAGGGTTTTTTGAAAATGGTTTACCAAAAATAGTGTCAATAATTTTTTATTTTTTTTGTAGAGTTGACTACCCATTGTTGGAGATGGTGTAGTACCTTGTTTGATATTACCATCAAATGCTATCGTCCCAGATTGGAATTTATTCCAATGAAGTACAAATTTTTGATCTCCTAAAAATACAGTCTTCAAAGAATGTTTTAACTAAACTGAATATATGCGTTTTTTACAAATGGGACACCCCAAAATTCTTTTAGTGCTATATCTTGATAAATTTTCACAAGAGGGGAAGTCATTTATCATTCCATATAATATAGAACTCATTGTAAATTCTTCACTTCTATGAGCATAATACATTATAACACCATGCGCTTCATGCATAACCATGGATTCAAGTTATAATTTACCAACTAGAAAGGATATGTACTATGAGTACTACTTTGTACACTAAAGGGATTTATTTCATATATATATATAATGCCTTATGAAAGTTTCTCAACTCATATCTAAATTCAGTAAACTCATAATGAATTTTATTCTACTGAGGAGAATATGCTGGATAACAGAGGTTACCTTCTTTAATTATTATATCTTCATGCAATGTTAATTATATCATGGTTTCCTGATATCTATATAGTCTTCTAAACTATGTAATGATAGGAAAACACCATAAAAATTTCGAAGGACTTGATTCATTTTTCTTGTATCTATTTGTGCCACACTTAGGTCATTTTATGAGTGATTCAAGGGCCTTGGGAAACAATATGAAATCATTTGTAAAGAATTTATTTTTTTAGATATCATTCCCATTGAATGTAACATCCATTTAGAATCATATTTTTTGGAATGATAGTTCATTTTATTATGGTATCATATCTTCCGAAAGACCATGAAGTTCTGTAAAGCAATTGTCACTCTATCCATTATCATAATTAAAATTATATAACATCAATATAGCTGAAAATGATTTGAATTTAGTACAATCGATATACAATTGTATCTTGTAACAACTATTTAACTACTCAAATAAATTTGGACAATCATGAAGGTCATCTTCAATTGCCATTTTCATTTTCTCCATGCGATCTCCATCATCTTTTACAAAGGTATTCATATCAAATGATTCATAAACCGTAGTATCATCCCAATCGATTTCTACATTCATTTTTCCCCATGTTATGTCCAATATTTATATATTTGATCAAATATGTGAAAAATAAAATTTTCTACCAACTCTTCAGAACTAATTTGTCTTGAAAACAACAATGTAAATATAAATAGAGTATTTTAGAAGTTCCATTTCCCTGATCTGTTACAAAATTGATGAAGTATTTAACTCCATCAACATATTAATTTGTCAAATGATTAGCATGAATCCATTTTTGGATCATATTCATCCTATTAGGTTCATAAAAGATTATTTTTATAGTATATATATACACATAATATATTAATTATCAAAATTGAAAGTTATAAACAATTCTAATAATGGAAAATCAACATTTTCTTGTTTCAAAGAATTTCATTTTGTTAAAGAAAACAGGTAATTGAATTCAATAAAATTATTAATCTACATCAAGTATTTCTTAAACCCCCTGAACAAATGAAAATATAATATAAGAAATTAAAGAGTAATAAGATACTCAAATTTGATATACAAGAATAATAAACTCTCATTCAATCAATTAGAAGATATAAAAATGTATTGGAATAAGTGATGTTGCAACCTAAGGAATTATTAAATTTAAAATTAATGTAATATCAATAATATAAAACATATAAATACTCTTGGGACGTGATATAACCACACCGACCCATCCCAAGGAAATTAAAGGCACTCCAACAAGATGTAAAATTAGAATTTACTAATGGATTACATGAATAAGAAGTTTACATCAAATAAACAGATAGTTTCTTATTATTTAATATGAGAATAATATTTTTAAATTAAAATAGGTGATGTATGAATTGAAACAAGAACCAATATCTTGGAATTTAAGGTTATATTAATTATTAAAGAAACTTTAATTTATAAAAATGAAGAATTGATCATAATCATTAAATAAAAAATAATTTTATATTTATATTGAATGTGTTTATCAATGTGGATGACATAATATTTAGAGGTCCAAGAGATGAATGATCATAATAATTTTCTACATTAACAATGACCAATGTTTAAATGTTGATGATTTATGAGTTGAAAATTTCCTTAGATTATAGGTGACTCATTGAATCCATGGGATATTTATTTCCAAAAACATGTATGTGAGGGAATGGTTTTATAGATTTCAAATAGATGATTGAAAACCCATGTTGACACCCATTTCAAATTGAATAAATTTTTTTAATATTGTGGATGGAATGTCAATCTATATCATGGAGTGTGTAAGATTCATTATATGCCATCATTTTTATAGTAAAAGTGTTTGAAATGTTTTTTTTCTAAAAGTTATACAAATAGGTATCAAAGTGATTCCATGGAAATCCACTTTTTATTAGTTAAATAAAAACTCAAAAAGGGGGAAACATTATTGAAAATATTCATTTCCATGAATGAAATTATAATGTATTATAGTGGTATATAGGTCTAAAAAAGTGATATAACTAGAAATGGGTAATCTCAAAAGGATATTTTTTTTAAAATTATTGAGAGAGGGGGAGTATGATGCTGATGAAAAAATATAATGTAGTTGGAAATTAGTACATAACATCAAGGTATAATATTTTATAAATTATTAATAAAAGGATTTGTAAATAAAGCTGTATTAATCTAAAGATGTAGAAAAATAAAATAGATTTTATTAAAACTGTAGAGACATAAGAAGTTGGATTATTGAGAAAAGGTACAACAAATTTAACAATAGATATAGTTTCCAAAACATACCCAAGACAACCATATATGAAACACTTGAGTTGGCCCATGATAGTGTGCAAGGGACATTCCAAACCCCCCTTGGGTTGGAAACTAGCCCCAGGGCATGAAAAACAACACAGTGGGAATGATTTGGCCTAAAAAATAAACAATACCAGTAGAAAGAAAATTTATATAAAAACAACCATGATGCATCCATACATAAGATTCCCACACCAACCCAATTAAGTAGAAAAAAGAAGATATGAATCAGTATAATATAAAAGAAATCCCTTAACCAACCTTCAAGTCCCTCACACTAAAAATCCATAGTTTCAATTTCTAAAATTTCACATGTATGGAATACCATTGATAAAATAAAGATTGAAAAATATGTACGATATCTTTGGGTGATCAATTTGAGAAATGTAAATAAAATAAAACAACCAACTAAACTCTATGTGACTCCACATGTCACTATCAAGTCCAGAAACAATAAACTCACCATGAGAGATCAAGAGTTGAATCAATATTAGAAACTGATAAAATTGGAAGGCCTGCCTCACTAGTATAAAATCATCGAACCAAAAATAATGACACCATCAAAGAAGAAATCAAAAACAAAACAAAAAATACACAAAGAAAATTTGAAGGCCTACCACGCCAGGTTTAAAGAAATCTAAAACCCTCTTCAAAAACCCTAACATCAATCAAACACTGAATGTCGGATGAGATGTTCGAGAGGAAATCGAGTGGTTTGATTTGAGGTTTTATTCACTAAGGAGGACCGCTGGAAGTAGGTGGCTTCTGCGGAAAGCTTCTAATATCACAATGGGTTACCAAATTGTTAGGGTATTTTAATTAGACTGGGACACTTTTATCAGCACTTACAAATAAGCGCTGATAAAAGGGATCTTTATCAGTAAATTTTTAGTGCTGATAAAGGTAGGTATTTATTAGTGCTAAAAAGGTGTGGAAAAAATAAATCATTACCATCACTAAAATTATAGCGCTGATAATTGTTAATTTTATCAGCACTTTTTTTAGCATTGACAAAGCCTAATCATTATCACTGCGAAGAGAGAGCTGTTAAAGATGCTTTTATCAACTCTTATTACTTATGTGCTAATAAAGGATTAATAATTACAAATAAAAAAATTTAAATAATTATATATACATAGAAAATATTTTTAAATATAAATATAGTAAATATATTTCTTTTAAAATATATTTATTATAATTTTATGATTATTTATTTATAATTATTGAAATTTTTTTAAAAAATAATATTTATATCATTATATATATATATATATTATAATTATACATATATATTGTAAATAAATATAAATAAATATAGTAAATATATTCATTATTTAAGTAAATTTATTAAAAATTTAATAAATATTTAAAAATGTATAATTATTTATTTATAATTATATAAATAATTTTAAAAAATATATTTATTTATATATAATTTTAAATATAAAATTTTATAAATATAGTAAATGTACATTTATAAATATATTTATTTATAAATATTTTTTAAAAATATTTTTTTACATTATTAATGGATATATAATCTTAAGCGCATGCATATATGTTAAAAATGAGTGAAATTGAATAAATTCTGAATAATTACACATTTAAAATATTGAAAAAATGGATAATTTCTGAAGGCACTAAACTAATATGGTCTTTGGGAACGTGTTTGTTTAATGTAAAAAATATTCTACAAAAAATTATGTAATTTATTTGTATGTTGATATTGGGTCATTATAGTGATATTCCCTTTTTCATGTCTTATGGAAGCACAATGGTGTGGAGGAGAGTACCTAGGAACAGGAGTTGAAGATGTGCAGTCAATACCCCCCATGTTTTTTATGATTATCTCTTCTATTGTAACATTGTTCTATTGTGGATGTTGGATATTCTAGTCTCTGTGATGGATTCCTCTTGTTTATTATTGTGTATTTACCTTTGTTTGATATGTATATACAATGAGATATAGAGTTTATGTTCGCATTGTTTCTATTTTATGGTTTTACACGTGTTTATTATGATGAGGTGGTTGATTTCCTATGATGGATATATCCTTGAGAGGTATCTTGCAGGGTGGCTATTCTGGTGACCCCTTTTCGTTTTCTCACTATGTTTGGTTTTGGATTCTTGAGGATGATAATTTTTTTAGAGGTATCTGATGTAAGGTCCTAGATCTATCTATTTTGACCCTTTTCATGTTTCTAAAGCTGTGGTTCTCAGAGTAGTCCTAGAGCGGTTCTGGAGGTATTTGGATACTAAAAGTTGGGAGGAAGAGTTTCACCTCGTGAAGGTGAAAATCCAAACTTGGGTGATATTCTGACTCATGGCTAGTCAAATTGACTACATAGGGTGATCGACTATGTGAAATTAGGTGCATGGAAAGACAAACTACGTGGATGAACTAGCAATGTGGCTAGATCAGCTTTGGGGAACCATAAGATACATGGCTTGATGGTTATGTGAGTAATTGACTATGTGAGTAATCGACTATGTGAGTGGATTAGGTATGTTGATCAACTAAATAGATGGATTGTCTAGGTGGATTGGCTATGTGGATCGAATATGTGAGGATCGACTATATGAATAGACTATGTGGGGAATTCAGCTACATAGGGAATTCAACTACATGGGGAATTCGTCTACCTGAAAATTTTTCAATTATGGGAAATGGCTATGTGGGGCTTTTGGCTATGTGGTGCTTTTGGCTTTGTGAAATCACCTAATGGGGATTTTGGCCGGTTTTATGAAAATGGACATCCAGGTCTTTCGAAGCTGTGAATTAGGGTCCTTCAAAGGATGAATTTTTAAGAATAATTATATATAATATTTTTTTGAGTTGGTTGAGGCTATAAATGTGTTCTTGTACATGGAGTTTAATGAGTTCCCTAAAAATTTGAATTAAATAATTTTCTGTCTATAAAATCTTATAGTTCTATATCTATGAACTCAAACAAGAAGGTGATTCCCTTCACTCCTTAGTTTCATTCTCTCAATACTAGGTGTTCCAAAACCCTTACCTTGTACTTATGGAACCCTTATTCCAGAGGCTTGAGTTCCCCAGTGATGATCTAATCTTGTGCCCCTGTTTTTGGTTATGCCAGTCATGTGGATATTATTTCTTCCAAGTAAGGGATTTTTTTATCTTATTTATTTACAGGAAATCATAAATTTATCACCGTTTAGCATTTTTTATGCTAATATAATCAACCTAATAATCAATGAACACAATTAATGAAGAACCGGTTGCGATCTCATGTTGTTACTTTCTTCCAGGATAATGTTTTTCCTCTTTTGTGTTGTTATGATTGTTTTAGAATGTTGTTCTTATTGGAAATTGGTAAATATTTTAAATCTAGAACTAATTGATTAATTTGAATAATAATTAAAGAAGATTCATGTTGTAATGAATTTTTTGTTTCTTATAATTTGACGGTAATAAAATTGATGTAATGTGCATGTATAGTTGAAAATGATTTACCATTTTGTTAATAAAATTGATAAATAATGTAAAGAATATAATTATTTTTTAGAATTTTGATAATAATAAAATGTAATGTTAATGGATAATGGTTATCCTCACATTTTTTAGAAACTATATTTAATGATAATATCATATTTATATTTTGATAGATCATTGTAGCTCAATTCCTTAGGTTTCCTATAGTTGGGACCTATTATTAATGAATTAGTCAATTAAATAGTGAATAAGAAGCAATTGTGTGATAAAGATAATATATATAGCCTAAGTTTCCCATATTATTATGAAGGTAAAGTTCTTTCATTTTTGAGTCATGAGTGCTAGTTTATGTGTGAAGGATGGATTCTTTGTTTTAGTTTCTATATTTCCCTATCAATTTCACATGTTTGTTTTCCTATTATTTTTGTGATCTCATATGGATGTGAGATTCGCTATAAGATTTGATATGGGTTTGGGAGGCCATGATTTAATATAATCTTGGGATGGATGATGTGATGTGGGAAGGGAGGCACAAATGATGTGACAACAGCTGACGACTATGATGGAGGGATGCATTAGGATACACATGAGGGTGTCAGGGATGACACTGAAGATAATGGAATGAGTTGAAACTGGGTTTACCCATTTATGTGATGCATATAGATGGAATTAAATCATATGAATATATTTAATAGATGATGGATTGGTTTCTTGTGTTATTTTCATTTATTTACCTACTGCTTGAGGCCATTGGGTGTGTTTGGTTGCATGTTTCCTATTAGTGGTATCATAGGATAATTTTCCTAGAGTACCTAGATTATGAAATTATACTAATAATGAATAAAAAATTCGTAACCATGGGTTTGGTAATGATGGAATGAAAATACTCAAAATATCGTACTCCAGAAAAACCATGGAATCTATTTGGATACACCGTGAGGGCATGGAATTCGCTGTGATGTTTAATGTAATTTAATTAAGAATTATGTTAATGGGTAATTTAATGGATAATAAATTAATTAATGAAATGAAATAAAAAAATTAATGAAGTAATTAATGTGTCTCCTTAAATAATTTATTTTTTATATGATGTCTAATCTTAGCAGTGGAAGTCAGGAGTCTGAGTACTGTTAGTGGTAGTTGAGTCTAAGACCAGGTTGTTCTGATAGTGTGGTTTTGAGATATACCATATCTTATATACATTTACCCCCAACCCGATTCCTACTTATGGTGGGACTCAAGCATTAACTGTAGTGCCCCACTCTGAGATCAACTTAGAGGTTCCTTGAGACAGTTGGCCACATGACCTCAAGCATGCCTCCCCATATTCTAGAGGCCAGAAACTAGTAGCGAGGGACTAGGGTGTGTCCATAGGGAGACTGTGATGTCAAGAGTTAGAGAGTAAAAAAATGTTAATGTAAATATGATAAGAAGTGGAAACAACAAAATATAAGTAGGAGAGATATAATATTAATAAATCAACAAAGATAAAAAATAAAGAAGAAGGTGGGTAATAAATAGATACAATAATGATTATGTCATGTAGCTATAAAAAAATGAGTACATAGGATATAGGGGATAAAAAAATATACCACATGATATAAAAAAATAATAATACTAGAATCTACTACAACTAAAATCAAGGGCATAGGCTCGGTCATCTATCATTGTGATCCATCCTAGAATTGAAAATCAAACATTGAAATCCGGTTGTTTCACATTATCTACACCTATAATCATGAAGTATTCTTAGGAAATAAGGGTAGACCAATAAGGGTGTGATATATACCGAGTAGAAAACCACCAATCATGTATAAATCAATCATGTTTTTTATATAAAATGAGCAGTGTTCCAGTAATAATAATTAAAAGGCAATAAATAATAAAATACGTCAGTCTCGGTCCTCATAGGATACCCAAGAGATACTACATGATTTTTCCTAAGAAGGATGTCTCTGAACCAAGGTAAAACTGTACAAGTAGGATATGGGTGTGAATAAAATGGGTAATTATAAGTAAGCATCAAGAGGAGGGCAATCCTGAAGCACGTGATGTATCTTGGAAGACACGTTCTAGGAATTCAGTTACACATTTATATTCTTTAATTTAACAGTTATCTTTATAAATTTATCAAGAATCACCCTAGTCCCATACAAGGAAATATGGAGAGTAATCCCAAGTATTTCTCCATGTACAGTAATAATATCTAATATTGTATAATTCCATCCATGGAGATCCATAAATGGAATCCCTTGTATCACTTCTGGTATAGTGTGAGAGAAGCACACTCTGAGACTGCCCCTAGAATCTCACACAGCGGACTAAGTATCACTCATAGCCTAGTATAACTATATACCCACTAAGCTCATCCATGGTGTCTCCCAATGGGAAGTGATATCAATCATATAGAGGTAGTGACAATGAATAGTGATCCCATCCAAGGCATACCAAGTATCGCTCTTGACATATATACCATTCATTAACAATTCTTAATTATTGGAACACAACAAGCCCCTCCAAGGTGATCTATGAGTGGAATCCCTTGTATCACCCCTATATGAGTATTAAAGAATAGTTTTGGTATCAGAAGTTCATATTATTTTAATAGGGAATTCCAATTATGATACATAAGTCAATCTATAAAAATCATTTCACTCATGTAACTAATTTTAAATAATAAATTCAATTAGGTATGGGGCCCAAATCATAGAAACAATCTTTCTAAAATTAAATTCATAATTCCAAAATAATTTATTACTTGACAATAATACATTCATGGATGGTATAATAATTTAAGTAAGAAAAAAATTTGGCTTTCAAGGAAAGGAATACCCATAGGGGTGGCTCATGTTAAGGTGAACAACCTTGGATGTGATTCACCATTAACTAGAATCACATTAAGCATGAAGAATCATTTATCTTAATTAACTAATCATTTTTTAATCATCACTGAAGAATTCTAGCGCTTAGTATGATGTTATGTAATATAATGCAATGAAACATGATGGATAAAATCTATACCACCTAGCTTAGGTTTGTAGTGCTCTCCTTATCTAGTGTTAGCCCATAAATCAAGCTAGAATGGGAGAAAATAAAAGAAATATGAAATTCACTAAAAATATGGAAAATGAGCTCGCACCAAAATAGTACAATAGATTAAAATAAAAACTAAGATATGAAAAAATAGGAGTGGATAGATTGCCAAAAGGAATCCAACATACCTAATAATGATGAAAATGGAGCTTGAATGAGGGAGTTATCAAAATACCAACCTTGGAGGAGAAGAATAGTATCAGGTATCTACTGGAGAAAAAATTAAGGAAGAAGAAAAAAATGAGGTATTTAATAATTTTAGGGGAATAAAAGTAAATTACCCTTTAAAATTTGGGTCATAATTTGGTCTCGTGATTCATCAAACCATTCACCAACCATGCGACAAAAACTACCCACAGAGACCCCTCGCATGGGCTAGGTGCATAGTTTAACTAACCATACAAAATATGTGTGAATTTCTTTATCTAGGTTGATTTCAATTCTGCATGGTCATCCATCCTGGCTCTCATGGTTGCATAAAAACCGTGCAACCTCCCCTATGCACTAGTTTCCTCACACAGTTGAGGTGCACAGTTAGCACAAACCATTTTCTAACCATGAATCTCAGTCCGCCTATATAAATTCAATATCTTCAGGCTCTGAATGAGTCATGTAATCCCTCAAACCATTCCTTATCCTTTATAGTTCACTATTATCAAAAAAAGTTCTTTTAAATAGTAATAATAGATTTTATACCTCTCTAACAGCAGGGATGTTACAACCTCCCATCCTTAAAACAACCCATCCCAGAGTTTAACTTATGAGGTTGGTAAATCATAGTATGTTAAAAGATCAGACCACTATGAATGTACATTATCTTTCCACTCCCAGGTCTCATCCTATACATGGCCATGCTACCATAGTACCTAGACCAGTAGAATTGAGCTGCCTCGAAGACCCTTCATTCTTCAATCAATGATATGTATCAGATTCTCCTCAAAGGATACATCCACCTCCATATCAATATCTTAATGATAAAATAAATGTGATGGTTCATTATGATAATGGAGAACCTATTATACGTGGATGATGTCATAAAAGACACAATACCTATGAGGTAGCTGCAACTAATTTGATAATGGCCTAACTATGTCCATGATATCAAAAGTCCCAACATAATGATGTGATAGCTCTCCATATCTATGTATCTATCTATGAACCAATCTAGGTGATAATCATAGAAAACCCATATTTCCCACCTTGAACTCAATAGTAGGGTAGTAATTATTGTTATATGAATTATTCTTAGACTATATTGTATCCATATACTTCTGAATTATCTACACTTGCTCTGAACTCTCCTAAATGAGATGAATACCCAATAGTGTTGTGTCACCTATCTATAACCAATATTGAGGTGAACAACATAACCTAAAATAAATGGCCTCATATTAAACAATATAAATCATTTACAAAATGTTTTTAGTGTAGGAAAACTAAAAAATATGTACATGTTTCTCCCATGAACCTTCACAATCAAGGACACACGCCTGGAGCATGTCCTGTAACATCTATGTCATCTGCTCGGACTACCCGTTGATCAGAGGGTGGTACGATGTACTCAAAAGAACCTATAAACCTACTGAAATCTATATCCCCTTCCAGAACTATGATGTAAACCACACATCTTGGTCTGATACAATGGAATGGGGAACACCATGAAGGCACATAATCTCTCGAATATAAATTCTCCCAAGTTTAACAATTGAGAAGGTTTCTTGGAAAGGTAGGAAGTGTATGACCTTGTTCAACCTATCAAAAAACACCCATACTATGTCATTGCCTCAAGGGGGTCTCAAAGATCCCATAAAATGATATATGGTTATGTCATTCCATTTCTACTCAAGAATGGATAAATGTTGTAGAAGTTTAATATGTCACTAGTGCTCAGCCTTCACTTACTGAAAGGTGGAAAACCAATTGATAAAACCTATAATCTACCTCTTTATACCTGAACACCAATAATGATGTTGTATGTATTAGTATATCTTGGAAATCCAAGGGTTAAATTCTCAAATAGAGGCAGGTTATTCCCCCATAAATGCTTCTCATATGTTATCATGCACCCACACAAGCCCATAGAATTGAAGGTTCTCATTTTAATAGATAGCATAATTGGGCGTTGGTTTCTCACTTGATACACTGTCCCTCAGGATGATGCCCTCAGGAGCTTATAGTTTTCTCATCTTCACCAGCTTCAGAATGGATGAATTAACCACTAGAGTTTCTAAAACAGACTAACCATGAAATTGTTGAAACTCAATGTTCTTCTCAAAAAATATCTCCATCAATTTCCACTCATTATTGGAATCCTAGATGGTCTATGTCTGAGTCTTTTGGATCAAGGCATCATATAATACATTACCCTTGTTGGGTGTACAATCAAGCTCAAAATCAAATTAATTTAGGTATTATACCCACTCACGATTGCTTAAATTCAAATCAAAATGTGTGGATATATATCTGATATTTTATGGTCTTTGTAAACAATAAAACTCTTCCCCAAAAGGTAATGCCTACAATATTGTATGGAATGAACAGTTTATTCTAGCTCAAGGTTGAGTGTTGGGTAATTAATGTCTCAGTTGGTGGGACCCATATACTACAACCTGATCACCCTGCATCAAAACTACTCCTAGACAAATCCATGAAGCATTATAGTTTATAGTATATATTCTTCCCGGCTCTAAAAGAATAAGGAATGGCATAGAAAAGGTTTTATCAAAAGCGTCTAAAAAATAAATTTCACACCCTTTTTTCTTGGTTCATGAGAGGCACTACTTGTTGTGATAAATCCTAAATGAATTGCCTATAGATCGGTATCCACAATAATCTACATATTTCAAATACATTCTTAGGGTGCTCCTAATAAATGATGACACTCACATTCTCTAGGTTAATAAATACACCTTCCTATGAAACGATATGACATAATAATTGAACCTTATTTATCCCGAAGTAGAATAATTTTAGCTTTACATATAGCTGATTCCCTTTTATTATATTCAACATGATCTCAAGATGGTTGGCATGGTTATGTGTGGTGTGATAATACATGAACATCTTGTCTATGAATACGACAATAAATGAATCTAGGTACGGGTGGGAAAACAAATTCACCAAGTCCATAAAGACTAATGGTGTATTTGTAAGGCCAAACAACATTAACATATAATCATATAAGATATACCAAATTTTGAACACCTTATGTGGTAAGTCTGATGGTATATCATGAACCAGATGGTAGCCTAAACTGAAATTGATCTTAGAGAAAACTATTGATCTTTGGAGCAGGTTCCAGAGGTCATCTATATGAGGCAATAAATTCCAATTCTTCACCGTAAGCTATTTCAACCATAAAAAATCCATACACAACCTGAGGGTACAATCTGCCTTCTTGGAAACAAGGATAGGTGAAACCCATGGTGATGTTTTGGGTTATATAAAACCCTTTTCCTCTAGTTCATCAAAATACTTCTTGATTTTATGGATCTCTCTAAGTTCCATCCAATAGGGAAGAATGGAAACCAGTGGCACACCTAGAACAAGATTAATGGTGAACTGAACCTCTCTTAGAGGAGATAAAATAGATAAAACATAAAGGAAGACATCCCTAAAATGATCCACCACTAGAGGGCAATCCACAAGCTACTTTCCCTGACTACTCAAGAAGAAAAATTCCATCTAGGCTATCACTCATCCTAGACTATGATTCACAAGTCTATATTGACCCACCTAGATATTCAATTTCCCCTTATGAATATAATTACTTCCCTTCGACGATGTAAAAGACACCCACCAATGATATCAATCAACATTGGCATGATAAATCACTGGTTAGTACATACCAAGAATGAAGTCGAACCCAATCATCTCGAGGAAAAAGAAATTCCACAAGAAATGGAACTCACCTATCTCATGAGGGAACTCCTTACATTGGAATATAGTCTCTGATAAAACCCATAATGGTTTTTCAAGAGTCATAACACTACATAAGTACTCTATTTCTAGTCCCAGACCTTCCATAAGTTCAAAAGTTATAAAGGAGTGTGATGATTCTATATAAAATAGGGTAGAAACTAAATTAGAGGATACTAGAGTAGTACCTTGTATAGTATAAACCCATCAAGGTGTTGGCTATACTGCATACATATGGCCTAATATATGGCCTTGAGATGTAACCATAATAACCTGATAGGTCTTCTCTTCTAGCACTAAGCCTCATAAGCATGACTACCTCAACCAAGACCAACTCCTAGCATGATGTGGTTCTACTGACCCTATACCTATAATTAGTGTCGGCACAAATCCCTTATCTCTAAATACTAGAGTTATGGTCCAAAAGAAGTGTTGTAGGTGACCCATCCTACTGCAATCTTGACACTCTATTAGGTTCGTCATACCCAGGGTCTTCTTTGGTATATCCTACCACACTAGTGACACACCACATAAATTTCAGTGCATGTCATCTGGTTGGAAATTCCCCCATGTGGACCCTAAAAATGTCACTTCATACCACTAGATAAATCATCTCTTTTCCAAAAATATGAACCTCTATGGCTCACATTTCCACCTTCCCTCAGGTTCCTCTCTATGATGAGGGATTGGTTCACTATTTTTAAATAGACGGTCATTCAAAAAACATTCACCTATAATCATATGGGGTACGTAATCCCAACCTCAAATAGTCTCTTAGTCATAAGACCATCACTGGTAAGAGTTAATGAAAAATTCTAGAGATATGTGAAATGAGTCGAGTAATCCTTCAATGACATGGAACCCTTATGTAGGTGCATAAACTCTCAAGAACTATTTTCACTCAACATAGTGGGAATGAAGTATTCAAAGAAGGTTTTCTAGATGACCACCTAGACAATACCGTAATGACATTTAGCTTGCGTAATGACATCCTACCAATGTTTAACAGAACCGTACAACATGTAGGTATCGAGCTTAACCCTGCACTCTGGAGGTATCTTTATATGCTTGAAGATTGAAATAATGGCTTCTAGGGAAGGCTTAGAAACTTGAGGACCACCATATCCTAAAAATTTGGGAGGATACTACTACTGAAATTATCTCTTCAACTCTTCCACAATGGGTGAAGACTATAGAACTCCCTATATGGACTGCATGAGACGGAAGATTCTCTCTTGGAACTGAGTAACGATAACTTGTGGAAGATCTATAGGAGGTTCTTCAAGTGGAACTATAAGAGGTATTACTGGTAGATCAGGTCCCACCACCTCTAGAGCATGTTATTCACCACCCTCCTGGTGTATGACTCAAGGGTGTTGAGGTGGCATAGGTCTAAAATTTTCAATTGCACACCTCAGATAAAATTAAACATAATAAGATAGGAAATAGTGAAATAAATTAAGGGACATGACCACATCCTTTTTATAGTGAGTCACACCTATCATCCTTATCTTAAATCTGGGTCTAGGTGATAAGAAATAGTCATAGAATCCCCTTGAGACATTTCTTACTACCCACTACTAAGGTTGTGTCATGGTAAAGGTCTCACACACCACACTACAAGTTCCAATATATTGAGTGTCAATTTCAGGGTATAGAAGAAAAAAAACCCTTTGCTTTTTGTTTCCCTCTGGAATGGGGGATGATCTCATTAATTTAAGAATCCAACATTCCAAGAAGTTTCTAACGGGTTTATTCGTAGAATCGGAAACATCCAATGATTGCATATCCATTTGAACCTACTTTCCAAAGGTAGGAACTCATTAGTTGTGGACTGATAAAGATTAGGAATTTGCATTGGTTGAGAGGATGGGAGGTCAGACTCATCAAACATTTTTTAGGGGAATTATTGTCTACTATGGGACTCTCTTTATAGATTTAAGTTATGTTCATGAATCCTTATTACATTACCAAGTAAAAAATTAGATTTCATTTAGATCTGACAATCAATGATTGATATGTAGGAAATTTAGAGAATCTTTTATATGTATTCAAGGTTACTCATTGATAGAGAATCATCTGTATTTGTTAGATATTCTTAGTCAATGTTATGCTTTGATACATAAAAGTCTCTTGGTCATTATGATGACTATACTGGTTTTAAAGCCACTCAGTGGGGCACATGAAGTTTATTGTCATTAAGAAGGACATGGATTATTTCACAGTTGAGATCGTACCCACAGATGGGCTGCCTACGTATCCTTTGTTTTGGAAAAGGAATCAGAACCCACGTAGTTCAAGTAAGGGAGTATGATGTTTATGCATGATTGATGGCTCAAAGAATATATTTCATGATTACTTTTACACTCTAATCTCACGTGAGTCATGCTCGGTGTGAGAAACAAGATGTATTGGTGAAACCAGACAATTGTTCCACGAAAGATGCAATGATGTGGGGCTTATGTGTGTTTGACTGCCCAAATAGATGAGGATTAATATTTACTTCAGAGAAGAAATATAGGAACACGGTCTATAAAGGTATATGTGCTTCACAAAGATTTGGATACTCTAATCTTGGGGCTTACTCCTAAGGAAGATTTCCAAGTTAGGATGGGACTTATGATTGGGTTTTACTACTGAGAATGAAGCCCAGATCAAAAGGAAATTAAGACTGGTTAAGAGAGATTAAGGATGGGGCTTACTCCTGAGAAGAAGACCCAGGTTAAGGGACTTGAAAAATTAAGGGACTTGGGGCTTACACCTAAAGAGGATTCCCATATTTGAGACTGGGGAATACTCCTGAAAAGGAAACCCAGGTTAAGAGAATTCTGGTTGGGGCTTACTCCTAAAGAGGATGCCCATATTTGGGAATTTTAATATTGGGGCTTACTCCTGAAAAAGGATGCCCAGATTAGGGGACTTGGGGCTTACTCCTGAAAAGACTGCCCAGATTTGGAAGGACTTGGGGCTTACTCCTAAGGAGGATGCCCAAAATTAATGGGAATTATGACTGGGTCTTACTCCTAAAAAGGAGGCCTAGGTTGAGGGGTTCTCTCATCTTAAAGGATGAGGTTGAATGAATGAAATCTCAATCTTTAGTGACATAAAGATGTGTAAATCAATAGGTTTTGAGAGATTTCCCATGGAGTTCCTTTCAGATAAGTAAGTCAAATCAGGAAATCATGCCATAAATGGCTTTGAAGAGTGTCTTGAAGGCTGAATCTTGAATATGAGAGGTGGAATGGCATAAGAGGGGTGAAATGGGCAGGAAAGGCACCCAAAAAGACAGGGGCGTGCAAGTCCTGGCAGGCGCATAGGTACTGCATGGGTGCGCAAGTCCCTGAGCACGCATGTATACCTGCACGGCACATGAGTACTTGCGTGATTGTTAACCAGTAGGGTAATACTTGGGTGATCCTTGACTAAAGACTTTAGAATTATCTTGAGGTACTTCCAGAAGAGGGGCGCACAAGTTTTAATGAATAGATAAGGAGGAGTGCAAGTATGTTCATTTCCCTTAAGGGTAAAACACTTTAGGCGTGCAAGTGTTTGTGATTTCTAAAACTTAGACCTTATTCCTCTGGTATAGACCTTCCATTATAGGTAAATAATTACCTTAGAAGTTTTTGGAATACTTGATGAAGAGACTTGGGCATTCAGATCTCTATATCTGAATTCTGGAAAAATTCCTCTCGAAATGGGGGGCCCACCGGGGGTATTTATAGGCTGGAGAAGACCCCGGGCGGTTATCACTTAGGGCGCGCAAGTCACTTGCACGACCATTAGGTGACACACAAGTATACTTGCGTGACAGTAAGGGAACTTGCGCGACCCTAGGTCCTTTGACTCCTTTTTCATTCCTTTGTCGATTTTTGATGTTTTATTCAAAGGATGAATCACTTTGTGCTATGTCATTTCCCTTTCCATTATTTTAGACAATGTGACAAAAAGGATAATCAACAAAAGTCCCTCCTCATAGTTGGATACGAAAGAATAAGGATGTGACTCTGAGGAAAAGAAGAAAACCAAAGGGAAAGAGGCACTCATGTGTTCACCGTGCAACCATCATCGCGTAGGTGCGAGTCCTGCAGGGCTGGAGCACGCTGGTTGTAGGCACACAGGTGGCTGGCCTGGCCTATATATATGCGCTCATTTGTCGCGCATTTCATAGAACTTCGGATTTTTGATCTCTCGCCGTGCAGGTCATCTCCGCCGCACAAGTTGCTATCTTTCCTGCTTTTCCTTTGTTGTCTCACTGCTGTCAAGGTATCTAGACCTGTGCGGTGATACTTGAACGCCAAATACTTGTGCGACAGATTATACTTGTGCGACACATCCACACTTGCGTGCCTTAATTGCTTTTCCATTTTTTCTTAATTCCTTCAAAATTTTTATGAAAAATCAACTTACTTAAGAGTTAATTATTAAACTTTTGTGCAGAATCAATGGCTCTCAGGAGAATTAGAATAGCTAATGAACTGGAAAGAAAACTTCTTGATGATATGATGGATATCATTGGCCATGATAATTATACCATCAAAAATAGAACTCTTCCGGATTTGGCTAAGTATCTGAAGAAATATCACTTTGATTTCCCACAAAGCACTTATCTGCCTTATACAGTTATGGTCATCTACGAGAATTCACTATTCCAGAAGCAAATAAATATCTTCCAATTTCATGGTTTCAGAATTAAACCAACTTTTCTTCAGCAAATATCTCATGTGGAGGAGGATTTATAAATGTTGGAACAGTGGAGAAGGCCCACATGATGCATTATAGCCCTTGTACGCCAGATCTGAAACCTCATAAGCCTGAGCTGCAACCACATTGTCATATTTCAATCTTCAGAAACAGTCAGATGGATCAATCCAAAGGCTAGAAGAAAATTTGGGACTTCCGTACTGGGGGAGGTGTGAAGCCAACTTGGATGTGGGCATACTGGGTGTGACAAACCTATACAGAGTTTTTAGAGGATCTAAAAGGAGTGGCAATATATGAAGCTGTTTGGGTTAGGAAAACATATGTTTATAGAAATTATAACTTCATGCCAGATATAATCAGCCACTGGAGCCCATAAACTAATTCATTCCATCTGACTCATGGAGAAGTAGGCATTAGTCTGTGGGATGTACACAGGATCTCAGGGGATCCAATTTTGGGTGACATGTATGATGAATTCATTCCTCCCAAGGTGACTTGGAATGATTCATAGAAGACTCCTGCTTCAGCTCGGGAATTATTTAAAATCTTCCACAGGCTCAAGAGTTCAGAGACCTCATTAACTCATTCTAGAAAGAATATTCATTCAGAGGAGTGGATGAATATATTTCTTATTGATAAGAAATAGAAGGAGCCAAAGGAGAAGGAGCCGAAGGAGAAAGGATCCAAGAAAAAGAAATCCAAGGATAAGAGGCCCACCCGTCCTACCACCTGCCCAAAACCTAAGAAGAGGGGTGCTCCTGGCACATTCTGGCCAACTCTAGAAGCATGAGAGTTTGGGAAATGCGGATATGAGGTGAATCAAAGGATCCCGAAGTAGACTCATCTGGCGGGCTTCTTGGCTTTGTGGATCAGCGTTTATCTCTTTCCAGTTAGGGATTCGAAGGGAGGCGTCAGGCCAGTGACCTTCGTCATTGCGGAAAAGTTGGCTGAGGGAAAAATGGTTGGGTTGGCTACCCCCATTTTAGCAAATATTCATAGGAGTTTACTTCATGTCTTCATGGGTAAATATCCTTTAAGAATAGTGGGACCATTCCATGTTTTATGGGGATGGATCACCACTCACTTCATGACTTACAATGTACAGAATGGATTACAAATACTTGGAAGTTCTTTCAGGCCGTCAGTGCAAGCATTCTCTGGAGTTGCTCCATTGGATCTTAATGCCTATGACATGAAAGTGAGGCTGAGAGTGTTTAAGGAATTCAAATTCTTTCCCTATGGAAATCCACCAACTGGGTGGTTTGTTGATGATGGAACAACCCACTTGGATTTGAGGGCATACATGCTAGTTTTCAAAGATGGTGTTCTAGTTGGCAGGATTGATGGAGAAATTATATGTGAGGCCTATTATCCATATAGATTTGAACGTCAATTCAAGTTTCTGCAACAGATTGATGTATCTCCCCCAATACATGTCAGGTTAGAGAAAAATCTGATGGTTGCTCGACAACTGTGGCTGCTGACGTCAAGGGATAAGACTGGGGCGGTATTTGATCTACTAGTTGAAAAAATGGCACATAACTTGACTACATGGTATTCCAAGCACTAGATAGTATCATACCCTAAAGGGGTGCTAAATCACCCAGTTTATCAGGCAGGGAAAAGGAAGAAGACTGTAGAGAAAGAAACCCTTCCTCATGAAGGTGATGCTACCCCACTTGAAGCTGATTCGCCAGATTCCTCTTCTAGGATTGATTCAATGGATTCCCATAATGGGGATGATGAGGCACAACAAGTGGAAAAGCGGCCTCGTGACCGATATAATCCTGCTGTGATAATCAAGAGACCTACTCCATCAACTCATGGTGAGTTACTTCATTGTGGTAATTTAATCACTACTACTTTATAAAGGAATACATCTTTTTTTCTTATTATCTATCTGTAGTTGCAGGAGCTGGGAAGAAATTGAAGTAAAAGATTGTAGGACCTTCCTTGCAGCCTTCATATCTAAGACCAGAGGTTGTCCAGACATGGCAGAGTTTATATTGTGGTACTGAGACCGCCTGGATGGATTTGTGTGAAGGCATACAACTTCCTGGAATAGGGAATCTTCTGGCTTCTACAGATATCCAATACGAGGATAACCCCAATGAAGTGCAGGATTACATTAGAGAGCTGGAAATGCTCATATAGGCCACTAATGAGTCCTTTCCTGTCCCTAGGTGGGTGAAGGAAATGATGGATCGTGGCGCCACTGAGGGGGCTGGTGGTT
This sequence comes from Viscum album, assembly GCA_963277665.1. Taxonomy (NCBI): domain Eukaryota; kingdom Viridiplantae; phylum Streptophyta; class Magnoliopsida; order Santalales; family Viscaceae; genus Viscum; species Viscum album. The sequence continues at coordinate 149,450,605 of OY728125.1, forward strand.
CTGGAGATGAGGAGTGGCATGATTATGTGGCTCCTGAAGATGTAAGTTTTCTTTCCTTATTTTATTTGCAACATGATTCCAGTAGAAGCTTTGTTACTTAAGGAAGTTATTTTCTTCTTCTTGCAGCTTGCAAAGAAAGGAACTACTGAGGTTCCTTCGTCACAGTATAGCCCTGGTGGTATTTCCATCGGGGCTGCTGGTGAATCTCCTCACGAACCGGGCGAGATATCTCCAGGACAATAGGCCATGAATGAGGATTTGGACATGGCCTTCCATTCTCCAATTCAAGTGCCAATAAGGGAGACTACCGACACTCCCAAAAAACCAAAAGGACAAAGGCGACGAAGGAGGAAGTCCACCGCTAAACGCTTTATCAGTAGTGGTAAGTCCTTCGGATAATCATGAATTTTAATCCATGAAAAATATTTCTCACTTTACTTGGGATTGTAGGGGCTTATTCAATTTTCCTTCTAAGGGAAAGGACTGATCCTTCTTTAAGGACCATGGAGGGTGCTATGGAACAAATGCAAATTCAGGCTGACTTGGCTAATTCTGAAAAAGAGCCAACATCTATTCCCAGTACTTCTCCTGCTGCTATTACACGTAGAGAAGAACCTACACCAGAATCATTGGTAGCCACATCAACTGAATCTTCCATCCTTCTTGAAGAAGCTATCTAGGGTCAGGGGCCGCAGAATGAGGGTCACCAAGAGGACACATCAAATGCTCCCACAGGTGAGAGTAACCAGGATTCTGAAATATCATTTGATGTAATGATGAATCGTGGCAGGTCTTTCGAAGAATTTTATGATCATGATAAGTTATCATGTGATTTAGAAGACCTTGGGCGTGAGTGTTATCCTTCGTCCAGTAAATTTTCTTATATTTTACACTTCTAATCATGTCTGAAAATAATATGCAGTTCCATCCATATATGCTGCTGAACTACTAATGCCTGAAGAGGGTGTGGACATTGATGTCAACCCTACCATTGCAGAAACATTAGCTCAAGTGGAGATAAACCTAGTAAACCCTCCTGAGACCCATCTTGAAGATCCTGTTGATACTGGGAAAGATAGGGAGGAGTATTCTCAAGCTGCTGATATACTGTTAGGTAATTATTGTACTGAGTTTTCAAGACAGACAACCAACTTCCATTATTCTATGAAACTAACCATACTTTTAATTGATCAAACAGGGCTATCGGCTTCAATGGATAGAACTGAAGGTGAAGTCTCAACCTCTTCCCAAATAGTAGTAGAATGTGAAGCTACCAGGGTCAGGGGGGAAGGAGCAGAACATGGCACTTCCCTAAGTGCATTAATCCCAGATTACATGCCCCCCCTGTGATGATGATGTCGAATCATACCCGGAGGTGCTTAAGGCGCTCATCTTTTCACGACGCAAGGCATGGAACAACATATGGAAATCATATCTGAAGTTCCTCTTGAAGAGATGTCATCAAAGATCCCTCGATTGTCATCCCAGTTCATCATGCTAGGACTTGGCAGTTTTAGATACCAAGAGATCCATACTGTGGTGAAACAAGTCATCTTATGAAGGGAGCAATAGCAAAAGTGCCGTGAAGATCTAACCAGGGTGAAGCTGTCAGTCAATATCAGCGAATTTGAGGCTTTAGTATCCCGAGCTGAGGTTGACTATGCTACCAAGATGAAGGAGCTGAAGCATAAGATCAAAGATAAAGTCGTTCAGAGGATGCACCTTCAGCAACAGTTAGATGTTGTTACTGGGGAACTTGAACAACTCAATAATTCACTGGAGGGAGCTCAAACTAATGGTATAAAGACCATTGGGGATGCCAAGAAAGCACTCCATCAAGTCGAGAAGAGTGAATCTGGTCGAGTGCATGAGCTTCAAGTAGTTGCTGATGAAGCTCAGGATGCTGAACATCAAGTGAAGACTTATGTTGACAGTCTTTTGTAATTTCCTGAAAAAGAGAAGAGGCTCCAATATGTGGATGTCCCTCTAATTATTGTGCATCAATGGAGATTAATTTTTTCTTCAATCGTTTATTCTTGTATTCTTTCTCTACATGTAATAAATTTTACCCAAGCCAATGGGCCTAGTAAGCATAGTTTTATTTGTTTACTAGGATTAATGTAAATAACCCTACAAACTTTGAATCTTTTAATTGCTCAATATTACCTAAATCATACAAAATGTATGTTTAGTGAGCTGGAACTTGACTACTATTCAGAGTTCCTTTTTCTTTCGTGGGTATTTTAAAGTCATGCACGTTAGACATAAAGAGGCTAATGTTTAAGGTCGAAATAGCTTTGACTGAAAAGGATTAAAATTGACTCAATTCCTTGACAATTTATCTGAAAACAAATTACCATACTCAAGTATGAGGGAAATATGTAAACTATGACTTAAGAATATTTGAATCCGAGGAATGATATGAAAGAGAGCTAAAAGGCATTAGAAGAAGTAGTTCCTAAGAATGAAGTTACCATTATTTAACAAACCCGTTAGGGGGTTTAATTATGCAGGTCCACCTAAGGGAATTGGCTACATAGTCAAATAAATAGCATCTTTTGGATAATAGGTCCGTTATGTAGACTACTTATGCAAGGCCACCTAAGGTCACGTGCTGCATAGTTAGGAAAAAGAACTCTCAGAAATTTACTTTCCTTGTGCTAAAAAGCCAGTGAAAATTTATGGAGATTCAAATTTTCCAAAGTATAGAGTTTGCTGTATGGAAAGAGGTACTTGAATATGAAGAAGATATTTCCAAACAAGATTATCGGAGAACTGGATGGATATCACTCCTACGAAGGTCTGACCCAAACGTAGGGAAGGAGAATATAAACCATAGACTTGAATACTTTCAGATCATGAAAAAGGATATGTGAAAAATATGTTAAGGATGGCTATTTTTGCGGATCCCTACATATTATCAAGACAAATAAAGACAAAAGAGGGTTTCCTCCCAAGAATGAAGTTACCACTATTTAAAAAACCCGTTAGGGGGTTGAATTATGCAAGGCCACCTAAGGGCATTGACCGCATAGTCAAATAATAGCATCTTTTGGATGACAGGTCTGTTATGTATACTGTTTATGCAAGGCTGCCTAAGGGCACGTGCTGCATGGTTAGGAAAAAGAACACTCAGAATTTCAGGCCTTTTGTGATTAGAAGTTAATAAAAAGGTTATGAAGATCTGAAAATATTTAAGGTTAGTATTATGACACATAAAGATGGGTATTGTCCAATGTATGCAGAGATACACAGATCAATGCTAACCATAATCATGTTGTGGCTGGGTCCTGAATGGAAATGTTGGACTTCACTATGTATCCCATAAGGATGGGAATCAAGACATACGTAGTTCTTGAACTACAGTTTAACGTCGTGTAGGACAAAAGGATTGGATATCTTCGTTTAGGGTCATAGAGCTCGGACCATTATAAGAAATACTAAGTGTGTGATTTCATGTGGACTTTTCAGTTAGGGGACTAAAAGAGGAATTTAGGGTTAGGCCCTAAAGACATGGGGCTGGATTCGAGGGATACTCGAACGTTCCAACGTATCCCATAAGGATGGGAATCAAGCCCACATAGTTCTAGAACTACCCTCAGTACAAATAGGTTCGTACATGTGAAGGGTGAAAGGGGATTTTTAGTGCAATGATGGTTTAACCCAATATAAAAGGTTCAGGTATTGCCATGTATGCACGTAGTCTTTGAAATGAAACATGATTGAAAATCAATGTAAATAATGATTCCCTCTCAGGTGAGGGTATCAAAGATTATTGTAGTTTATTTTCATACTGGAAAAAAGTGTTGTATAGTTTAACGTCGTATAGCAAGGAAAAAAGTGAACCAATGTAAAGATATTGATTCTAGGGGCGGTTTCACGAATCAACATCGTATGAGATGGAGGTGAACCGATGTGAAGAGATCGGTTTTTGGCTTGAACCTTGGGAGGTTGCCTATGTACCCAGCCTAGAAGGCAAGGATCAAAGTCTGCATAGTTCAATTAAAGAATGAATTATTGATCAAGTTTTCCTTGGGGACAATGACCTAAAAAGTAGTGTTGGGACTTACACATGGTTAGTAGCCCAGAGAGAGTGTTATGGTTGAAGTTTGCTCTAAACTCACGTGATCCATACTCGGTGTGAGAAACAAGAGGTTGAAACAACCCTAATGATGCACAGTTTAATGTCATGTTGGACATATAAAGGGACTGTGCAGTTTTAAGGTCTTGCAGTTAGGACTATTGGTACTGCATAGTTTAGCATCATGTAATTATGAAGATGGGGAAAATACAGTTTTAATGTCACGTTGGACAAAAAGGGGGACTGTGCAGTTTAATGTCATGTAGTGAGGACAAAAAAGTACACCATTTAACGTCATGTTGGATGTATTAGGGACTTTTTCACAGTTGAACGTCATGTTGGATGAAAAATGGATGATACAATTTAGCGTCATGTTGGACGTAAGTGCCAATAGTTTAAGGTCATATGCATGGACCGTTGGTTATGCAGTTTAACGTCTTGCTGGACATAAGGGACGTATATATAGTTTAACGTCATATAACAAGGGCGATGAAGTGGGACACAGTTTAACGTCATGTTGGACGAAAGTGTGAATAGTTTATGGTTATATTCATTGACCCTGGATGGTGTAGTTTAATATTATGCTGGTCGTAAGGGACGTGCAAATAGTTTAAGGTCGTATGCATCGACTGTTTCTGTATTTTGTGTTCATACAAAATATTTCTTCATAAATCTAGCATTGGTTGGAGTAGTGATGAGTTCTCCATCCATTGAGATTAAAGAATAAGCTCCATTGGAGTAGACCTTATGTATTGAGTAAGCTCATTCCCATTTTGGCTCAAGCTTGGGAGGTTTCTTTCCTCGTATCATTGGTGTTCTGAGAACTAATACCAATTCTCCCTGAGTGAATGAACGAAGATGAACTGTTTTTGTTGAAAGCTCGTGCTATTCGATTCTGATAGACTTCCAAGTGGTGGAAAGTTCACAATCTTTTCTAATCTAACCATTCCAATTCATTCAATCACTTTTGAGATTGTTCATCTATAGATGACTGATCACAAATGGATAATCTGAGTGAGGGTAGTTGAACATCAATGGGAAAGACGACTTCTGTTCCATATACCAGTGAATATGGAGTTGACCGCGTTGTAGTGTGGGTGGTAGTTCGATAAGACCATAAAGCATGAAAGAGTTTATCAGGCCATGATTTATTATCTTTATCCACCATCTTTTGAAGTATATTTGAATGATTCTTATTGAAGGCTTCTATCTAGACATTGTCCGCTGCATGATACCGAGATGAATGGTTGGATTTGATGTTGTATTCTTGATTCAACTTCTTCACCTCAGATGAAAAGAAGCTGGTGCCATTGTCCGTCAATATGGTATGAGGGACACCAAATCTGGTAATGATGTTAGACTTTATGAAGCTAACAATGAATTTAGAACTGACTGCTTTAAGAGTTATTTCCTCTTCCCATTTGGAAAATAAATCAATAGCAATAAAAATATACTTAAACTGCTTGGCCGTAGCTGAAGGGTAAGGTCCCACCACATCCATTCCCCATGTGGACAATGGCCACGAGTATTTAGTTGTATGAAGAAACTATGGAGGTTGATGAATGAAGTTGGCATGTACTTGGCATGAATAAAATTTCTTTTTGAAATCAACACAATATTGTATCATTGAAGGCCAAAAGTATCCAAGACTTCGAATCTGATCAGAAAGTCTATGTCCAGAATGGTGGGTGTAGACGCCGGAAAAGTCCTTTGTTCCCAAACAAAGCTCCGGATGCGGAAAGCGAGGTCATATTTGGAGTCGGAAGCATGTTTCGGAGGGCCCGGAGGCCTTGCGCGGAATTTTGGAGACCTGCGCGCAAAGTTGATGAGCCACGCGCAAACCTCCCGGGATGCGCGCAATGCGCTGAGCCGGCGCGCAATTTTGCGCGCCCGGGGCCCGCGCGACTCCCTTGCGCGCCGGGCCCGATTCCGCGCCCGCGAAGAGAATTCCGCGCCCGCGAACTGGATTCCGCGCCCGGGGTTGCCTATAAATATAAGGCGACCCCCGACGGTTTGAAGGTTGCCAGAATTCGAAAGGTCTCTCGTGCGCGCAATCCAACTCCTTCCGCGCGCAATGCCGATCTTCAGGTAACCTCTTTTCATTCGCGCAAGAAAGCCTTGGGGTTCGCCTTCGCGCGCAATCCCTTTGCTCCTTTCCTTTGAATAAATATTCTCCCAAAGGCATTTGCGCGCAAAAGAAGGCTCTTGCGCGCAATTTCCCCCGGATGCGCGCAATCCAACCCGATTGCGCGCACCCCCCATTTTCAAAGTGGCCATTCGATTAAAGAATGAGCCGTTGCCCCCGTGCGCTATCCGAAGCCCGGTGCGCGCAATCTCTATCATTCGCGCGCAAAGTGCTGGCCCAATTGCGCGCCAGCCCGTCCATTTGCACGTCGACCCACGGTATTGCGCGCAAAGCTCCTCTTTTGCGCGCAAACCGCCAGGGTCGCCCCCTTTGACCCCCTTTGGGTACCCGCCTGCGTGGCGCCCGATGACCCTCATCCCGGGTGCCCGCACTGTGCGTTGTCTTTCCGTGCGGCCCTCCAGGCTTGCGTGAAGTGACACGGACCTATCGGCGGCTTCAACGTCCTGCACGACGTTAAACTGCATACGTCCAACATGACGTTAAACTGTGCCACGTCCGCGCTGCAAGACGTTCAACTGCCAGGCGTTTACGTCCAACATGACGTTAAACTGTGCCACGTCCGCGCTGCAAGACGTTAAACTGCCAGGCGTTTACGTCCCGCACGACGTTAAACTGCACCATCGTCCGCGCTGCAAGACGTTAAACTGCCAAGCACCTTCGTCCTCAACACACGACGTTAAACTGTACTTCGTCCGGCAAGACGCTAAACCGTCCGCTTCGTCCTCAACACACGATGTTAAACTGTACTTCGTCCGGCAAGATGCTAAACCGTCCGCTTCGTCCTCAACACACGACGTTAAACTGTACTTCGTCCGGCAAGACGCTAAACCGTCCGCTTCTTCCTCAACAAACGACGTTAAACTGTACTTCGTCCGGCAAGACGCTAAACCGTCCGCTTCATCCTCAACACACGACGTTAAACTGTACTTCGTCCGGCAAGACGTTAAACCGTCCGCATCACCTGATCCCGTGTCTCGCACGCAGGGTCCCCCCGGTTTGGATGTGGCCCCCACCCGCTCGTCTCTGCAGGGATGTCGGGATCGGAGTGGCCTTCGCCCACGGGGGTAGAGTGTTGCAAACAGAATGAACTACGTGGACTTTGATCCCTGTCTTCTAAACAGGGTACGTAGGAAGCCTCTCCGAGGTTCAAGCCCGCCACCTGGTCGTCCCGGTCGTATTTACGTCGGTTCGTCCATCAGTGGACCCCTCCCGGGTTCACACTTGCGTTGATTCACCTATGAATCCGCCTCTGTGGGGGACTGCACGTGTGTATCTCCATTGTGATTCCCCACCGCCTCGATCTCTTCATGAGTCGGCTTGCCAACGTCCATCATGACGTAAAACTGTGATCCACCCGGCCGTTCCATCCCCCTCTGTGCGAGGTGGTTCGGTTCAATCCTTCTCCAGGCAACCTCGATCTCTTCGTGAGTCGGCTTGCCAACGTCCAGCATGACGTAAAACTGTGATCTACCCGGCCGTTCCATCCCCCTCTGTGCGAGGTGGTTCGGTTCAATCCTTCTCCAGGCAGCCTCGATCTCTTCATGAGTCGGCTTGCCAACGTCCAGCATGACGTAAAACTGTGATTCACCTGGCCGTTCCATCCCCCTCTGTGCGAGGTGGTTCGGTTCAATCCTCCGCCCGGCGGCCTCGATCTCTTCGTGAGTCGGCTTGCCGATGTCCAGCATGACGTTAAACTGTATGTCCGAACTACGCTGACTTTGATCCGCGCTAACGCACGGTACGTAGGAAGCCCCTACGGGGTCCAAGCTCCTCACTCCATCATCCACCCTGATCCTTACCCGGGCCGCCACATCCCGGTGGGGTCATGCCATTCCATTCCACTCCACTTCACTCAGGAAGCCGCCCATGTGCTGGCCCCAGCGTCGGAGGTTCCCCGCAAGGGGTTCTGTCATCTGGTCCACTCCTCGTGTTGATCAGTCTGATGCCGTCCCCGCTGGACGTTAAACTCGCGGCATACCCCGTGTTAAACATGGGAAGCTGAGGAAAACCTCAGGCAACGCAGTTCCCCGTACCCAGCGCGGGATGCCTCAGGCCATCACGCCTTCGAGAAGCCCTATTAGGGACGGAAGGCAGACATGCAGAGTCGCCGTGTTAAGGCACGCCCCCGACACCCAGAGCCACCAGGTCTCCTCACCGCAGGTTGCTGCCCCGACCAGACTCCTTGGAGCGTCCGGGCGGAAGCAGCGTAATTAACCGGTGTCCATGGAGACATGGCGTCGGGAACGAGATTCACGAACATTCTTAAATCTATGAGGGAGACCGGGATTAGGCGACGAGTTCCGAGGAGACGTCCACGGAAGGAGGAGCCGACATCCCATCATCCCGGTTTCGATCAAGGAGCAGACGCCCCTGAATAAGGGACGAATGTCGCCCGCCCTTGGAAAGCGGGACTGCGGGACCACAAGCCGCGCGCCCATCCCCTCGGGTTGACGGGTGCACGCGCGAACGCGTCCTGGCGGAACAGCGTAACCCGACGCACATCCGCACCGAAATAGAAAAATGGTGAACCCGACGTGAATCTCTTCTCCTCAATACGAAGATCGATGACTTTCAGAGGTGTTGGAAGACCAGCATGCTGCTCGACCGAGCATTCAGTTTTACCCGCCAGGGGCTGAGGAAGGGAACTCGGGAACTCCGTCTCGCGACGTCGAGGGCCTGGGTCCCCCCCACGGAAGGCGTCGTGGCACTAATGGTTGGTTGTCGATTCCTTTTCCTGTCAGTGTTAATGGATTCTTCTCCCTGCTTTCAGAAATCAGGTCGCCCAATCCAGTGCCCGATCGCCACCCGCCCACTGGCGCAGGGGTAGAGGAAACACAGACGCGGCTACTCCGCGCGGTCCCGCCCGTTCCACAGCCGTGCCAGCAGCCGCAGCTGCGGGGCAACCACGCCCTCTCTCCCCCTCGGAGGTCATCCAAAGAAGGGTGATCAACAACTTGGTGCGGAGATATGAGGAAGAGGGAGTCATCCCCACCAGGGACATGGCTCGCCTAGACCTCGAGGGAGCTGCACCTCGCCACCAACGCCGCCCCCGAGGGCCGCGCAGGGAGGCACCACTGCCTACCTCGACGTCCAACCGCTTCGGGAGTTTATCCTCGGAGCGCTCCGACAACTCCTTCCCCTATGCGGATGAGGTGGAAGATGCCCGGGACCACCCTATCCGGGATTCGCCCCAGGGATCCGCGATGAGGGCTCCTGTCAGGCCACGGCGACATCGCCGCCAGGCCTCTCAAGTCGAAGAACGGGCTCTCCACCTGCCCGCGCCGCTCATCCCGACTCGTCTGTCTCGACGCCAACGTCGGGCTCGAGCGGAAGAGGATGCCCACCTTGGGGCCCTAGCAACAGCGGCCGCATTGGCCCAAGCCACTGTTGGCTCCAGTCGCCAGGCCCCTGCGCATCCTGAGTAGGGGAACTTCTATGCCCGACCCGGATCGAGGCCCCGACCGCCCCAAAGGCAGGTTGGGTTGACTCTCCCGGTTGCTGGTACAGACAATAGCCACTGCGGACCACCTCGCGGTAGCTCTATTCACCAACAGGGTCTACTCCGTGTGGCCGATCCAAGAGGCATGGGTCACCCCGCCTTCCGATCTCGGCCCGGGGGCCTGCCCGGAATCATCTCTCCCCGCGTCCCCTTTGATATCTGTCCCGGTGCCCCTTGCACCTTGGTTTCCAGTCCTCTTGGCCCCAGCACCAGTGCGGCCGGAGGACGCCAGGACAGAGATCAGCCATGCCCCGAAGAACCACCCAGGGGCAGGAAGACAAGGCGTCGACGCCGAGGGAAGAATGTTGCGGAATTCCGGACAGAGATCCGACCGGTTCGCTTCTCTGATTCAGAGGCGGAGTATGATTCGGCGACAGAGCCCTTCCCCCAATCCTGCCAGTCAGGGGCAGGGGTAGGAATGCGGCACGTCAGCCTCGTACTCCCCGAGAGCGAGATCGATATGATACCCGCTTCTCTCCGAAGGTATATCCGGAGTAGCGAGGGCCTGGTAGACCCCCAAGGATCAAGCTTGCGGTTGGTACCAGCCCCTCTGGAAGCACCTTCTGCCTCGATCGGAGAAGCCGGAGACCTTTTCTGGGGACCGACGGTTGAACCACGATCTAGTGCACCCTCGGCGAGCACCGACGCTACGGCAGGATGTTCGCTCGCCGGCCCGTCCTATCGTGATGTGGTAGCCAGGGCACCGCCACCCTCAGAGGGCGGCCCGGGATATGGAGGCCAATTGGCCTGCTCGCCGTATTCACCACCGGCCAGCCCGTCAGCCCGGCGGCCCGCCTCGGCACCACTGCCGGTTCCCCGTCCATTCCCAGTCGTTGAAGAGGACCAAGGAGACCTGGGTCCCGAGTTTGAGTCGTGGAGCTTCTGGACCGTCCTTGCAGAGGGCCACTTCCCTGAGAAGTTTTGGCCAGTCGCAGGACCAGACTTTGATGCACCCGAATCGCTCACCCCGGATGAGTTCGAATGCTTCCGCCGAACTCTCCGGGAGACTCACTCCCGTCTTCACCGCCTACAAATGCCATACCCCGGGAGTCAAGTACACCTGGAGGATATTGGTGAGAAGTGCCGTCAAATTGACCTGGCCACGCTCCCCGCGGTTCGGCACCCCGGGTCATTTGGGCACCATGAGGGCCTCCAACAATGATGCGTTGAGTGTTTTCAAGTACTCCGCAAGGTTATCGAGGAAGCCACTCCCCACGTGTATATCCGTGGATGGGTGCAGTACGCTTCCCTACGCTTCAGTGCGATTCGCCGACAGCCCGATTCACTGGGTGGCCCTGAGGGTATATCCCCAGGGGCGGAAACAGTTAATATGGCTGACCTGTCGGGAGAGGGGAACGACTTGGAACTTCTCAACGGGGGATCTTCCCCCGAAGACAAGCCGTCGTTGGATCCATCGGTGAGAGTTACTCGTCACCAGAGGAGCCTCCTGGGTCTCCCCGCACCCACTGAAGCACTGACGTTGAGCCGAAACGTTAGTAAAGGTAAAGAGCACGACGAGGCTATAAAGCCTGCCGACCCATCTGCCTCCACGCAGAGGGCGGATGAGGATCCCGAGAAGGCTATGCTACGCCAACAGCTCGCCGAGCAGAAGAAGCTAGTTGACCAGCTCCTCGCCGAGTGCGCTGCAGAGCAACGGCCTGACTACGGTGATCCTAGGCCAGGACAGCAGGGACAGGAACAACCACCCCTCGATGAGGCTCTCCCGGGCAACTGTGATTATGCCGTGTTCGCCGACAGGAGAGAGGCCATCACCTATGGCAAGAGGGCGCGGTATGTTTCACCGCACCCTCCCGAGCGGCGTGACTACCTGAGAGACCCCGCTCGGATTCCTCCCGCTGCCCCAAGGGCCGCTCCGCCCGCCATCCCACGAGCTGCCGAGTTCGACGACCCGGTCGACGACCCGATTGAAGGGCCATGCAATGCGCTCGTGGTTAGAGATCCTCGCCAGGACTGGAACCCATGTCCGGACGATCCGATGGCGACACTCATCGCCCGCTTGGAAGCCTTGGAGACTCGGCAAGTGGCAATCCCACCGGACGGCAAGCCATACCCAGCATGGGTGGATGACATGCCGGCGCCTCCGGGATTCGGGAATCCCACTTTTTCCCCCTTCAACGGGACTGGAGATCCGCCGCAGCATTTGGCCCATTTCAAATCGAGGTGCGGGCCTATGTTGGGGACTCCGGCGCAGCAAGAGGCCGCTAAGCTTCGCTGCTTTGTCCAGACACTGGAAGGGCCAGCATTTGTCTGGTACAGCCAGCTCCCCGTCGGGTCGATAACTAGCTGGGAGGACCTTCGTAGAAAATTCCTCTACCAGTTCAGTTCCACGACCCGGAAGACGAGTATCGCAGACCTCTTCAAGTGCAAGCAGAGGCCTGACGAGCGAGTCGCGGACTTCGTCGCCCGATGGAAGGGTCTCACGTATTCCCTTAACATGCCATTGACTCAGGAGCAGTTGCTGACAATGTGCGTCGGGAACGTCAAGACCGAGCTGGTCCCTTCCTTGATCACTCAGAATTACCCCGGAGGGTTCAGGGACTTCTCAGACAAAGCTCAACGTCTTGAAGAAGCCCTGCAACAGGCCATCCAGGCACACCCGCTGCCTCCTATGATTCCTGCAAGGAGAGCCAGTAGGGCTGATCCCGCTGCTGTCGCCCAGATAGAGGCTCCCAGGCCATTGGAGCTGCTGCTGGTGAGACCAGCTCCACAGCCTCAGAGGAATCCGCCTCCACGGGCTCAGTTCCCGGCCCAGCAGCGGCAGCCTCAGAACCGGCCGGCCCCTCCGCGTAATGTACCGCCACAACCCAGGCGAGATAATAAGGGTCCACCTCCTCGGCAGGCCCCTCCAGCCCCTCGTCAAGACCACGCTCCCAGGGGCCCGCGATACCTGACCTACTCATTTCACGAGGATCAGGTCCCCGGTTATTTCCGGAGCGCCCTGGAGCAGAGGATTGTGCGGCTGCCTGAGTGTTGGAGGCCGGAGGAGACACATCTCACGGATAACCCCCACTACTGCCCCTACCATCGGGCCCTGGGGCACACCATCTAGCGGTGCTATGTGTTTAAGGATTGGCTCCAAGACCAGATTAACAACAATGTAATCAGGTTGGGCCCAGCTCCGGCACAAGTGGCGGGCGTGTTCGTGGGATCAGATGACGATAGCGGCAACGAGGACGAATGGCAGCTGGTCTCCGACCGCGGGTCCCAGAAGTATAAAAACTGGATGGCCCGCAAGACGATTATTCGCGCCCATGGAATCATCCATGCGCGCTTGAATCAGCCTGAGCCCCCAGAATCTGCGGGTGCTGCTTGGGCATCGTCGTCCCAGCCTGCCTCTTCCAAGAAGAGCAAACGGCGGCGGCGCAAGAAGGAAGAGCGCGCCCCGCCAGTTCCGCCACTATCCCGCACTCTCGGCGATTTCATGCCCCCGGAGATGGGGATCCCTCCTCGGATCCGCCCAGTGGTGAATGATTCGTCCGATGACAGTATTGGGTATGCTTCGGTTAATACCGTCGAGCTGGTAAATCCCTTTTCGGTTCCCGACGTTGAAGAACACCAGGTGGACCTCCCTAGTGTCCCCGGTCGTCGCCACCGTCAGAGGAGCCGCAACAACAGGAGTCGTCGGGGCACAGCAGTTGGTACCTCCAGCCAGGCCGTGCACGCCAATGAGACCAGGAAGCAGGCCCAAAATCGAGCTCAGCGTGCGCAGCCCCCCCATCCGGGGATGACAGATTCGCCTCCGCCACTGTTTGTGGTATGGGATCAGGCAGAACCGCCTCAGCCGCGTCGCGATCAGCTCCGCCCTGCCACGAGTCCATCCCGGCCTCCTGACCCCAGTACGGTGACCATTTCCCGGGCTTCAACCAATGAATAGCGAGATGCGCCAAGCACCAGTCGGCCGCCGGCCCAACCGGCAAGGCCCGTCACGCTTCCAACCGCAGAGCAACCTCCTGCAACCAGGGGCTCGCACTTGGCCAAAAAGTATGATGTCCTGAAGCACTTGGCCGACATCCCAGCGAGACTCTCCATCCATGAGGCTCTGCGCATGTCATCTGAGATGCGCGAGGCACTCGCTGAAGCCCTGAAGAGCCCCCTCCAGTTTGAGACAGAGGTTGCGGCTACAGAGGCCTTTCACGCCGAAACGATTGAGGACGCCGAATGTCAGGCAGTTATCTCGTTTTCTGGTAAGGATGAAGACCCTCCTATACAGGGGCACATTCGTCTGTTGTATGTTACCGGCCAGTTCAATGGCCTTGAAGTCCAGCGCTGTCTTGTCGACACGGGGTCCGGGATTAACCTGATTCCCACTCGGACGCTCCGGAGATTCGGGTTGTCTGAGGATGACTTGATTCCCTCCGACCTCAGGATCCAGGGGTACGACCGCACCGAGCAAACCCCGGTCGGCAAGATACGTTTGAAGACCCAGTTCGGTGACTTGGTTGCCAACACCGAATTCATGGTAGTCTCTCAAGACACTGCGTACAACGCATTGATGGGCAGGCCCTGGCTCCACCTTCATGCGGCGGTTCCCTCGTCATACCACCAATGCCTCAAATACTCCCTTAATGGTCGAGTAGGCGTGCTTCAGGGAGATGCCTCTCCTTTTGCCTCATGTGAAGCCCGCTATCTGGACGCGGACTATTACAAGAGCAAGGATAAGCAGATCCTGGCAGGTGGGGTCGAGCCTGTCGCTGTTGAAAGTGATCCCTGGGCAAGTTTGGATGACGCTTATGTCCTCCCGATTCAACGGTTGGACGTAGCCATGGTCTCGACGGCTTGTGAGTCTCCTGATGAGATGACCGCGACCTCCCATGCCAGCACCAGCGGCCCAGTAGGATCTGGTAGCCCCAATGCAGTTGCCAACGCAGTCTCTCCCGTGGACGATCCCTCCCCGAGTGGAGAGGACGTGGAAGATGCACCCCCAGCCTTTGAGGAGGGCGTCTCCGCCACGGTCGATGAGTTAGTAAAAGTGAACCTTGGAACCGAAGCAGATCCGAGACCCACATTGGTCAGTGCCGCCATGCCCTCTGAGGAGCGGCAGCAGTACGTGGACTTTCTCAGGCAGCACCGTGATGTGTTCGCTTGGGGCTATGACGAGATTCCGGGGCTAGATCCTCAGGTAGCCGTCCACCGCCTTGGTCTCCCGACGAACCATCGCGGGTTCAAGCAGCCTCCCAGGAAGATGCACCCATTCCACGGTGCCATGGTTGAGGCCGAAGTTGACAAGCTTATCAAAGCCCACTTCGTGAGGGAAGTCCAGTACCCCAAATGGCTAGCCAACATTGTGTCGGTCCGGAAGAAGAACGGGCAGATCAGAGTCTGCATCGACTTCCGCGATCTCAACCGCCACTGTCCGAAGGATGATTTTCTCCTTCTAGTGACAGAGCTGTTGATTGACGCCACGGCAGGGTTCCAAGCCCTCTCCTTCATGGAAGGATACTCCGGATATAACCAAATTCAGATGGCCCCTGAGGATGAGGAGTTCACTGCCTTCAGGGCCCCCCAAGGTACCTTCTGTTACCGGGTCATACCTTTCGGCCTGAAGAATGCAGGTGCCACCTATCAACGGGCGATGCACTGCATATTCAAGCCAATCCTCGGCACACTGGTGGAATGCTACGTCGACGACTTGGTAGTCAAATCGCGCCAGCGTCAGGACCATCTCAAAGATCTTGAGAAAGTGTTCGGCTTCCTCCGGTCTCGCTGCCTGAAGATGAACCCGTTGAAGTGCGCCTTCGGGGTCACCTCCGGAAAGTTCCTTGGATTTGTGGTAAGATACCGGGGTATTGAGGTCGACCCAGAGAAGATCAGGGCGATTAGCCAGATGCCTCCCCCAGGTAACATCCGGGAACTGCAAGGGTTCCAAGGCCACTTAGCCTATATACGCCGATTCATCGCGAATCTGGCCGGCAAGTGTAAGCCCTTTTCTCAGCTCATGAAGAAAGGTTCCACCTATGTATGGGATAAAGAGTTTCAGACCGCTTTCGAGGAAATCAAGCAGTACCTGCTGCAACCTCCGGTTCTGATGCGGCCTGTATCCGGGAAGCCGCTGGTCCTTTATGTGACCGCCCTGGAACGGTCCCTTGGCGCCCTTCTCGCCCAGAAGAACAACGAGGGAACAGAGAATAGCCTCTATTACCTCAGTCGCATGCTCCTCGATGCGGAAGTTAGGTATTCCCCCATCGAGAAGAGCTGCCTGGCGCTCGTATTTTCCATACAGAAATTACGGCACTACTTGCAGCACCATGAGGTAGAGTTGGTTTCTCGGGTAGACCCGTTGAAATATATCCTGAGCCGGCCCATGTTGACTGGCCGTCTAGCGCGGTGGGCTGTGATTCTCCAGCAGTTCGACATCAGGTATGTGTCTCAGAAGGCCATCAAAGGGCATGCATTGGCAGACTTTCTGGCTGCTCACCCAACCTCCGCGGATCAGTCGCTGGATCTAGGCTTTCCTGATGAGGCCATCCTCTCGGTCGATCGAGCCGGTCCATGCTGGCAGATGCACTTTGACGGTGCCTCCCGGAGCCCCACCGGTAGAAGACTCGATAATCCTAAGCTCAACAGAGTGGGCTTGGGTATCGTCTTCATTACCCCGGAGCAAGCCGTACTGCCGTACTCTTTCATGTTTTCAGAGGGCTGTACCAACAATGAGGCGGAATACCATGCCCTCATCACCGGCTGGTTGCGCCCAAATTTACCCTACGGGTAAAAGCGATCGATGTAGTACATGTAGGGGTCGAGTCCACAGGGACCGAAGAAGTAACCTTGAGACGCTATGATTTGGTGAAGGATGGGCTATGAAGTAGCCAACTTTGGTTTTGATTTTGGATGGTTTAAATAACTCTAATAAACCTACGTGAATTCAATTTAATGAAAATGGTTTGATCTAGGATTATGCTTGGGGTGGATTGAATGAATTTTACTTCTTTAAACAATTTTGGTTTTATTAATTCTTGATGAATCCATTCTTCAAAAATAACACTACCTTCATCATTTTCTGGTTTGGTGCTTACTAAACACAATAACTAATCCCTTATACACTTAGAGAACCAAATTCATGATCTCTCCGAGGTATATGGTCATTTAGTAATTGAATTTATTTTGCTCAAACACAGTAAAGATGAAGAGTAGAAATAACTGAAGAATGGATGTCTTAAATTAATTATCCAATTAACAACAATTCGTTCATAAAATAACATTCAATCCAGCCTTTGCATCCTCCTAAGATCAACCCATTAAGGGTTTAGCCCTCCATTGATGGTATACTCTCAATGGTGGGAGGAATATGGCTAACAAGAATTGGATTGAAGAAATTAAAACCGCGGAAATAACGAGCACTCCTCCGTGTGTGTGAATGAAATTCACACCTATGTGTGAACTAATTCACAACAACACAGAGATATCATTGTGCTTTGTGATTATAAAGTTTTAATAAATGAAATGGAAAATATATAAGAGAAGAAGTTGATTAAGAACATAAAGATACAAAAAAAAACTTACATGGAAATGGAAAACATTACAAAGGAAATTTGGAAGCAAAACATTACAATGAAACAAAGCATCCAAGATGATAAGAAAATTTTCCACCACCATTACCTTCACCAATAGCTCCTTATATAGGCATATTAGGAGCCTTAGGTACATCCCCCAACAATTAATTCACCCCCCAACAATTAATACAGTCAAATGGAGGGTGAATAATCAAAAGTAAATTGATGTTTCGAATTTGACCCGGAAAACTGTCCAGATTCGTCCACCACATTGACGTGTGAATTCAATATTGAAGAAGGCCGAATACGGAGGGGCTGTAGAAGAGAAATATCTTCATCCATCTGTCCTCTATGAGATGTAAACATTTCAGGAACTTTCGCCCAGTATTTTGGAAGTTATAGTCGAAATGGTAGGACGGATTTTTGAGCATTAATGACGAGTCCACCATTTAAATCTTAACTTCATATCCCTTTATCATCATGAAAAAATCAGAATTAGCTCCGGCCACAGTTGAATAAAATGATCCTCATATGTTTATAGTTCTACTGTATAAATTTGAGCTTCATTGGGCTTGGTTTCTGGGCCCCACATTTGTTTGATGGGCCTTAGGCCCATTATGCTTTTTCCAGCATGTTTCTGCCTTCAGGCGCAAAATTCTCCATCTTCCTTTGGGATTCATCCATCGGACCTAAAAGATAAAATGTTCCAAACAAAGTGATCAATAATATCCCAAAATTTAAAATTAAAATGATGAATATTGTAATTTCCACAAGCAAAATATTGAGTGGGCCCAAATTGACATTTTAAGCATGAATTGCACAATGATGGGAAATGAAGTTCAATTTCTGAATTGGACTAAAATTGATGTTTATGAACTTTTAGATACATTAATATTAAGATATTAACAATGAATATTATCCACTTTCAGTGACTAATCACACACCCCAACTTGAGTTTTGCTAGTCCCGAGCAAAATAAATTACAAATATGAAATTCAAATCCCCTTTTCCAGAAACATTTAAATACACATTGCTCACTCAAAAGATATCATACCAAAAAAATTATAGAACCCATCAAAATCATTTAAAACAAGCTAGGTGAATAAGCATATCCCAAGCCCAAGCCCATTCCTTTGTTCAAATTCATTGCCACATTTCATCCAATTCCAATTAAGCATGATAAAGTGTTGTGCATCATAAAAGATATGGGGCCCATTTTATTGTTCAAGGGGAAAAAATGGAAGCGCTAGGTGGGAATCAAATTAAACCTTAAGATGAGTATCCCTTTTTTTATTTATTTTTTTTATTTTTTTAACCACAATAGATATGAAAAGACTAACTCTGGGCAAGACAACTATGGAGTCACGATCCCCAAGTGCCGGACGCCACACATATTGTCAATTTCATGCTCTACAATAGAGATATAAAGCCTAACTCTGGGCAAGACAACTATGGAGTCACGATCCCCAACTGCCGGACGCCACGCATTTGGACAAAACATTGCTCTATGTGGTCTTTTTTTGTTGTTGTTTTTTTTTGTTTTTTTTTGTTTTGTTTTTTTTTTGATACTCAAATTAAACTAAAAGTGACCCCATAACCCTATGCTATAATGAAAGGGACCCAAGAACTCAAATTTACACCCACAATCCAAAAGACGTGCATTGTGGCATTTTTATTAAGAGGATGAAAATGTAAACTTTGAAAAATCACATCGGACAACCGCACTTTCCAAAAACTATGCTCATGAACTTAAACTTGCATTAAAATCAGAATCAAGGCATGCAAAATTTATTTGATATCCAATTTTAGAGTTTTCAATGTGTCTTTATCATGTTTATGGTTAATGGAATTTTTTTTTTCATGCATGTTCTTATTCAAAATAAAAATCATTTTTTATCCCCCCCCCAACTTAGAATAACACTGTCCCCAGTGTTTAAAGAAAAGAAAAGTTAGAAGGGGGTAGGAGAGGAGTTCAATGAAGAAATTTAAAATGAAAATCATGGAATGAAGTCACCTGGTGGTTGATGATGATAGTGCATTCCATAGTCTCCCTTCAATCCTGGATTTGAGTCTCAGCGGCTTGGATGGTGGTGAATGGATTTTCCTTTTGTATTTCAACATGTCCTTTTATTTTTTTAACCTATAAGAAAAATAAAACAAAACAAAATAAACTGATGATACATTGTCTTCTTTATATTTTCTGGGTAAGGTATTACTCAGAGATCACGCCACGTGACACGGATGAATATGGCGCTCTCCTTTCATACCCATCCTTACTCATAAAAGAAGAACAGGTCAACAGTCTATGGTAATTTATTATATGAAAAATAAAATGATTCAAAATGATTAGAAAACATGAAAACCATGGGTTGCCTCCCATGCAGCGCTTTTGTTTAACGTCATTGGCTCGACTTTTACCCCCCAACTTATCCAATTCCAACTTTTAGCATTTTAATTAACCCATCTTCTTCCACTTCAATAAGATTGAGATTGATTATTTTTTTGAAATTTGTTTCATGTAAAATCCTATTTTCCACAATGATTGGTAAAATCCAAGGAATATCTGAAATTGTGGATCGATTTGAACTTATATTATTTCCTAAGACATCAATGACCATTCCAAAATTATTGTCTTCATTAGATGAATGAACTAAAACTACAAGGTCCTTTTTATCACTTATGATGTAATTCTTTTCTGGGGAAGTAAGGATAATGATTTTGAGCTTGGTTTCATTGAAATTTCCTAAAGGATATTGACAAATTAAATCAAATTCAGTTTCTTCTCCAAAACATTTAGAAAGAATTGGTTCATTTTGAAAATAAGATTCATCCTGAAAATTGTCCAGTTGAATATCAGAAGTGTGTGTGGGATCAATTTTTGGTATTTCTCCCAATTTTTCAGTGATTAGTGTTTTTTAAAAATCATTAATGGAGTTATATTCAGGAAACTCAGTCCTTGATGTCAAATTTTCCCCTTGTGAATCCATAAAATTAATTTCCTCTTGATTTAAGCACTCATAAATAATTCCTTTATTATCTTCAACTATCCCAAATCCAATGGTTGGTTCTTCAATAAATGCTTGAGGGGTTTGTGTGTTACAAGATTCTTGTATTAGTAATGAGGAAGAGAAAACTTGAGTGGGAATGGGTTCCACAACCATTTCAATGCTTTGTAGTTCTACTCTTAAAGATGAAACCTCTGAATTCATTTTATCCATTTTTTCACACAATTGTTCAAGAATTTTTTCAGAATTAGGATTTATAGATGTTTGGACATCATGAACTTCATTATGTTTGATCTCTTCAATCATCCTCGAGAGGTATGGAAATTGATCCTTTAAACAATCAGCATCCCATTGATTGTACATCTCATCTGGTGTGGTGTACTCAATCCTGGTTTGGTCAATGAAATTTTCTATTTGAGGTGATTCAAAATATTGATTTTCCAGTTGATTATAGCCTTGGTATAGTAATGGGTAATGTTGAAGATAATCCATTGGAGTTGATTGAAAGTTGTTTTTTGGATTCATTGGACACGCAGAAATAGAAAGGGGAATAGAGAAGATAAATATAGGTAAGAAAAGAGAAGTTAGGTGAGAATAGAAGGTGGGTGTCTAAGAAAACATACTTTGGTCCCCGGCAACGGCGCCAAAATTTGGTTGCGCCCAAATTTACCCTACTGGTAAAAGCGATCGATGTAGTACATGTAGGGGTCGAGTCCACAGGGACCGAAGAAGTAACCTTGAGACGCTATGATTTGGTGAAGGATGGGCTATGAAGTAGCCAACTTTGGTTTTGATTTTGGGTGGTTTAAATAACACTAATAAACCTACGTGAATTCAATTTAATGAAAATGGGTTGATCTAGGATTATGCTCGGGGTGGATTGAATGAATTTTACTTCTTTAAACAATTTTGGTTTTATTAATTCTTGATGAATCCATTCTTCAAAAATAACACTAACTTCATCATTTTATGGTTTGGTGCTTACTAAACACAATAACTAATCCCTTATACACTTAGAGAACCAAATTCATGATCTCTCCGAGGTATATGGTCATTTAGTAATTGAATTTATTTTGCTCAAACACAGTAAAGATGAAGAGTAGAAATAACTGAAGAATGGATGTCTTAAATTAATTATCCAATTAACAACAATTCGTTCATAAAATAACATTCAATCCAGCCTTTTCATCCTCATAAGATCAACCCATTAAGGGTTTATCCCTCCATTGATGGTATACTCTCAATGGTGGGAGGAAGATGGCTAACAAGAATTGGATTGAAGAAATTAAAACCGCGGAAATAACGAGCACTCCTCCGTGTGTGTGAATGAAATTCACACCTATGTGTGAACTAATTCACAACAACACAGAGATATCATTGTGCTTTGTGATTATAAAGTTTTAATAAATGAAATGGAAAATATATAAGAGAATAAGTTGATTAAGAACATAAAGATACAAAAAAAAACTTACATGGAAATGGAAAACATTACAAAGGAAATTTGGAAGCAAAACATTACAATGAAACAAAGCATCCAAGATGATAAGAAAATTTTCCACCACCATTCCCTTCACCAATAGCTCCTTATATAGGCATATTAGGAGCCCTAGGTACATCCCCAAACAATTAATTCACCCCCCAAAAATTAATAGAGTCAAATGGAGGGTGAATAATCAAAAGTAAATTGATGTTTCGAATTTGACCCGGAAAACTGTCCAGATTCGTCCACCACATTGACGTGTGAATTAAATATTGAGGAAGGCCGAATCCGGAGGGGCTGTAGAAGAGACATATCTTCATCCCTCTGTCCTCTATGAGCTGTAAAAATTTCAGGAACTTTCTCCCATTCGTTTGGATGTTATAGTCGAAATGGTAGGACGGATTTTTGAGAATTAATGAAGAGTCCACCATTTAAATCTTAACTTCATATCCCTTTATCATCATGAAAACATCAGAATTATCTCCGGACACAGTTGAATAAAATGATCCTCATATTTGTATCTTTCTACTGTATAAATTGGAGCTTCATTGGGCTTGGTGTCTGGGTCCCACATTTGTTTGATGGGTCTTAGGCCCATTATGCTTTTTCCAGCATGTTTCTGCCTTCAGGCGCAAAATTCCCCATCTTCCTTTGGGATTCATCCATCGGACCTAAAAGATAAAATGTTACAAACAAATTGATCAATAATATACCAAAATTTCAAATTAAAATGATGAATATTGTAATTTCCACAAGCAAATTATTGAGTGGGCCCAAATTGACATTTTAAGCATGAATTGCACAATGATGGGAAATGAAGTTCAATTTCTGAATTGGACTAAAATTGATGTTTATGAACTTTTAAATACATTAATATTAAGATCTTAACAATGAATATTAGCCACTTTCAGTGACTAATCACCGGCCTCGAGTTAGCTCTCGAGATCGACGTGCCCCATTTGTGCGTGAAAGGGGACTCCGAGCTGGTTGTTAAGCAGATCAATGGAGACTATGTTGTCAGGAAGCCGGAACTTGTGACATTGCTGGAGTGCACCCTCCTTCTGATGGCCCGGTTCCCTTCTCGGCCAGAAATTGTCCATATTCCCCGGTCGCAGAACGGTCGAGCAGATGCCTTGGCCAGCCTTGCTGCGTCACTTGCAGAGCCTGAACAGGACAACCTGATCGTCCGCGTGACGCGCCGCAGGCTCATCGCTCCCGTTGTCCCGGAGGGAGATCGCGACCCGTCGGTAAGTAATATCACCATGGTTGCCCCTGTGCCCGGAGCCCCGATTACCCCAGATATGGCAGTCGAACCAGCCCCTGATTGGAGGACGCCTTTGGTTGAGTACCTCCAACATGGCATTCTCCCGCCGGATCGAGCCGAGCGCGAGCGAGTTCGACGTCGCGCATCG
Source organism: Viscum album (assembly GCA_963277665.1). Taxonomy (NCBI): domain Eukaryota; kingdom Viridiplantae; phylum Streptophyta; class Magnoliopsida; order Santalales; family Viscaceae; genus Viscum; species Viscum album. The sequence continues at coordinate 149,473,739 of OY728125.1, forward strand.
CAGTTCGTCCTCCAGAGCAGTCCCGGCCTGGAGCAGATCCTCTATAGACGCGGATTTGATGGTGTTCTCCTCCGTTGCCTTCAGGGAGTTGAGATCCCGCAAGTCATGCAAGAGGTTCATGCTGGTTCATGCGGCGCCCATCAGACTGGGCCGAAGCTGTCCCACCAGATTCGGAGGTTGGGATACTTCTAGCCCTCCATGATCCATGACTGCATCGAGTATGCCAGGAGGTGCCATGCGTGCCAGGTTCATGCGAACTTTGTGCATCGGCCGCCGGAGCCTCTCCATACCACCAGGTATTCTTGGCCCTTTGCAGTCTGGGGGATGGACGTTGTGGGACCTTACCCGCCGGCGACGGCTCGCCAGTGCCGGTTCATTCTGACCGCCACAGACTTCTTCTCCAAATGGGCAGAGGCGATTCCGCTCAGAGAGGTCAAATCCTGTTCGATCGCTGACTTCGTGACCTCCAACATCATTCATCGATTTGGAGTGCCTCACGCTATCCTCACGGATAACGGAGCCAATTTCCGAGCAGCCGAGTTGAAGAAGTTGTACGCCAAGTACAACATTCGCTCGAACCATACATCTCGCTATCATGCGCAGGCGAATGGACAGATCGAGGCGTTTAACAAAACCCTCTCTAACATTCTGCAAAAAATGGTTGGTCAGAACAAGAAGAGTTGGCCGGACAAGCTCCCCAACGCCCTCTGGGATTATCGGACGACGACTCGCAATTCCACCCAGATGACCCCTTATTCCCTGGTGTATGGAGCTGAGGCCATCCTGCCCATCGAGATCCAGTTACCGTCCTTGCGCACTGCGGTCTACGACCAGCAAGCGCCGGACAGAGCTGTTGAAGCCCGTCTAGTCGAGTTGGAAGCACTGGATGAGAATAGACTTCGCGCCTTGCACAACTTGGAGAGGCATCAAAGCAGAATGGCTCGAGCTTTCAATAAGGAGGTTCGCCTCCGCTCCTTCCTGCAGGGTGACCTAGTGCTAGCCCTAAGAGCGCCAATGATCCCCGGCAGGAAGCCACCCAAGTTGGAGCCCAAGTGGGAGGGACCTCTTGTCGTCCACAAAGTTTATCCCAATGGCGCGTACTCCCTAGCGACTATGGATGGTGAGCGTGTCACTCCTCCCACCAACGCTAGGTTCCTCAAGAAGTACTTTGTCTGAGTGTGCCGACGTCCTGCACGACGTTAAACTGCATACGTCCAAGCTGCACGACGTTAAACTGCCTAGCATATCGTCCGCGCTGCAAGACGTTAAACTGCCAAGTGTTTCGTCCAACATGACGTTAAACTGTACCTCGTCCAAGCTACAAGACGTTAAATTGTTTAGCATTCGTCCAACACGACGTTAAACTGTACTACGTCCGAGCTACAAGACGTTAAACTGTTCATCATTCGTCTTGCATGACGTTAAACTGCCTCTCAAGAACTACGTGCGGCTTGATTCCCATCCTTATGGGATACGTAGGACCGCCTGAACATTCATGTTTCAGGCCCAGCCCCATCCTTCGGAAATTTCCATCCTATATCGGGCCTTCGGCCCAGTTGCCCCCGGGTGTGCGGCGTATGGTGTGAGCGCGGGGCTATGCCCTCATTCACGTCGGTTTGCTCGTCACGCTGTACGCCCCCCCCCCCCACGTTTGGGGATGCCTTCTGCTCCCCCCTTTTTTCTCTTTTCGTCCTGCATGACGTTAAACTGCACTTCAAGAACTACGTGCGGCTTGATTCCCATCCTTATGGGATACGTAGGACCGCCTGGACGCTTGTGTTTCAGGTCCAGCCCCGTCTCTTGGTTGATCACAGGGATCTGCCGTCTTTTGGTTGCTCTCAGGGTGAGTCCTCCGACCCTTTCCGGTGATCTGTTAACATGTTTTGGGTACTTTGGTCTATGACCCGTAGTGTCGGATGCAATCCCGGCAAGTCCCGTGTTGCTTGTCGGGTCGCGCGCTTCCTCTTGTTCGAGCCTTCACTCAAAGGGATCCTCGTTAGCGGTTTGGACACGATGCCTCAGTGCTCTCCTACTGCTCCGGGTCGATTTACCGGCGGGTCCTGGGCCGCAAATCGATATGAATCCTGCGCTTGAGCGGTTGATGCTCGTTTGCTTGCCCCATTCTGGGCTGACGCGATCGGATGTTGTGTTGCGAATATGGTCAGCGACATCCTTGATCGCCCTGTCGGCTCTTTTAGGCTCCGAACATTGGTCGCACGGTCCTCATCACACTCCGCCTTTGTGCGTTGTAGTGGAATCTCGACACTCTCTTCATACTGACCTTCAGTACACCTTTACACGTTAGGCAGGCCAACCAGGATAATGGTGTCTGTCGAGGCTCCCACGATCTGAGCACCAAGGGTATATGCTGATGTCCTCCCTAAGGGTCGTGTATAGCTGGACCCTCGTCCCCATAAGGAGGAAGGAGTCGCCCGAACAATCGCGTTTTGGGCCCAGTATATCTGGAGGCTAGCATCTCTGCCCCTCGGGTGTTGGACATACGCCGACCCCTATCCCAGGATCCTTCTCCTGGAATCGTGCGTGACCGCAGGGCCGGGTATGTTCCCACCTCCGCTGAGTCCGCCATATCGCAATACGCAGATTCCTCCATGGTCCGAACCACACGACCTTAAACTGTGTTGTCTGGTCCTACCACACGACCATAAACTGTGACCGTCTTGGCCGCCCGACGAGAAACGACACTGCATCGTGATGTTCTCCTCAGGGGACACTCACGTTGGGCGCTGGTTAATAACCACGCCATTCATCAATGCCTTTCATGGCTTGATTATTGTGGCGACGCCAGGGATTCCTTAATCACAGGCATGTCGCTGCACGAAAAACCATCCATCTTTAAGGACAAACAAGAAATATCAAATGTCGCTTCTTCTGTGTGCGAGGGTCAGACCCGCACCCTTCCCCGCGCTGGTGCCCGATTGTGTTGCGCCGCGCTTCAAGAACTACGTGTGGCTTGATTCCCATTCTCATGGGATACGTAGGAACGCCCGGATGTTTGAAACTTCAGGTCCAGCCCCCACCTCTTAAAGATTCCCCCCTTCTCTGGGGAGTCCGCCGCCTTCAGGACACCCTCAAGGCGTGTCCCTCGACCCCTTGCAGTGGTCCACTGGTGTCAAGAGTACTCTGGTTTATTTCCAGGAGGGTCATGTTTAGCTTGGTCAGATTCCTTCCATTTTCAGTCTTCGTGCTCCCTTTCATTCGGACCCATCGCCTACGCCCTGGGTGTAGCCCCCATGAACGGTTTGGACACAATGCCTCAGTGCTCTCCCACCGACTCGGGCTGGTGCCCCCAATGGCCTCGGGCAGCAAATCGATATGAATCCTGCGATTGAGCGGTCAATGCTCGTTTGCTGCCTCATTCCATCAATGGTTAGTGCGATATTGATGCTGCTCTTCCGCCACGGTTGGCAGTACTCCCATATCATTACGCCGGTGCCCCCAGTCCTTGAGTGAATGGCCGCATGATTCACATCACATTTTCCACCTCCCATTCTGACCAGGCAAAATCTCGACACTCTTGACACTATTCCCCAGTGCATCTTCGCATATCCAGGGGATAGGACCATGATGCGGCGTACTTTGAGGTTCTTATGGTCCGAGCTCTAAGACCTTAAACTAAGATCTCCCCTTATGGTCCGAGCTCTAAGACCTTAAACTAAGATACGCCCCTATGGTCCGAGCTCTACGACCCTAAACTAAGATCTCCCCAAACGGGGTTCTGCGTCCTGCATGACGTTAAACTGCACTCGCAGAACTACGTATGGCTTGATCTCCAGCCTGATGGAGTACGTAGGAACGCCCGGGCATTTCGACTCGGGTCCAGCCTCAGGGATCGCTAAGTCCCGCCCCTCATCGTCGCCGGCCGTCTGGCCTGACTTCGGGTAGAGTGGTGCAGTTGTGATATTCTCCCCGATTCAGCTCGGGATGCCCCATCGTAATGATGGGAAGCGACGGTTTCCTCGTCAAAGAGGTTTTGTCTGAGAATTGGGGTGATTCACGGCCAGATTAGTGCATCCGCCTAATACGCTTTCCCCACGGTGGCACAATTTTGAGAGCGTTGGATTCTATCCGAACAAATTGTCACTTCGCCCCACGCTTCGCATGCCCTGTTGATCTGGATTTCCACCCTTGTGCCTGAAGGAACCCCCAAAGCGGCATTGATGATGACATGTGATCCGCCTCCTGCCATATGGATGATGACCTTCGGTCCGTCTATCGCAGTAGTATGGTCGATCGATCCATTGTCCGCTTGCCGTCATGGGCATGTCCTGGAAGGCCAACCGTTGTGGATTTCTGAATTCGGGACGCGCGATTCACCCTTTCTCATTTCCCTATGTTCGGATAAAATCTCAACGCCCCTAGCGTTGTCCCGCTCGTGTGTTGGAACGAGTTGGGGGGATGATACATTGATTAGGTCTGAGGTCTCCTTTCCTAGGAATGATCTCCCTCTTTTCTCTAGAAACCCAGGCCCAATTGTGGATGCCTGAAGCTTGGTTAACGCTCCCGCAAGACAATGAATTGTGGTCGAGCATGTTAATCCAAAAGGTGCAGATAAATATATTGGTTCATACAAAATGGACCGAAATATTGAGTAGCAGAAGCAAAATATTCTGGGAATGGCAAAAAACAAAGCCCCTAGGGATTAGCGTGCTGGATAAGTCTTTCTAACGCCACTACCCTTTGGCTGGCGGCCTCCAGAGCTGCTTCTCGCTCTCTGCGTGCCCTCTCCTCGTCGGCGGTTGCAGCACGCAGTTCGTCGATCCTGGCCTGTGCACGCTCCCGCTCGACTTGGAGTGTGACCATCTGTTGGCCCGCCTCCGTCATCTGTACCTGGGCGTCGATCAGTTGGGCCGATAGTTGCTCCACAAGCTTAGTACACGCTGCGACGAAGGCCTCCTTCTCTGCCGCCTGCCCTTCGAGACGCCGGACTTCCTGCTCCGCCGCGAGGAGCGCCCGCGTGCTCTCCGACATGTCCCGACTCTGTGCGACGTCGGCACGCCGGCAGCTCTCGCGCATCTTTTCGGCCATGAAATCACGGACCGTCAGATGAAGGCGTTGAGCATCATCTTCCCCGACACACAGGAAGCGCAGCCAGGTTTGGAGTGATCCCATGCGCCCCAGCCACTCCGATGGGTCTCGCTTGAGGAAGCGCTGGATGCACTTCCACCCCCTGCGGTGCGTTATCCGGCTCTCCTCGACCGCCTCCGCGTCTGAGTCGTCCATCTCCTCGGGGTCGGCAGGCCGGTAGGCAGGGAAGGCAGCCAGCAGGTCTGCTGCAGGGTCCGCCCCTGGGATGTCCTCATGGGGGATAGGTTCCCCAACATCTGGGCGACCTTCTTCTCTATCCCCAGCGGCGTTGACACCCTCGTCAGCCCCCGACCTCTCTCCGATGTCAGCACCGCCGACGTCCGTAGCCCCTTGATCAGCAGTTGGTGGGGCCGGCTCGGTGCGGGAAGTCTGTTCCGGAGCAGGCGGCATGTCTGCCGCCGGTCCACTCGTGGATGGCCCAGGTTCGGCAACCCGACGAGCCTCCAGTGTTGAGATCACTGCGCGGGGAATGCCATGGTTAGTCACGGATCGTCAATGGCAAGCACCAGCAGTAAAGTAAGGAGACTTACGGGAGTTCAGAGTGTCATCTTCTGCTGCCCCGGCCGCCGCAGGAACAGTTGCAGCAGGGGACCCTTCAGCGCTTGTTAATTCAATAATGGGCGTCTGGCCCCCGCCTTGTCCTGCTGGCGCCTCTCCTACTCCCGCTGAGGACGCCTGACCAACATCCGTGCGCTCCTGAGAAAGGTGGAGAAATGGGTTAGAAGCTGCATAAGAGAATGGATGAAGCAGGTTGAGTAGGGATAGAAGCGGACCTCGAGGAGCTCAGTGACATCAACATTGTCAGAGCCGGCCACCTCGTCGCTCTCCCGTGTGCTCCCCTGATGGGATCTTCCCTCGGAGCCTTCATCCTCCCCCATCTCCTCCTCTTCCTCGGAGTCATTGCTACTGTCATCTTCCGCCGGCGGCATCTGTTCTGGAGCAGGTTCTAGACCGAGCATCACCTTCACCAGAAGGGATGGCTCCGCACGCTGACCACGTTGGCGCGCGTACTCGTCCATGGCCGTCAGATACGCATACTGCCGGTTGAAGTCCACCCTGTCGGCGATATGGAGGCGCCCGACCTCTGGCAGATGGATTCCTTCTCTGAATATCTTTTGCCAGATGGCGTCGGTCCCCAGTGACTGCCGCAGGGTCATCCAGGCCGACCACAGCGCCGGGAAGACTGCATCGTGGGAGGGTTCGAGCAGACGCCTTACCTGCTTCCCGGGCCACTCTTCGACCACCGCACGTGCCCCCTCTCTGGGCGCCGAGGTCGTAGCGGCAGCCTGCGATGTGCCCGCCGCTGAAGTCCCTGCTCGCGCCGGCTCCGCTGCTTGGCGCGCCTCCGTTCTCCCCCGTGTAACGGCGCCTCGCCTCCTTCCTTGACACCCGGTCTCCGCACGGGTGACCTCGAGCCGCCGAACTGGCTTCCGTAGAAGCCCCTAGGGGTACGCGATGGCCCAGTGTTCGGCATACTCGGTTGCCAAGCCTGCGTCGACCCCGGTAGGAGGGAGAGTGATGACGTCGCCAGAGCCAAAGGCGACGAACATCAGCCACATCTGGCGAAGGACGCCGGGGTTCGTCTCCTCCAGAACAGCAGTGAATACCCTCTTCGGCATCCGTTGAAGGCACCCGAACTGCCTGGCGAACCGGGTTGGCACGTAAGGCTCGCAGATCACCTTCCCGTCGATCCGAGCCACGAGCACCCCGCCCCGCATGTTCAGGAAGTATTCATGCTGCTCCAGCGGACCCTGCCCATTGTCGATCATCTGACCGATGGGAGTGGGGAACAGGATGAAGTTGAAATTGGCGTGATTGCCAATCCGAATCCACATGCCCTCCTCACCTAGGGTCATCGGAGCGACCCCCGCAATGTTCAGCAGGGAGGGTCGCAGGCCGTTGCCCGGAGGAATGATGGCGTTCGGAAACGTGTACCCACCAAGGTGAGCAGCCACCCAGCCGTGGAAGAATTGGAAGGGCCCAAAGATCCTTCGTGGCGACCCCCCTCGCGAGATGCGTCCCAGGATGGCATACAGCTTCGCCAGTACTGGGACCCCGAGGTTGTATCTTTTGTTGGCGGCCATAGCGCCCGCCATCGCCAGTGTCGTCGGGCGGACGCCCATTCTCGCGTCCGGCACTGGCAGGAGCCACCCACTCAGAAAGGCGGCCAGGAACGCCGCGTACCAGACATTTGGGTCCTGGGCCTCGATGACGCGGTACCCCCATGAGCGGTAGTCGCCCGTCTCCAGGACCCGCCAGTACGACCCGTTCCGGCTCCTCTGAGCCGCGGTCGGGCACCGCTTCCCCCTGCCTGGCATCTTGACCGCCGGGTCATGCTCCAAGAACTGGCCGAACCACTCCTTGTAGGCTATGTCCTTCTGGAAGTCCTTGATCCCGAGCCACTGCGTAGCCAGGTCAAGAAGATGCCAGGTCAGAATGGGAGTCCGTGACCTGTCTTCCCAGGTGTTCTTCGGAGGCAGGAACTCATCGTACTGGTAACCCTCCAGCGGGATACCTCCGATGCAGTGGATGTCCCAGAGACCGATGCCGACCTCCCCATGGTGAAGATGGAAGGTGTTGGTATCCGGGGACCAGCGGGTGAACAGCTCCGGCCCGAGCTCGGACTGCTGGTAGAAGTGGAACTGAGACGTCCACACCGCCTCAAACAGGCCGATGTACCGCAGCTCCTCCGCGAAGTGATCGCAAGTGTGGCGTACCCAGAACGCCCAAGCCCACTCACTGGTGAAATTGCCCCCAGATCGCAAGTCCCAGTCCTTCAGCCAGCCCTTGGTGTCGTCGGTGACACTCTGGCGATATATGCTCGAGTAGAGGGCTGGAGAGTTCTCCGCAGTAGGCTCACTTCCGACGATGGTTCGCGTCCTCGGGTTCAGGACATAGACATCCAAGTGTCTGGTCTCCCTGGCAGGATGCCCATTGTTGGTGATGTTATAGCGGGGAAGCTCGTCCTCCCGAGTCACCCAGTTCCGTGGCGCATCAACCTCGAACCCTGGCACCGGAACCTCATCTAGGATGCCGAAGTTCCAGAGCGGCAGGTTGTCCGACAGTGGATATGTCTTCTGGGCCGGCGTCAGCAAGTCGAACAAGGATTGATTGTTGGAAACAATCTCCTTGGCTCCGTAGACCTCCTCGTTCGTCGCCATCTCAGCTCTGCGAGTGGCGGCATCCCCCTCATTTCCTTGATTCGCGGCCATCTCAGAAGCTTCGGGAGTCGTGCGGGTAAAGGGATGAAGCGTGCGGGAGCGGACGAGGTTGGTAGAGAAGTTTGAGAGTTGGCGCGCAATCCTAATGGACGGCGCGCAATCAGGAAGTCCGTCGCGTAAAACCCCGGGTGTTCGCGCAAAAGCAGGCAGAATTCCGGACAGGTTTGCGCGACGAGCGGGCGAATTCCGCGCCGGAAAAGGCAATTTCGCACACGAGAGATCGAATGCTTATCGCGCGGAAGGCCAGTGTACGGTGCGGGGGACCCAGGGCCCCTATTTATAGGCGAGGCCGGGGACCGCGCTGCGCGGAAATCGCTTTGCGCGACCGCAGCGGTGAATTTCGCGCCCGACGCCCTTTTTTGCGCGCCACAGTCCCGCGCCACCCAGGACTTCGGCATTCCGGCGTCTCCCTCGGAACCCGATCGTTGCGACCTCTCGCCGATCAGATTCCGAGGGGGGGCTTTTGTAGACGCCGGAAAAGTCCGTTGTTCCCAAACAAAGCTCCGGATGCGGAAAGCGAGGTCATATTTGGAGTCGAAAGCATGTTTCGGAGGGCCCGGAGGCCTTGCGCGGAATTTTGGAGACCTGCGCACAAAGTTGATGAGCCGCGCGCAAACCTCCCGGGATGCGCGCAATGCGCTGAGCCGGCGCGCAATTTTGCGCGCCCGGGGCCCGCGCGACTCCCTTGCGCGCTGGGCCCGATTCCGCGCCCGCGAAGAGAATTCCGCGCCCGCGAACTGGATTCCGCGCCCGGGGTTGCCTATAAATATAAGGCGACCCCTGACGGTTTGAAGGTTTCCAGAATTCGAAAGGTCTCTCGTGCGCGCAATCCAACTCCTTCCGCGCGCAATGCCGATCTTCAGGTAACCTCTTTTCTTTCGCGCAAGAAAGCCTTGGGGTTCGCCTTCGCGCGCAATCCCTTTGGCTCCTTTCCTTTGAATAAATATTCTCCCAAAGGCATTTGCGCGCAAAAGAAGCCTCTTGCGCGCAATTGCCCCCGGGTGCGCGCAATCCAACCCGATTGCGCGCACCCCCCATTTTCAAAGTGGCCATTCGATTAAAGAATGAGCCGTTGCCCCCGCGCGCTATCCGAAGCCCGGTGCGCGCAATCTCTATCATTCGCGCGCAAAGTGCTGGCCCAATTGCGCGCCAGCCCGTCCATTTGCGCGCCGACCCGCGGTATTGCGCGCAAAGCTCCTCTTTTGCGCGCAAACCGCCAGGGTCGCCCCCTTTGACCCCCTTTGGCTACCCGCCTGCGTGGCGCCCGATGACCCTCATCCCGGGTGCCCGCACTGTGCGTTGTCTTTTCGTGCGGCCCTCCAGGCTTGCGCGAAGTGACACGGACCTATCGGCGGCTTCAACGCCCTGCACGACGTTAAACTGCATACGTCCAACATGACGTTAAACTGTGCCACGTCCGCGCTGCAAGACGTTAAACTGCCAGGCGTTTACGTCCAACATGACGTTAAACTCTGCCACGTCCGCGCTGCAAGACGTTAAACTGCTAGGCGTTTACGTCCCGCACGACGTTAAACTGCACCATCGTCCGCGCTGCAAGACGTTAAACTGCCAAGCACCTTCGTCCTCAACACACGACGTTAAACTGTACTTCGTCCGGCAAGACGCTAAACCGTCCGCTTCGTCCTCAACACACGACGTTAAACTGTACTTCGTCCGGCAAGACGCTAAACCATCCGCTTCGTCCTCAACACACGATGTTAAACTGTACTTCGTCCGGCAAGACGCTAAACCATCCGCTTCGTCCTCAACACATGACGTTAAACTGTACTTCGTCCGGCAAGATGCTAAACCGTCCGCTTCGTCCTCAACACACGATGTTAAACTGTACTTCGTCCGGCAAGACGTTAAACCGTCCGCATCACCTGATCCCGTGTCTCGCACGCAGGGTCCCCCCGGTTTGGATGTGGCCCCCACCCGCTCGTCTCCGCAGGGATGTCGGGATCGGAGTGGCCTTCGCCCACGGGGGTAGAGTGTTGCAAACAGAATGAACTACGTGGACTTTGATCCCTATCTTCTAAACAGGGTACGTAGGAAGCCTCTCCGAGGTTCAAGCCCGCCACCTGGTCGTCCCGGTCGTATTTACGTCGGTTCGTCCATCAGTGGACCCCTCCCGGGTTCACACTTGCGTTGATTCACCTATGAATCTGCCTCTGTGGGGGACTGCACGTGTGTATCTCCATTGTGCTTCCCCACCGCCTCGATCTCTTCGTGAGTCGGCTTGCCAACGTCCAGCATGATGTAAAACTGTGATCCACCCGGCCGTTCCATCCCCCTCTGTGCGAGGTGGTTCGGTTCAATCCTTCTCCAGGCAGCCTCGATCTCTTCGTGAGTCGGCTTGCCAACGTCCAGCATGACGTAAAACTGTGATCCACCCGGCCGTTCCATCCCCCTCTGTGCGAGGTGGTTCGGTTCAATCCTTCTTCAGGCAGCCTCGATCTCTTCATGAGTCGGCTTGCCAACGTCCAGCATGACGTAAAACTGTGATTCACCCGGCCGTTCCATCCCCCTCTGTGCGAGGTGGTTCGGTTCAATCCTCCGCCCGGCGGCCTCGATCTCTTCGTGCGTCGGCTTGCTGATGTCCAGCATGACGTTAAACTGTATGTCCAAACTACGCTGACTTTGATCCGCGCTAACGCGCGGTACGTAGGAAGCCCCTATGGGGTCCAAGCTCCTCACTCCATCATCCACCCTGATCCTTACCCGGGCCGCCACATCCCGGTGGGGTCAGGCCATTCCATTCCACTCCACTTCACTCGGGAAGCCGCCCATGTGCTGGCCCCAGCGTCGGAGGTTCCCCGCAAGGGGTTCTGTCATCTGGTCCACTCCTCGTGTTGATCAGTCTGATGCCGTCCCCGCTGGACGTTAAACTCGTGGCATACCCCGTGTTAAACATGGGAAGCTGAGGAAAACCTCAGGCAACGCAGTTCCCCGTACCCAGCGCGGGATGCCTCAAGCCATCACGCCTTCGAGAAGCCCTATTAGGGACGGAAGGCAGACATGCAGAGTCGTCGTGTTAAGGCACGCCCCCGACACCCAGAGCCACCAGGTCTCCTCACCGCAGGTTGCTGCCCCGACCAGACTCCTTGGAGCGTCCGGGCGGAAGCAGCGTAATTAACCGGTGTCCATGGAGACATGGCGCCGGGAATGAGATTCACGAACATTCTTAAATCTATGAGGGAGACCCGGATTAGGCGACGAGTTCCGAGGAGACGTCCACGGAAGGAGGAGCCGACATCCCATCATCCCGGTTTCAATCAAGGAGAAGACGCCCCTGAATAAGGGACGAATGCCGCCCGCCCTTGGAAAGCGGGACTGCGGGACCACAAGCCGCGCACCCATCCCCTCGGGTTGACGGGTGCACGCGCGAACGCGTCCTGGCGGAACAGCGTAACCCGACGCACATCTGCACCGAAACAGTGGGCACCACAGACTCATGCATGCACTTCTTTCATGACAGCCATTGTCTCTTCACCATCAATTTATCTGAAGAGAACTCCATCAAAACCACATTTGTAGATAATTTTCTCTAGGTGATCTGGGCTATCATAAAGAGTAAAATTGACCACACGTCACTGAATTTGTTCTTTCTCAGCTCTATCAGGTGGAAGTGTTCCATTTTTAAGGTATTCCCAGATAGGTGACATCCATCCTGTAATATGACCATATGGTTCAAGAATTAGACTAATTTCATTAATTTCCTCTGTTCTGATTCAAACATAAGGTAAAATTACACGACGGTGGGCAATACTGATGGTTGTCTCATCCCAATTTGGATCTGCTAGAGCTGTGGCTATATTAGCCAGTGCATCAGCTTGAGCATTTTGTGATCACGGGACATAAGAAAATGTCGGTTCCGAAGGGAATTCCGCCATTAACTCTCTGACGTAATCATACAAGGGGATTAGTTCTTCTTTTATGATGGCATAATCCACATTGAATTGTTTGATTACTAGGTCTGAATCACCTTTCACCTTTAAGTGATTCACTTGTTCTTGAAGCGCCAATTCCAAGCCTGCGATGAGAGCTTGGTATTCTGCTTCATTATTAGTACCACCTTCCCAAAATAATAAGGAATAAGGTAACACTTCCTTTTCTAGAGAAATGAGCACAATTCCTAAGCCAACTTTAGTGAATTTAGGATTTTCCATTTTCCTCCCTGTTGGACTTCTGGAAGCACCATCAAAATACATTTCCCATGCATGAGGAATTTCTTGAATAGAGAAGACTTCCTCATCAGGGAGTTCAATATCTGACGATGTGTCTTCCACTGAAGTGTGTTCAACCAAGAAATCAGTCAGATGTTGGCCCTTTATTGCATTTTGAGACACATACTGAATATCGAATTGATGAAAAATAATTGCCCACCTTTCCAGACGTCCTATAAGCATTGGACGACGAAGGATTAATTTGAGCGGGTTATTGCGAGATTTCAATTGGACCTCGTGATGTTGCAGGTAGTGTCTCAACTTCTGAACAACAAAGATTAATTTCAGGCAGCACTTCTCAATACTTTAATATCAGGTTTCTTCTTCAAGAATAGTCCGACTGAGGTAGTAGAGGTTGTTTTCATTCCCAACATCATTCTTCTGAGGAATAAAGGCACCTAAGGATCAGTCTAAAGCTGTCACGTAGAGGATAAGTGGTCTTCCTTCAACAGGTGGCATGAGTACCGTTGGACTCGAGAGGTATTTCTTGAGAATATTGAATGCTTCTTGACATTCTTCAGTCCACTGGTAAGTGACTCCCTTCTTTATCAATTTGGTGAAGGGTAAACTTTTTCCTACCAAATTGGCGATGAAATGCCGAATATAGGATAAGTTTCCTTGAAGTCCTCTTAATTATTTCAAATTTCGAGGAGGTGAAATACCAAGGATTGACTTTGTCTTCTCAAGATCGACTTCAATACCACAATGGCGTACAACAAAGCCGAGAAATTTCCCTGAGGTTACCCCAAAAGCAAATTTTAAGGGGTTCATCTTCAAATTATGTTGTCGAAGCTTGCAGAATATGACTTTCAAATCATCCAATTGATTAGAACATTGTTTGGATTTGACCACCAAATCGTCCACATAGTACTCAAAAAACATCCCTAAAAAGGGATTGAAGATACGATGCATGGAATGCTGATATGCTGCACATGAATTCTTTAAGACAAAGGGCATTACCCGGTAGTAAAACACACCCTGAGGGGCTCTGAAGGCTATGGATTCCTCGTCTTCTAGGGCCATTCAGATTTTATTATATCCAGAATATCCTTCCATGAAGGAAATTTCTTCATAGCCAGTTGTTGCATCAATTAAAAGTTCTGTAATCGGAACGGGGAAATCATCCTTAGGACAATGCCGATTAATATCTCTGAAATCGATGAAAACTCTAATTTGTACATTCTTCTTCTTCAAAGGGACAATATTAGCCAACCACTTGGGATATTGAACTTTTTTGAAGAATCTAGCTTTGATAAGATTATCCACTTCAGCTTCAATTTTGGAATCATAAGTTGGGTGTGTTCTTCTCACGGCTTGCTTAAATCCTCGATGTTCTTCTGGTAAACCCAAATGATGAGTAGAAACAGTAGGATCAAGCCTAGGAATCTCTGTATAGTTCCAAGAAAATATGTCTCGATTTTGCTTCAAAAAGGAAATATACATCTCTTGTTCTTCAAGAGTCATGACTGTACTGATTAAAGTGGGGTGTGGATCTTCTTTTGTACCCAGATTTATTTCTCTAAGTTCATCCATGGTGGTAGAGATACCCTCTTCAAAATCTGGAGGAGAAACTCTTAGATCTTCTTCTTCTTCTTCAACATGTGTTATTTATTCTGTTTCTACTTGCATAGTAGATGATAAAGCAGAATTTCCATGATCAGAAGAGATGTTAAAATTTGAACATCTTGAAGAAAAAGCTTCCATTTCTGACCCGATTGATGATGAAGGGTCTTCCTTGGGAAATAAAGGGGAGACAATGGATTGAGAATTGACATCATTGTTCACCTCCAATGTTGCTATAACTTATTTTGGCCTGATTGGCGAAGTATAGACTTGTTGGATTTCAGCAGATGAAATAAAGACATCACCATTTGGGCTTTCAGCACTGCTTGGTGGGTTACCAATTTCTACCATGTTGTCTGGCTCGATTGCCGTAATTGACATTATGGATCTTTCCATAAGAGTATTTTGATTTGGGTCTATCTTGTCAATTTTACTGATAGGCATCACATAATCTGTACTCACATGTGTAAATGGATTTACTGGAATCTTCTCCAAACCATATGGAGAATTAACTTCTGTAATATCTTTTGTTGTGGATTTCTCCCTTCCTTTCATGTGATATAATTCTGCCTCAATGTATTGAGATTCACATGTCTTGAACATGGCCTTATCACCATACAATGTCCCAACTTGTCTATTGAAACAATATTTGAGACATTGATGGTATGATGAAGGGATATATGTATGTTGATGTAGCCAGGGTCTTCTAAGAAAGATGTTGAAGGCTGAGTCTTGATCAACAAGCATGAAATCTGAATTGGATACAGGATCTCTAAACCGAGTTCTGAGTGTATCTTCTCTCAGTTGTTCTTGTTCATTTTTATCATATCCTTGTAACATCATGGTAGAAGGAGATAAATAAGATTCCGTGAGGCCCAATCGAAGAAGTGTACGAATGGGAATGAGGTTGACTCCTGAACCATTATCAATGAAATCTCTTCGGACGTCTATTCCTTTGACCTTGATTGATAAGCACAAAGTTCTAATATGTCCACGCACGACATCATCATCATCTTCATTAGTAAAAGATATTAATACACGACATTCTGTAGGATTATTCTCTATGTGATAGACTTCAGCTACAACAATTTCAGTTTCAAACTCCTGAGGACTTCACAAAGCCTCAACGAGTGCTTCTCGAAGATACTTTGATAAATTCAAGCCATCCAGAATTAATAACTTGGCCGGTACTTGGGCCAGGTGTGTCAATATATCATACTTTTGATCCAACGGTCTGCGTTTCCCAATGGGAACATGTGGATTAGCAGGTGTCTTGGAATTTGATGCTTTGGAAGTTGATGCATCTTGTATCGGGATATGAGTTGTAAATATTCATGGATTTGAAGGATTATTCTGATTAGATCCATTTACTTGCTGAGAGGAAGAAGATGGAACCTTCAACCGGTCTTCCGAAATAACTGTGCCATGACTGAATTTTCTATTGGTGAAAGAACTTGCTTGTTCTTTTTGAGCTCACTGAAGGGCTCTTCCACGAGTTTTTACTGCATACAATGTTTTATCAGGGGTAGAATTGGAATAGTCTCTTCTGAAAGATCCTCGTCTTCCCCTGTATCCTGAGCCTCTGGAACTTCCTCTGATTCCTCTATTTGATATAGGGAATTCAGGCTCATCAAAATCGAAATAGAAACTGACATATGGATATGTTAATTGAATCATATTAACATAACCGAAAATCAACTCTTCACCCGATGAAGACTCTGCCTCATTAGCCTGTTTAGGATGTGCCGTTTGGTGGGATGGTGCCCGTTGCTTCGAAGTACATGGCATGAAATCTTCTAGAGACAAAGACAGCTTAGGCTTTGACACATACTCATATTCTTCTGATTGTTCCTCCTTGAAATTATGCCATTTCTTTGAGGATTTTCCCTCTGATGAAGAGGGTTTTGCTGCGCATTCATGGAAGAAGGCACAATTTGTTTCTTCAATTATGTTCGCAAAATATCATGAGTTCGGTTGATCATCTTTCTGACCATCCAATCATCATATTTTTGTGCATTTTTTGTTTTGAATTTTTTCCACTCGCATTCTTCCTTTGGAACTGTAGCAGTAACACATGCTACCTGGGATGAAGAGCCTTTTAGTTTGACTTGTCCCGAGTCGACCATCTTTTGTAGGAGTTCCTTGAAAACAAAACACTCCTGAATGGGATTCCCCAACATCTGGTGAAATGGGAAATAGTTGGGATGGTCTTCATATCCTTCCTTGTTTGGCCTCTTGGGCCTTGGCAATTGAACCAAATTATTTTCCAGAGTTGAAGTGAAATAACTAGGAACTTGTTCATTTCAGAAAGATTAAACTTTTCTTTTAAAATCCTCAAATTGTTTTCGCCTTTGATCTATTTGATCATATTGATGAAAAGGCCTCTATTATTGATGCTCAAGAGGTGGAGACCTTCGGAAAGATGAAGGTTTTGAAGTAGAAGCAGGTACAGGTGCTTGCTTAAGCAGAACTGTAGAAGTCTCTACTTTACCAATTCTCCTTCCTAGAGCTGATGGAATTACACGAGATTTAGCCTTAGTCTGTGTAAAAGAATCTTTAATATGTTGAGCGATTGAAGTAAGGTCTTGAAACCCTTCTGTGTATTTCACAGGGATCAATGGTGTGTGTAATTCATCACGAATATTTTCCACACAGATTGGCAACAGTTCCTTTTTAGGGAGTGCTAAGCTCAGGGAATATGTTAATCCCTTCCAGCGAGAAATGAAATCAGAGACTCTTTCATTATCCCTTTGCTTACAGTTTTTAAGATCGAAAAATGTTATCTTTGGAAAAGTTGAGCTGAATTGAAGAAGAAATCATTGACAAAGATCTTCCCATCCTGTAATTGACCGGGATTTCAACATTGTGTACCAAAAAAAGGCTGGCCCTTGCAAGGTTGGCACGAAGCATCTGAGTTTAACTGCTTCTTGATGCTCCGGAGTTCCCATCATAGGATATCAACAAGACACGTAATGCATCAAATGCTGTTCAGGATCGCCTGATCCATTGAAAATAGAGAATATAGGGTTCCCACAATTTGATGGGGGAGGGATTGCATCTACCCATTCAGGGTAAGCTATCTTTTCTGGTTGAACCTGAGTACGATTTCCCTCTATATCTTCCAACTAAGCTGTTAATGACTCAATAGTAGTTATTAACTTTTGAGAAACATCCGGTTGAGCTTGGACCTGAACAGGTGCACTGACTAGAGCTTGGACAGGTATGTTAGCTGGTACTGCAACTGATGGCAGCACTATCAATTGTTGTTTCACTTGACCCGTAGGATTAGAACTGTGAGGGTGTACTAATAAAGAAGGATATTCTTGATCCATCTCAGTGGCCACAACAAATTCCCTTGACTAGCTGGCTCCAACACGTTTAGGAGGAAGACTACCCTGAAGTAATTCTGCATTCATCCTCCTCAATTCCTTCATTTCTTCCTCCTATTGTGCAAACCTTTTCTCTAGTGAGAGAGATTGGCCTTCTCCAGAGGAAGGGTATGTAACCCGATTCTTTCCCTTCCCCTTTTTTTTATCCCTTTCAGAGAGGGGGAAGTGGATTATTTTAAGGATTACCTAAATTCTTTTCAATCCTTTGATTTCATGTACGCGCGCCTTCTTCATTTGTGTCTGTTCATACAACTTCTTGAGGAGGAACCTCTTCATCTGAGTCCCCTGGTTGAGCCTCATCTGATGGATCAGAAACAACGGCATTGAAGACATTGATTGATGCATAATGCATTGCATCCCTCCTATCGCCATTTCTGCGATATTGTCTTCTTCTATGCCTTTGATGAGACATTGCCTTTTGTTGATTCGATCCCTCAGGAACTTCTCGATGAACCGTAATTTGGAGAGAATATCTTGAAAACTTGGCTCTTCGTTCCTTTTGGGGCTTCTTCCCCAATCGAGATAAGACGGAATTTTTATGAGGGAAGGATTGAGGATTTGAAAAAGTCCCCAGTCCGGTGGAGTGGGGTGGTTCTTGCTGTTCCCGCTCAACTCCTCGAATCCTATTCATTGATTCTGAGGGTTGGGTTAAAAGAGTCCCCAGTCTGGCGAGCTGGGGTGGCTCTTAACATGCTATGTTTAAGACTTTATTAAAAGCTCTCCGGATCTTGCAAACCTTAGTCTAGAAATTAGCTAGATGCATCAACCGACATCCACTTTTATCACCCGACTCGAAAGACCGTTGGATGATTTCCGACACTTCTGTCACTTGATGATGTGCTTGCTCCATATGAGAGGCCTGTTCAATATTATCATTTGATTGATGCAGGAGTAATTTAACAACTTTTTCTCTGTATTCTTGATTTTGAGAAGAACTAGTTGAGGCATGTTCTTGGGAAAACCTTCGATTACAAACAAATCCAGTTGATTATGGCTAGCCATGGGAAATAACATTGCATGAGACCATTTTCGGTGGTCTTTGCTGACTGGAGAGAATAATGCAATTTAGTGATCCATGAACACCCCATCCTCTAACATGAATACCAGATGAGGCATTGACAATTAACTGGCGCAATCTTCTTAGTGCGCCAAGTCATGAATGCTGATGGGCTCTCTGCTGCTTTTCATCCTTCAGATATCGAGAGACTAATAGAGATGCCAAATCAATCTGACGTTGTAACCATTCTATTATCTTAACATGATTTTCATATTCATCATAAGATAACACTTTATTTTTCAACAGACAAAGAGTTTTCCCTATGTTGCGACAAATATCACAAATTCCATCTTCTGTCAACATCTCTAAAATGTCATACTGAGAGTCATCCAGAGGCCAAAACATGACTGGTACTTCACCTTTCGCCAGTTGTTTTCTCATGTTCAGTATTTCCTCTTTATCACTCAATGAAGATTATTCTACCTGATTTGACCAAAGCTGGTGCTTCCTTATTGCTTCATCAGATTCAACAATATTGGTAGAGAAATCACTGATCAAACTAGAAGATGAATGACTTAGGGGTGGTTTGGAGAATGACCTACACCCTGGGCTATCTTCTAATTGAGAAATTATTTCACCTTCCAGAGATGAAGCATCAGACATGACTGGTTTCGCATTTTCAAGTGCCTCAAGATAAAAGGGATTTCTCGGCACTACATTGTCCACTAGAGCATTTCCCGAGCAATGTGAATCACTACCATAGAGAGGACTTTCATAGCGAAATTCATCATCATAGGGAGGACCACCATGGTGGGTTACAACAAAATATGAGATATATTTCTCCTTGGTCTTCTGACCACACAGAGGGTTCCTGTGGCTCTCATCTGAAGATGAAACTTCGAGATCGACCTAATTCTCATGAAGCAAGCCTTCATGAGGAATTGTATGTTGAAGACCTTCGGAATTAATGTTTCCACTATTGGGAAATGAGGGAGTAGAATCATGAATTCCAATAGATAATTGTCTGAGGGCTTCATGAAATCCAGCATCGAGCAAGGCCTTGTTACAGATTGGCTCTTGATCTCTTGACTGTGCTGGGCGGGTCTTCTTCTTAGACGCCTTCTTACTCACCTTGGAAACCACTTGTTGACGAATGTGGCTGCTCTGAGTAGGTGTATGTGCCTGATCAAGAGATATGGCCAGGTTAGGCTGACGATCTCTACTCAAATTAGGTGTATGTGCCTGACTTGGTTGTCCTTATGATATGGGGGAGTATGCCCCATAACCCTCTTGGACTAAAACAGATGTGTGTGCCTGTTCCGGAGTGAACTGTTGATGTGTAACTCCACTGGTAGGGATATATTTATGTGTCTTTCCCTGATATGTTGCTGAAGCTATTATAATATCCTGGAAAGCATCCAAAATATGAGCAAGGATTTTCTTCTGCTCTTTCACCATTGATAGAATATGCTTGGTGACTTTAGTTGCCGGAATGGGGATGTACGTCTATTACATGCTTGGAGTAGGTGTATGTGCCTGCTCCTGTCCTCCTTTTCCTATCAGTGAATCCTGACAGTACTCAAATGTGGGGGCAGAAAGTTGAGTCTGCCTCTTGTTTGTCACCAGAGCTTTCTGACTAACTTCTCCCTGTGCTACCAAGCGAGACTGTTGGTAGGCTTGATCAATACTAGCAGGTGTATGTGCCTACTGATTGCACTTCGCCGAACGTGGTTGATGAGCTCCATCATATGTAGTCATACAAGCCTGCTGACTAGCTGATGATGTATAAAGAGGTATATATTCTTGCCTATAGTACTCCACCGGAATTTCCTGGTGGGATTGGCGTGATGCTGCCAGACTAGTCTGCTGGACAGCGGAATTAAAATGGGTAGGTGTGTGTGCCCGCTCATTTCTTGCCACCATGTTAGGTTGGTGGACTTCTCCAGAGATGGAAGAGATGAGAACCTGCTCACTGTTAACCAGATTTCGCCTCTGGCGATTCGTCTTTCCTGCTCGGGTTCGAGGAACCTGAGTCGAACACCTGGAGGCGGTACCCTCATCATGTTGAGGGAACACTGTCGCACGAGTCTGGCGGCGATTGTTGATAGGATCCCTTGGGAAGAACTCCTGTCTGCTTGAATTAGGGCCCTGAGGAACCTTCTCATTCACCTCCCCAGAATAAGGGAGTGAATGGTGATTACGTTTTGGGGATAACGACCCAAAACAGTTGGAGACGGTGGTTAGCACGGCCTGCTTCTTGATCACTGGTCGTCGCTGTCCGGATGACCAAGGTGAATTTTTCACTTGGAGGGCTTGTCGGGTAGCCTACAGGGTTGGAATAGTACCGTTTTGACAGAACTCTTAAACTAGCACATTTTATACCCAGCGTTGAAGACGCTGAGTAGGTGATGTCATCTTCAGAGCAGACGACGATCCAGCAGGAGTAACAGCAGTGGCATTCGCAACAACGGTATTCATAGGTGTGAACTTGAGAGCATCCATTTCTTGGAATGCAAAAAATTATTGGAAAAGAGTTCATATTTGATATAACAGATGTAATCATGATAAATTCAACCACTACATCTTTTGGATGAGCACATATGTCAATGATTTTTTTTGTTGGCCCTCTCATTGAGTTTTAAATAGGGGCCTAAAAAATAAGTAAAACATCATTTTAACTTGGTTAAGGATTCACGTTGGGTTCACCATTTTTTGTTTCCCTCTGGAATGGGGGATAATCTCATTGATTTATGATTCAAACATTCCAAGCGATTTATAAAGGGTTTGTTCGTAGAACTAGAAACATCTAATGATTCCATATCCATTTGAACCTACTTTCCAAAGGTAGGCTCTCATTAGTTGTGGACTGATAAGGCTTAGGAATTTGTATTGGTCGAGAGGATGGGAGGTCAGACTCATCACACCTTTTTGAGGGGAATTATTGTCTACTCCGGGACTCTCTTTATATATTTAAGTTATATTTGTGAATCCTTATTACATTACCAAGTAAAAAATGATATTTCCTTTAGATCTGACAATCAATGATTGATATGTAGGAAATTTAGAGAATCTTTTATATGAATTCGAGGTTCTTCATTGATAGAGAATCATTTGTATTTGTTAGAAATTCTTATTAAATGGTATCCTTTGATATATAAAAGTATCTTGGTCATTATGATGACCATACTAGTTTTAAATCCACTCAGTGGGGGCACTTGAAGTTTATTGTCATTCAGAAGGACATGGATTATTTCAATGTTGGGATCATACCCGCAGATGGGCTGCCTATGTATACTTTTTTTTGGAAAAGGAATCAGAACCCATGTAGTTCAATTAAGGGAGTATTATGTTTATGCATGATTGATGTCTCAATGAAAATATGCCATGATTACATTTACACTCTAAGCTCACATGAGTCATGCTCAGTGTGAGAAACAAGAGGTATTGGTGAAACTAGACAATTGTGCCACGAAAGATGCAATGATGTGGGGATTATGTGTGTATGACTGCCCAAATATATGAGGATTAAGATTTAATTTAGAGAAGAAATCTAGGAACACGGTCTATAAAGGTATATGTACTTCATGGATATTTGGATACTCTAATCTTGGGGCTTACTCCTAAGGAGGATTCCCATGTTAGGAGGGGACTTATGATTCGGTTTTACTCCTGAGAAGGAACCCCAGATCAAAAGGAAATTAAGACTGGTTAAGAGAGATTAAGGCTGGGGCTTACTCCTGAGAAGAAGACCCAAGTTAAGGGACTTGAAAAATTAAGGGACTTGGGGATTACTCCTGATAAGGATGCCCATATTTGAGACTAGGGCATACTCTTGAAAAGGAAGCCCAGGTTAAGAGAATTATGGTTGGGGCTTACTCATAAGGAGGATGCCCATATTTGGGAATTTTAAGATTGGGGCTTACTCCTGAAAAGGATGCCCAGATTATGGCACTTGGAGCTTACTCATGAAAAGAATGCCCAAATTTGGAAGGACTTGGGGCTTACTCCTAAGGAGGATGCCAAAAATTAATGGGAATTATGACTAGGACTTACTCCTGAAAAGGAGGCCCAGGTTAAGGGGTTCTCTCATCTTAAAGGAAGAGGTTGAATGAATGAAATCTCAATATTTAGTGACATAAAGATGTGTAAATCACTAGGTTTTGAGAGATGTTCCATGAAGTTCCTTTCAGATAATGAAGTCGAATCAAGAAATCATGCCATAAATGGCTTTGAAGAGTGTCTTGAAGACTGAATCTTGAATAGGAGAGGTGGAATGGCATAAGAGGGGTGAAATGGGAAGGAAAGGAATCCAAAAAGACAGGGACGCGCAAGTCCTGGCAGGCGCGCAGGTACTGCGTGGGCGCGCAAGTCCCATGGTCACGCAGGTATACCTGCGCGACAGATGGGTACTTGTGCGATTGTTAACCAGTAGGGTAATACTTGGGCGATCCTTGACCAAAGCCTTTATAATTATCCTGAGGTACTTCTAGAAGAGGGGCGTGCAAGTTTTAATGAATAGATAAGGAGGCATGCAAGTATGTTCATTTCCCTTAAGGGTAAAACACTTTAGGCGCACAAGTGTTAGTGATTTATAACACTTAGACATTATTCCTCTTGTATAGACCTTCCATTCTAGGTAAAGAATTACCTTAGAAGTGTTTGGAAGACTTGAAGAAGAGACTTGGGCGTTCAGAGCTCTGTATCTGAATTCTGGAAAAATTCCTCTCGAAATGGGGGGCCCACCGGGGGTATTTATAGGCTGGAGAAGACCCCGGGCGGTTATCATTTAGGGCGCGCAAGTCAATTGCATGACCATTAGGCGGCGCGCAAGTATACTTGTGCGACAGTAAGGGAACTTGCGTGACCCTAGGTCCTTTGACTCCTTTTTCATTCCTTTGTCTATTTTTGATGTTTTC
Organism: Viscum album; assembly: GCA_963277665.1. Taxonomy (NCBI): domain Eukaryota; kingdom Viridiplantae; phylum Streptophyta; class Magnoliopsida; order Santalales; family Viscaceae; genus Viscum; species Viscum album. The sequence continues at coordinate 149,497,157 of OY728125.1, forward strand.
TTCAAAGGATGAATCACTTTGTGCTAAGTCATTTCCCTTTCTATTCTTTTAGACAATGTGATGAAAAGGAGAATCAACACTTTTAAATTAGAACCCCCATATAGTAGTAACCTTTTTGTTTTAAAGATTTAGTTTATTTAATTTAATTCTTATTTATATGAGTATAGATATATCAATCTAGTAAAATGCATCACCATTCTCAATTTAAAAAGGTTTGTACTCTTTATAAATTTTAATTGGTATGTCAAGTAACTGTGAACTGACCTTTACATCTAGTATTAGGATGTAACAGGTCATGGATAATGATTAAATTGAATGAACTATAATTCATAACATATAAAAGTATGCACTTCATAAATTTCAATTACCATTCCTCCATCAAATCAACTAATATTTTAGAATTAAAAGCAGTGGTTCATGGATCAAATGTGATATAACATGATAATTGAGGTGTCTTCATCAATATATGTGGCAAAACACCATTTATATTGATATATTCACTTTAATTAATAAAATTATGTTATTCATATAGATATGCTATCACATTACAATGCATAACTACCAAGGAACTCAAAAAAAATCACTTGCAATATAGGAAATTCACAAAAAAATAAACATGCCATGAAAAAGGCATGGTATATAGGATATATGCTTCCTAATGTGATGCATGAACTAATACACCCTCATATCATTGGCCCAAGATAATTAAATTTTATCATAACAATATCAATAATGATAACATCACAAAACACATGTGTCACCCAATGGTGAACTCAGAACAACTATAATAGCACAACCCATAGAAACAATAACCTATCCCTAGAAATTTTGGTTTCCCCTATATATGGGTTAGCTACTCCCAGGCACAGACTCCTCAATAAATTCCCTTACATCCTAGTCTTGTTTCAAATTCCCAAATAGTAAGACTAAAGGAAAAAAAGAATATCTAATACCAATTGGTAGCATACCACCCAGAGAGACACTAAGAGGTTCCCAATGATATTTGTCCACATGAACTAAAGCGCACCTCCTTGTATGCCAGAGGCTATTGACTAGAAATTAAGGAATATGGTTTGTTCATGGGGATATTATTCCCTACCAAGTCAGAGTGCAACACAGTGACAATGTAAATATGATAAGTAGTGAAAAAAAACAAAAATACAAGGAGTGGAGATATAATAATAATAAATAAACCAAGATAAATAAACAAAAAGAAGTTGAGTAATAATAGAGAGAGAAATGATGATTTATTGTTTCTATATGAAAATTTTTACACATGACATAAGAGATATATGCTTATAACACATTATATACAAAAATTAAAAAAGAGAAGAACCTTCTACTACTAGCATCCCAAGCATATGACCAGCCCTCTTCCCCTGTGATCCATACTATAATTGAAAATAAAACATAAGAAGTTAGTCGATTCACTTTATTTACACCTGCAATAATGAAGTATGCTTATGTACCAAGGGAAACCCAAAAATGGTGTGAGATATAATCAGTAGGACACCACCAATGGTTTCTAGATCAATCCAATTTGTGCATATAAAATGAGAACCATGACATTAATAATAAATTAAGTGCAATAAATAATTAAATACATCGGTCTGAGTTCCTTGTGGGATACCCAAATGGTACTACTTGATTCAGCCTAAGATGTATGTCTCTGAACCAAGATAAACCTATACAAGAAGGATATGGGTGTTATAAAAATGGGTTATTGTAAGTATGAATAAATAAGAGGATCATCCCCAAGTATGTGATTTGTCTTGGAGGATGCATCCTAGGAATTAAGCTACACATTATTATTATATAATTTAATGGTTATCTTTATAAATTTATCAAGAAGCACATGGGCCTTGTAACACCCCAAGCTTCCACGATACACTTCCTTTTTAAATAATTCAATAGCGTGCGATGTACGCAACACCAAGTTCAAGCGCACTACGACTAATCAAACTAGCCATTTAGAATAGTATTACATACTTTTGAAATTTTATAAATTTTATTTTTAAAAATTGACTACATTTTTGGATTCAGAATATCAAAATTATCTTAGGGTGAATGTTAGGTATTTTTATGAAAACATTCAATTTTTGATGAATAATGAAAATACTACATTGTATATAGAAATCTTTTTTTTCATTTAAATAATTATTTTTAATTAAAAATTTATCTTAATGTAAAAATAGATAAATAATAAATATATTATTCCAATTTAATTCATTTGATCTATTTTATAATAAGATTAGACATATGAAATTTTATTGAACCGTCTTTTACCCACCTTCTAGGCACATTTGAAAATTTGCATAAAATATAATTTTACCACATTGGTGAATTGAATTTAAAAAATAATATAGACACTGTTTTCATTAGTAATTCAAACGTGGTTCAATAGGATGAAAATAATTTTTGGTGAATAGTAACTTTTGAATTTTATTTACTGTAGTTAAAAGTAAATAGGGTAATTAAAGGTAAAAATAATATTATAATAATATAAAATGACCCCAAGAAATTGCATAATTATATTGGATAATTATTTTTAGACCAAAATAAACCTTAGGACAAAAATAGGATCCTTTTTTATCCATTTGGGTTATATTAAATACATTTATTATATTTTATTTAAATAAGAGTTAAAAGATTTAAATTAAAATTTAAATAACTAAAGAATTTTTAATATAGAGTTATACATAATATAAATTCAACTATAAATATTCATTAGAAAGATGAAAATATTTACCAAGTCAAAGTATTTTATTTAAAATTTTTAGACATTAAATAATTAAAGTTATTTATGACACAATAACGATGCAGTAATTACCTTATTTTTGAATGATTAAATTAATTGATATTATTAACATTAAAATAAATGTAAATTGAACCTTTTGATAAAATTAAGTTATTCTATTGGTTAATATGACATTTTAGGGTTGATTATATATATTTCTTTCGAAGGAATCCTGTTTTATGACTTTAACAAAATACAAATACTAAATAGGGTCAAAATTGGAATAAATGTGTTTTTAAAACAAATGCTATTTTATTAAATTATATAATTGTCCTAAAAATATAATATTAAGAAAAATGACATATATAATGTTATATATGACTTTAATTAACCACTTGAGGTTCTCTTGTGATTTTATTGTAACTATATTAACTATGTATTATAATAATACAAAAAGACATTGTAAAAGTTAAACTATTTAACCAAGGGTTAAGTCTAAACGATAAAGTTAATATGGTAACCTAAAAATTTATAAAACATATTGCTTGAGAGTATTTTTACCCATACCAACCTTATCCTAGAACTAAATCCATTTTCATATATTATAAACCGAAAATAAGTTTATAATAAATTGATATTTCAATATTTTCCTAAAGTGCCCCTCACCTCTCTTATAAAAGGGTACTTCACCTTCTCTTAATATCACACCCTGAAGCCATTTGGCTTAGCCAAAACCTACTAAAATCTCCTCCAGACCACCCTTAATTCATCTTAGAGGCCTTAAATGGATCATAAATCCAATCTAAGGAGACCTTTTGTTCAAATAAAAAGGATATACCTGAAGAAGAGGTAATTATTTGATCACCTATTTCAAAGTTCATTTCTTTTTCAACTTCATCTTTCTTTGTTATTACCAAAAGAAAATTATAAATCTAGTATATTTTACATGATTAGATGTTATTATAAATATGGTACAACCATATTAATTATTCTATTCATCCTATGAATGACAAAGTCACCATGCGTGCGTGCATATGACTTAGCGTCTCCACATCTTGTTATAGTTTGTTATTCAACACTACATTATTTGGATGGGTATAATAATGAGTATAATTAACATAAATTATGAATATAATATTATAATTATTCTTTATATATAATATACCATCCAATTAAAAATTGTTTCACCATCGATAGAATGATATTATCACTTGTGCGTATGTACGGTTTACCGTCTCCACTATGCGATGAGATTCATCTTCAACGATCACCATTGAAGAATTTTTATAAAAATATATATAATGATTAAGTATGAGATATATGAAATAATATTTCTACTGGAATAATATATATTTATTTATATAAATATATTTCTTTTACTTACTTCCATACTATACGATAAGAAAACGGATACAACGTTCATGCATACGTACAAACTAACATCTCAATGAACGATGTTTCCATTTCATATATATATATATATATTATACATATTTTTATTCTGAATATATATTATATATAAATCATTCTTTATATTTTCGAAGTATTTAAATCATGATCTAAGTGATACATTCAAGAATAACAAGTTAAAACACGTACGATAAAGAAAGCGATTATTACCTGAAATGTTACTTTAACATGGAAATTATTATTAAAAAGGTAGTATAAAGCTATAAATGAATAATATATGATATAATAAATATTAATATGATTATGTTATAATTTAATAACATACTATGTTCATTATACAGTAGGTTAAAAGTACCCTTGACTAAAGGAAAGTACAAGGTAAGGGTTAATTCCTCAATCTCCTTATTATCCGAGATTGTTTATGTGTAAGTATTTACTGGGGAATATTTATCATCTATGTACATGTTTCATAAAAATGTTTAAAAAAGGAATATTTTAAGGTTTTTTCAAATTAAATATTTAGAAAAATCATCATTTTAAATGTTTTAACGATTTATTTTTCTAAATCTATTTAAATAATGTCTATGTTTTCAAAATGATTTTAAGGATTTATTTATATGGAAATTATTGTTTTAAAATGTTAATTACTTTCAAAGTTTTATATTTGGTATGGGGCACTATTATTCAAAAATCTCTTTTAAATGACTAATTTTATAAATGTGTGACTTTTAAATGATTTAAAAAAAGAGATATTTCCCTCAAAGAGTTCAATGGATCATTTTCTACTATGTCAACATCCTTTACTTGATATTATTATTTATTAAGGTTGATTTATTATAATACAATCTTCTATATTGTATTTAATGATTTGTGATATGTTTGACTATGGATGCCCTATTTTTATAACATTCATGGTGTATGGTTAATGAATTGACATTTGGTCTGCTAGTTTTAAAAGGAATGTTTATGTTATGTTTCAACATTTTCACATGAGGAATACATTAGACTTAGTAAGTGACGGGAGGTGCTCACTATATCCCATCGATGCATCGGTAGGTCTCATGGGACAAACTAGTGTCTTGGCACAACTCCTTGACAAAATTTATATTTAGGGTCTTGGAACGAGGCCTTGAATTTGTGGTTACGATGTACAAAATTATGCATTCCATTATTATGATATTATTTATTAATGTTACATGTGATTATTAGACTAGTAGAATATCCATGTGAATATATAAATGGAATTATTTGATTTATATTTTCTATATTATGCTAAAGTTTCAATTTTATACCTTTCCATAAAAGTTTATGATTATTTATGATATCTTCTGCTATATTGTTTATTCATACTGAGTATCTAAGCTCACCCCTTTCTTATATTTTATTTTCCAAGGATGCCAAGAAGTGTATTATGATTTATTTGCAGGTTTAAGTTAAGAGAATAATGTAATTCTCAAAGGATTATCTATGTTTTATTTTATGTTAGAAATTGTTATGTAATGTTCATATATGTAATATATTTTTCAATACTTATAAAATGATTGGTCCTTAGAGACTTTATTCCTTGTAATCATGTCAATGTATTAAAATAATTCACCATATTCGGGATTCTGGGGTCTGGGTGTTACAGTTGGTATTATGGGAATCTTAGCAACAACCATGGAAACATATTTAGAAAACATAGATTAGGGATCATAACCCTCAGATAGAATTTGAGGATTAGTATAGAATAACCCCCTAGAATTTTTGTAAAGTAGGGATTACTTGGATATTCCAAGCAGTACATCCCTATCTAGATACTACATGTGGACATTGTTCTGTAATAGATGTACCATGGGGTGGAAAATCTTAAAAGGTGTTTTAGGCTTGACTCGGGGTAACATGGTACATGACAATGGACTTTACTTCACACCTAGTTTGACACTCTCAAGGGATATGCTTAGGATAATTCATATTTTCATTATAAACCATTATGAAGGATTTATGAGTAAAAATGTTCCCAAAGGAACCATATTTATGATTATGGATTATCGATTCATAAAATTTGAAAATTATGTTAGTATTTTACTAGTTTGGAATTATTAATTAGGATTCATAACCTAATCTAGTGTATGACATTGTTTAGAAATTGAACCTTGTGGAAGAAATGTAAATCGTATCAATCCACGTAATCCATGTAGGGATTTCCCTCCTATGAATGATAATGATAGTGGAGCTGGTGACACAACTAGTACTGAACACCTTATAACCATACTAGGAAAACTGACAAAGGTTATGAATAATAATATTACCCATATGGATAATTCTGATCCAAAACATGGAGGATAAATTTTAGACCGCTTCATGAGATAAAAACCTTCAACATTCAATGGGACTACAAATCCTTTTTTAGATAAGTAGTGGATAAGTTCCTTAGAGAAAATATTTCTTGATAAGGGATGTTATGAAAGGGAAAAGGTTGTTATGGTAATTTATCATCTATCAAAAGATGCATATCAATGGTGGTCATTAATTCAAAACACAAAGGGGGATGAATAAGTGGCAAATATGAAATGGAGGGAGTTTAATGATCTTTGTATAGAGAAATACTTTCGTCATGAAAAATGAGCTGATATGGAAAGATAATTTCTGAGACTTAGGAAAAAGGAGAATGAGAATGTTGAAAACTATGAGGCTAATATCACAATGTTAGAAAGGAATTCTACAGACTACACACATAACCCAATATGTAATATTTATCGATTCATTGATGGGTTAAAACAATTCCTATGAATGGATTTGGTATGATAATCTTTCTTATCGTGTGAAGATATAGTCTCATGTGCTATTAAGATAGAAAATGAATTATCTATGTTTTATGACATTAAAGTAAAGCAAGAGAAGAAGAGAACATTGGATCAAGAGACAGATAAATGGAAAAAGGGAAAGAAGGATTTTCCGTTATGTGATAATTTTGGGAAGAAACACCCTAGTATTTTCCTAAAAGGAATAGGAGTTTGTTAAAAATGTGGAGAAAAGTATAGGAATATCATGATTTCAAGGGGAAGAAAGAGGTTTTCAATGTTCAATGCTAAAATTTTAAAAAAATATTTAATTATTCAAATTATTGTCCAAATAATCAAGAAAATATAGATTATAAAAAAAATAGATCAATGTAAAGCTTATGTTGTTACTGCAGTCAGAGTGTAATATTTAATATATTTGTGTTTTTGGATTCAAGAATTATATTTTGGTTATAATAAGAATTTGATATATATAAGGACGGTACTGAAGTTATTTTTGTTTTCATTAAGGTTTTAATATGATGAAGGCAATCATGTTTTCAGTATATATGAGAAACTTTACGTTGTTTTGGGAATCTGATGTTATAATATATTTTGGAAATTTAGAGACTTTTTAGAGACAGTTTGGACATAATTATTTTGGATAACTCTAAAGGTTAGAATGGATTAAGTTGAACTTTGGATATTATTGTTTAAGGTTAAAACATTCCTTAGGATTATTTTTGGAATGTTATAATATAATAGTTTTAGAAAAAGACAACATGATTTTCTAGTGATAACCCATCACGTCAGAAAAAGCTGCGGGAATCGAACCCACAACTGAAGTGAGACATGACTTTATCACCTCCCACTGGTTTAAAGGAATTCCTTGGTTATTATAAAATAATTTTCTTTATTTAAATGGTAAATGATTATATTTTCAACCATATACGATTGAGATAAATAGAATATTTTTTGTGTTTTATCTTTTGAAAATAAAGTTGAGTTTGTGGTAGAGGATGAAACTATTCATATGATTCCTTGTGTTCTTAGTCTATTAATTTAATTAATTCAACAATACTAGGAAAAGGATCATAAAACCCAAAAAATTCCAATTACCTTCTTCTGTGATGAATCAAATGGTCCCTTAGATCATCGTAGATTTATAGCTTTCTAGTTGTTTACTTTATATTAATAATATTCTCTATCACTATCCATCAGAACTTGATGGTTTGTTTTCTATTCCATATCCATGTTTTCCTATATAGAATCCTAGTATGTGTTATTCTGGGTGACCGTCATACCTACCTATCTTTATTTTAAAATAGAGGCCTCGTTAATCCATTTTTCGATGTGGGGTTTCAACCAAGATATTTTGAAATGTCAAACCCCTAGTTCTTAATCTCAAGATTAAATTGTGAGGATGCAATTTATTGAAGTAGTGGATAATTTAACACCCTAATATTCCATGGCATGGTTCCGTTTTAAATAATTCAATGACGTGTGATGTACTAAACCCCGAGTTCAAGTGCACTACGACCAATCAAACTAGATCTTTTGAATAGTAATAACTACTTTTTGAAATTTTATAAATTATATTTTTCAAAATAGACTTTATTTTTGGATTATGAATACCAAAAATTATCTTAGGGTGGATTTTTGGTATTTTTCTGAAAACATTCAATTTTTTATGAATAGTGAAAACATACTACATAGTACATAAAACCCAAATTTTTCATTTAAATAATTATTTTTAATTAAAATTTTATCTTAAAGTCAAAATAGATACATAATACATATATTAGTCCAATGTAAGTCATTGAGTCATTTTATTATAATATTAGACATCACTACTACAAATATGTCCTTTATCAGTGCTAGAAAAGCGCATTTACAGCGCTAAAAAAACGCTAATAATAGAAGAGAAGATAAGGGGGGTCCCCTTTAACGACGCTAAAAAAGCACTGATAAAGAAACCTTTTTATAAGCACTAAAAAAAGAACTGATAAAAGTTGTCTTTTATCAGTGCTAAAAAATGAATTGAAAAATGGGTCCTTTATCAGCGCTTTTTTAAAATCACTGAAAAATGTTAAAAAAAATAAAAAAAAATATTTCTGCATATCGGGGAGGGGCTTCAACTGTTCTTGAAGCCCCCCTAAACAATGCTCCCACCCACAAACTATACGTTCCAACCACCCCCATCCCACATGACCAAACCGACACCCCATCCCCTTTAATAGCGCTAGCAGCAATTCCACCCACTCGCACAACCTGCCTCCCAAGGATTCGAACCCAAGACCTCTTTCCTGGGTGACTAATCCTTTAAAACTCCACCATGTTTCTTTAATATCCATTTAATAATATACCTATCTATTTATATATATATTTACTTTTATATTAATATATATTTATATTTACATATATATATATATATTAATATAGATATTTAGTTATATTAATATATATATATATCCACATATTAATATATATATACATATATAATTATATTTATATATTTATATATTTATATATTTATTCATATATAAATATATATTTATATATATTTATTTATATATATTTATATTTTGTATCTGTATATTTATTTGTATATTAATATATATTTATTTATAATATCGGTTTTGAAAAAATTTACAAAATATGTTTTTTTTGTATGATTATAAATAAATAAATTCATATATACAACAGACACACACATATATTATAAGTGTGTTTGTGAGTATAATTATACATACTTATATATATTTACAAATATTATATATTAATATATATATATACATATGTTTAGAATATATAGATAATATATATAAGTTTATCAACAAAGACACACACAAATACACACATACACAGATCATATAGGTATATAAATATTAATATATTAGTATTTTAAATAAAATGTATATTAGTTGTTTATTTAGATAATCCTTATATATTGAGAAATATATTTTATATGTAAATATTTTAAATTATTTATTTATAAAATTAAATTTATATGGGTGAATATATAAAAAATATGTATATATTTTTATATAATTGATTATAAATAACATTACATTGTGAAAAACAACAAAATTTCAAATTCATAATATCAATAAAAATGTAAAACCTCAGAATAAATTTAGTCCCCAGTGAAAGAGGTTAGAAAGACCCCCTAAAACGGGGATGAAATTCCATTGAATGTTAAACAAATTTGGTATCCGGACTAAAAACTCAATTTTGGAGGCCTTCTGGGCATTGTTTGCCCTTGAAAAATGTGACAGAACGATCCCATATATCATTTACACGTAAATATCATTGCAAGCATCTATTTGATTTGGTGTAGAGCTCAAACAGACAACCGGATCAAAATTTATAGTTGTTTGAAGTTTGAGATACATTTTCAACATATTTTAGATCTTTTATTAATCTTTTGATTTTTTGTGTCTTCAAATTGTTATTAAATGGTTATTAGTTGATTATAAATAGGAAAATATTAATTAATAATTTTGTAAGTTATTTTATAAGCCATTTTCACTACATAGATTATATATTAAGTGGAAATGTTTATTTACACTTATTTAAAATATATTTAAAAAATACATATTATATTTATATCAATATAAATATACTTATATATTTATATATCAATAAATTATTTTTTATGATTTGTTTATTAAATATACCCTTTATTAGCACTAGGGAAAAAATCACTAATAAAGGCCCCCTTTATCCGTACTACTAAAAAAAGTGCTGTTAAAGGGTGGTGCTGTGGAAACCATGTTTTGTGGTAGTGAATATGAAATTTTATTGAACTTTTTAATGTCTTTTACCCACCTTCTAGACACATTTCCAAATTTATATGAAACGTAATTTTACTTCTTCTGTGAATTGAATTTCAATAATATGAAAAAAATTGGTTGTCATCAGTAAGTAAAATTTGGTTTAATAGGATGAATTTTTTTTGATGAATAGTGACTTTTAAATATCATTTACCATGATTCAAAGTAAATAGGGAAATTAAAGGTAAAAATAATATTACAATAATATAAAATTACCCCAAAACATGCCCTAATTCAATTGGATAAGTTTTTTTCAACCAAAATTAACATTAGTAAGAAATACGATATTTTTTGATCCATTTGGGTTAGATTAAGACATTTATTATATTTTATTTAAAGAATATTTGAAAGTGTTAAATTAAAATTTTAATAAATAAACCATTTTTAATATAGAGTTATACATAATATAAAATCATCTATAAGTATTCATTATAAAGATAAAATTATTTCCCACATATAATTATTTTATTTATAATTTTTATACATTATATAATTAAATTTATTTATGACACAATAACAATGAAACAATTACCTTAATAATGATAGATTTAAATAATTGATATTATAAATATTAAAATAAATGTAAATTGAATCTTTCAATTACATCCATGAATTTTCATGGTTTATATTACATTTTAGGGTTTATTCAATGTATTTGGTTCGAAGGAATCACTTTTTTATGATTTTAACAAAAGAATTACTAAATAGTATCAAAATTGGAATAAATGAGTTTTAAAAACAAATACTATTTTATTAAATTATATAATATTACTACAAATCTAGGATTTGGAAAAATGAAATAGGTAATGTTATATATGTCATTAATGAACCACTTGAGGTTCTATTGTCATTTTATAGTAACGTTATTATCCATGTATTGTAATAATACAAGAAGACATCGTACAAGTTAAACTATTTAACTAAGGGTTATGTCTAAAAGATAAGGTTAATCTGGTGCCCGAAACATGTATAAAACCACTTGGTTGAGAGGGCTTCGACCAATCCCCACTATAGCCTCTAACTAAATCCTTTTTTATCTATTATAAATCGAAAATAATTTATAATAAATTAATATTTCAAGATTTTTTTAAAGTGACCCTCACCTGTCTAATAAAAGGGCACTTCCCCTTATCTTAAAATCACCCATCCAAAGCCATTTGGCTCATCCAAAACTAGCTCAAATATTCTCCCAACCAATATCACTTCATTATAGAGGGATTACATTGATCAAAAATCCATCCCAAGGATCCCTTTTGTTCAAATGAAAAGGAAGTACCCAAATAAGAGGTAATTATTTTATCACCTCTTTCAAAGTTCTTTTCTTATTCTACTTATTATTTCTTTTTTGTTACCATAATAAAATTATAAATACAATATATTATAAATTATTAGATGTTATTATATATATTTTACAACCATATTCAATATTCTATCCATCCTATGAATGAAAAATTCACCTTGCGTGCGTACGTATGACTTACTGTCTCCATGTTGTGGTGTAGCCTATTATTCAGAACTACATTATTTTTATGGGTATAATAGCATGTATGATTAATTTAAATGATGAATATAACATTATAATTATTCTATAAATATAATATACCAGCCAATTAAACACCTTTTCATCATCTGTAAAATGATATTGTCGCTCGAGCGTACGTACGGTTTACCGCCTCCACGACGTGATGAGATTCATTTTCAACGATCACCATTCAAGAATTTATTTATATATATATATATTAATTAAGTATGAGATATATGATATAATATTTATACTGGAATAATATATATTTATTTAGATAAATATATGTTTTTTACTTACTTCTATACTATACAATAAAAAAACGGAAACAACGTTCATGCGTACATACAGAATACCGTCACCATGAACCATGTTTCCATTTAATATATCTATCTATTATACATATTTATATTCTAAATATATATTATATATAAATAATTTTTTATATTCTTGAAATATTTAAATCATAATCGATGTGATATGATCAACAATAACAAGTTAAAACACGTAGGATAAAAAAAAGCAATTATAACCCAAAATGTTACTATAACATGGAAATAATTATTAAATTGGTAGTATAAAGTCATAAATGAATCATATATGATATCATGAATATTAATATGGTTCTGTTAAAATTTGATAACAAACTATGGTCATTATAAGGTAGGTTAAACGCACCCTCTACAAAAGGAAAATACAAGGTAAGGGTTAATTCCTCAATTTCATTACTATCCAAGACTGCTTATGTGTAAGTATATACTGGGTCATATTTATCATCCATGTCCATGTTTCATAAAAAAATTAAAAAGGAATATTTTATGGTTTTTTTGGAAGGAAATATTTAGAAATATCATCATTTTAAATGTATCAATAATTTATTTTTCTAAATATTTTTAATTAATGTCCATGTTTTCAAAATGATTATAAGGATTTATTTATATAGACATGATTGTTTTAAAATGTAAACAAATTTACAAATATTCAAATTTTAATGTGACACTTTGATTCAAAAATATCTTTTAAATTACTTCTTTTGTAAATTTTTGAATTTTAAATGATTTCACAATAGGTATATTTCCAAGAAAGAGTTTTACCGATCATTTTCAACTATGCCAACATCCTTTACTGGATATTATTATTGATTGTGGTTGATTTATTATAATACAATCTTCCATATTGTATTGAATGAGTTATGTTATGTTTGACTATGGAAGTGCAATTTTTATACCATTCAGGGTTTATGATTAAAGTATTGAAATTTCATATGATAGTTTTAATAAGAATGTTTATGTTATGATTCAACATTTTCATATTAATAATGAATTGGGATTAGTAAGTGACGAGAGGGGTCCACTATAGCCCCTTGATGCATCGTTAGGTCCAATGAGACCAACTAGTGTCTTGGCACAAGGCCTTGAAAAAATTTATATTTAGGGTCTTAGTACGAGGCCATGACTTTGTGGTTAATATGTATGGTATTATGCACTCCATCATTATGAGATTAGTTATTAATGGTACATGTGATTATTGGACTAGTAGAATATCTATTGGAATAAGTAAATGGAATTATTGGATTTATATTTTCCACATTTTTCTGAAGTTCCAATTTTATACCTTTCCATAAACGTTTATGATTATTCATGATAGCTTACTCTATATTGTTTATATTTATTGAGTATATAAGCTCCCCCATTTCTTATATTTTCCATGATTTCTAAACTGATCGGTCCTTTGGGACTTAATTTCATGTAATCATGACAATGTATTAAAATAATTCACCAGCTATGGGCTTCTAGGGTTGGGGCATCACAGGCCCATCTAAGGTGATCTGAAGAGAAGTCCCATATTTCTCTCAAGGGTTACTAAAAATATATACTACCATAGAATTCCATCCAATGAGATCCAAAAATAGAATCCCTTGTATCACTTAACTCATGGTGTGAGATAAGAACCCTCTGAGTTTATCCCTGGTATCTCACATTTGGGACGAAGAATCACTCATACTCTGGTATAACCATCTAGCCACTGAGCTTGTCTACGAAGTCTCTCCTATGGAACTAGTATCTCTCATATGGATGTAAATACCCCACATAGTTTGACCATCCATGGAATACCCAGTATTGCTCATGGTGTATATACTATTCATTAATAATATCTAATTAGTGTGGCACAATGATCCTTTCCAAGTTGATTCATGAATAAAATCCCTTTTACCTCCCCAGCTGAGTATATATATATATATATATATATGGCTTAGATATTAACACTTCATATCATTTCAATAGGGAATTATAATTATTATACTTAAGTCAATATTTCCAAATCTTTTCACCCATTTTAATCATTTTAAGTAAGAAGATAAATTAGGCAAAGGGAAGGGGGCCTAACTTATGGCCAACATCTTTCTAAAATTTAATCTATACTTCTAAAAGAATTTGTTACATGACAAAACCCTCTTCAAGGATGGCCTAACAATTTAAGGTACAGAGAAATATGTATATCAAGGAATGTAACAACCATATGGGTGGTCTATATCATGGAGAATAACCTAGAATCTAATTCACTATTGGCTATAATCATATTAATTATGAAGAATCATTTTAATTAATTTACTACGAAATTTGGAAATTTTATCAAAGCATTTTTGTTCAAGTAAAAATATAACATAATATAAAGAAAATAAACATGAGGTAAAGAATCTATAGCACCTACCATAGGATAATATCACTCTCTTCATCCAGTGTTGGCCAATGAATCAAGATAAAATAAGAGAAAACATAAGAAATTTCAAATTCCATGAAAATAGGGAAATGAGATCACACAAAAATAACATTTTAGAGGACAAGAGAAACATAGAAAAGAATAATGATTAGTGGATAAATTACCTAGGGGAATATGTTGCACCCAACGATGATGAAAATGGAGCTCATATGAGGGATTTATCAAAGTCCCTACCTTGGATGAGAATGAGAGCTTCAGGTGGATACTAGAGAAGAAATGGAGGAAGATATAATTGATGTATTAAAACATTTCAAGGGGAAAAAATAAATTATCCATTAAAATTGGGGTCATATTATTTAGCTACATGGTTATAAAAACTCTTATCCAACCATGTGATAACTACTTCCCAAGGATACCCCTCTCATGGGATAGGTTAATGGTTTGACTAACCATGTGTAAGATATTAAAAATGGATCTTTCAAGGGTACTTGTAATTATGTAGAGTCATGTAGCCTATCTTTCATAGTTCTAGAAAAATCATTAAACCTCCCCTTTTCATCAGGTTCCTTGCCTGGTTGAGTCGTACAATTAGCAATAACCGTGTGCTAACCATGTGACCCAGTTTGCCTCCTTAAATTCTGGAGCTTCGGGCTCCGAACGAGCCCCTGAATCTCTTAAAACACTCCTTAGACTTTATAGATTAACTTTATCATAGTATTATAGGAATTTAATAGTAATAAAGGAATTTTCACCTCTCTAAAAAGGTGATATGTTAGAGTCCCATTCTCCCTTCCCTTATTTCCATCACTCGATGGGTAATCTTTGGGGGAGGGGGTCGTGATGATGAACTTTTAAATCACAACCCCCATGAAAGATATAACTTCAGATGAACCATTCAATACCATAAAGATAAATATATTCATGATGGAACATATCAAATGGGTAGTGTATATACTACACAAATTAAATAAGTGGTGAATATGAAATATGCCTTAGAAAAGTAAAAGTTAGATGAGAAACCCTTATAAAGGTCACACCATTGAAGGAATATTTAAAGAATGAAGTAACAATGTGAGAAAAATGTATATATAAGAAATAATAGTTTAAAGAAAACAAACCTAAATTATATTTCACTTATCACATAACATTTTTATGACATAATTAATGAATAACTGACATAACCCAATGAAATGAAATTGAGTTAAGAAACCCTTTTCAACTTGGTAACTTTCAAGTTAAATCCCCCTAGATGAAGGAACTCAAATTAAAAATTAAGATATAATGAAGTGTTAATGACTAATGATATATAATGTAAAAAGAAAATATATAAACCATATAAAATAAATTATGTGCATAACAATAAAATATATATCAATGAAATGAAATTTTGAGGAAACCCCTTACCTCGTGTTCGAATTCCTTCATATGAATCTAATACTAATATATTATAATTGTAGATTTATTATAAAATTATTTCAGAATAATAATCATATATACCAAATATGATTTACATATAATATGTTAGTGCCTTTTTATTAACAATTCTTTATTGAAATTACTATTCCAGGTGATTACTCTTCGTTTTCTATGTATGTTTTGGTTCAGTAGATTTGATCCTTGTTATTTAATCATAGTTATAACTTCTATAAAATGTTAATCATGATATAAGTATCATATAAATTCTTTATATATGTATTTAGAGTAATCCATCAAAGTTATAGATAGAAAAATAAATTACACCATTCATAGAGATATTATGTTTTATATATGCATGATCGTTCTTTTCATTTTTCATTGGATGGAAAAAAAGAAAGGTAAATGATAATTCAACTTTTTAGAATAATTATTAAATCATATAAATCATATATATTCATAAAATACATCCTTATTACAATCCAAGTTAAATATAAAGGAAAAATGGATCACATCGCTTCATGGTGGTGGTGGTCCACACGTATGGACAAGTGATGATATCAATTCCCAATGGTTTTGAAGGTAATAATATAGATATGATATTATCATAATATAAGTATAATTATATCATAAATATTATATATAAATATGAAAAACATAATAATTCTCATCCATAAAATATGGTAATGAAAATGAATTGTATCACAACATGGAGACGGTAAGCCGTACGTATGCACAAGCTATACTTTTACTCCCCATTTGATGAGAAAGAGGGTGATTAAGGTTGGTTTCAGAATAATAATAAAATTTATGTATAAATTATAATTATTTTATTATTTTATGATAATTAACAAATATTTAGAATAGGTATAAGAATAATTAAATTGAAAGATATCAGGTAAAACGATTACCTATTCTTCGGGAGAACTCCTTTAGATCATTTTTTATGGAACTACAGTTTGGTGTTTTAAGGAGAAAAAACCTCCGTAATTATATAAGTAATCTTATAAGATATATTTCCCGTGTATTTTCTATATATAAGTCTCAAAGTGATGTAAATTAGTGAGGAATATCCCTTTTATAATTGAGGCGAGGGGAACTTTTGTAATTTCTCAAAATATTAAATTATAATAAATTCATTATCAATCTAAATGCATCTAAATTTATAATTATTTGAATATATTCTATGATATAGTTTTAATACCATCAAAAAATCTAATTTGGACAAGTTTTTTTTTCATTTTAAACCTTATCATTTTGATTAACCTTTAATTTACCAATTTTAATTTTAACTATGATTATAATTGTTTTTTGATTATAAAGGGTTATAAGTTTTACTTATAAGGTAAAAATTGGAACATAAATGGAAAATTTATGAATTTTTATACCATATAATGACCACCTTGTCTTAGTTAATTTTTTTTTTTAATTTTTAAATAATTTAATAAAATATTATTTTGATAAAATATCACTATTATCAATTTTTACACTATTCATTTAGTTTGACTTAAAATAAAAAAATAAAATATTGAAATTCAAAAATAAAATTTTAAATCACCAATAATATTTTATATTCAGCTATAAAATTCATGTAAACCCACAAATTACTCAAATTATATCACTTTTAATGTTTTCAATATCATTTATTTTATTTTTTCTATTAATTGAAAAAATATTTTTTTCTCATTGTGTAAGTATTTAAGGAAATAATATAATACCTAAAAATAAAAAATAATTTATAATAATGAATATAATTTAATTATGCACATAAATTAATATTAATATTCATTCATAACTTATTTTCTCCCTATTTTCACACATAAAGGGCTTTAATAACTAAGAGAGTAACATTTTTTCGCTTTCTTTGATTTAAATAATACATAAATTATTTTCATGGAAAAGTGTCCACTAAACTAATAAATTTAAATAATAAGGTTATAAGGTTTTAATTAACTTCATTCAATAAAAATTATACATGTTTTTATTATATTCTTTCCCTTATCTTTTGGTTTTAACTTTGTGTTAACCCTATTCAAACATTCTCTAACTTCAATGTTTTTACTCATTATGGGTAAATCTAGTTATTATAAATGGAAAAATTCAAATAAATGTATCATGATTGATGTTATAAACCATATATTATTCAGTTTTTGTAATATAATGTTTTTGATGAATTTTATATCATTAAAAAAATACTATTTATCTTAAAATATCATTAGTGTACATTTTTAGAACTATTTAATACTTTGAATTTAATAACATCAATAAAACAAATGAAATTCTAAAAAAAATATTTTTATTATATCCCTAAAATATTATCTTAATCTATAAAATTATTTTATCACATTAATTATCACAGGATATATTACTTTTAATATTTTGAATATCATTTTTTTCATTAATTGAATATTTCTTGCGTCAACATTTTATATGTATTTAGGGTAATTATGTATTTCATGAAAATTAAATTTATTACCATGATTAATATAAATCATTTATCTTTATAATTAATATTTATAACCGAAAATCTACTCTGTTTGTAACTATGTAAGAAATATTATATTTATTATAAGCAAGGGTGTTAATTTTTTTACTTTTCTTGAAATAAAAATGTTATAAAGGACATAATCACGTCCATATAAAAAAAATCATATATTCAATATTTGGATTATTATAGATGATATATAATCATCCTATAAAATTTATGAAACTATTTTGGAATTTTTTGAGCCCTTATCATTTTATTTTTAACCCATAATCACCTTATTTACCCTCTATTGTGGTAATAAAAATTACTATGGTTACTATTAATTTTGAATAATAATAAAAGAGGGATATATAACAAATTTAGACCTAATTATTCAAAATATATAATAATTTTATAAAATAAATTTTTTATGCTTTTCATTAATTAAATTTAAAATAAGTGCGCAAGATGCAACAAAGCCCTCTTTTTAGAAAAAAAACTTTTTATACATAAAATGATATTTATTATTATTCCATACATAATAAAATACTAAATTTATGCTAAAACATTAGATTGAATAAATAATATATAAATATAACCAAAATATATCAATAAAATTGATCAATTTAATTTATTAAGATAAAGGTACATTGCGTATAAAAATAGTTTATCTGAAAAACATACCCTTTATGTTCAATTGATTTTTATTCTCATTTACAACTATTTGATAACACATGAATTAATTTTATAAATGCATAAGAAATATATTTTCGCAATTTATTTATTTCTATTCACACTTCCATCCTAGGGGATAAGTTATACAATCCCATTTAAATAATATTTTAATAATATATCGTGGTTTGTTTAGACTCGATGTTACGTCCAACATAAGTGATCAAAGTAATCAAATTTTTTTAATGATAAATATATTAGAAAATTGTAGGGTGTTACATTATACTCCCTTAAATAAAACGATTATTTAAAATATGAACTTGTAATTAGTAATCAAAGATTTAACATTTGTTGAAAATAACATTGTTGCAAACCCACACTGTAAATTTTTTAATAAAACTTCATTTTAAAATAGGGAAAGGGAAATGCAAAGGTCATTACAAAAATTGGTTTCCTAATAATAGAAAATTTTTTGGGAAGTGAAAATATAGGCATAGAAGGGGAAACCAACCCCCAAGAACTAATAAATAGTGATAGATAACACAGTGAGGAGAAAGTTAACAACCACACAACTCAAAATATATAATGGGTGAAAATACTATCAATTAATTAGAAATAATCATAAGAGGAAAAAATATTTATTTAAATAATATCTACCTAGATTTTATGGACTAAATTATCATCAATATTAATAAAATAAGGAAGTTTTATTACCTGAAAAGTAAAAGTTTGAAATTTAATCAATTTCCACTATAATCTCATCTTTTTACAAGTGAAATAAATGCTTTTACATCGATTTTTTTCATTTTTTCGTGTTGTTTTATAGAAATGTAGCTACATGCGATGTAAAAAATCATATTTTTTTTTAAATCGGTTAATATAAATTATGTAAAAAAATATTATTTCAGATTTTTTTACATCGGTTATTTAATAATAGATTTTCAAGACGCTTTCGTGAAGGTTTTTCTGATCGGTTATTAAATAAACGACATTAAAGATACTTCAATAAAGGTTTTTCGTGTTGGTTATTAAATAAATGACATAAAAAATAGTATATCATGTCAGTTTTTATATAACCAACATGGGAAACCCTAACCCCAATGAATATTTTACATTAGTTATCTAATAACTGATTTGAAAAATGCGTTGGGATGAATTTTTTTCACACTACTTATTAAATAAAAGACATAAAATATTATATACCACGTTGGTTATAAAAATTACAATGTGTAAAACCATAATCTCAAGCATTTATTATGTCGGTTGTTTTATAATGGATGTAAAAAACCCACCAAATTTTATTTTTAATATCAGTTATAAAAAAATGATGTAAAAAGTATTTTTCTTAATAATTTATAAAACAGTTCCTCAATAATGCAGAACCAGACCTGAAACAACCAAAACCTGACTAGAAACCTAACCAGAAATAAGAAAAACTAGCAAAACAATTACACATTGAAATTTACAACATTTAAAAATTATAATATTAACTGAAAACAAACCTAAATCCAACCAAAAAACTACAAAATAAACATTTATAATTACAACATTCAAAATGTCAATATTCACTAAAAAAACTAAAATCCAATCAAAACTATAAAGTAATTTGACCATTCCACTTGTATGTGTTTGACCTCTTGTGAACTATAAGATTTAAGGCCATCAAATATCTTTAAATTAAAAATAAACTAGTTAACATGTATAATGAATAAAACAAATCAAATATTAAGGAATAATTTATAAAGAAATCTAACCTGGTCAAAAATTATAACTGTTCCATTTGTAATTATTTCATATGTAAACTTTATCATACAATATGTACATTTGATTATGTCTTGTTTTTTTATGAAAATTCTGTTTAAATGAGTTTTTCAATTCAAAATATCATTTTTATGTAATAAATCCAAAATTTATTGATTATAAATGTATATTCACCATTACTTTTACATATTTCATCTTAACACTATTTTTCTTTGTATACCATCAAAATAAATCCCATCCACTATTCAAAAATAATATGAATGAAATAAATTTATAATTAATTATAATATAAACAAATATTAAGAAATTAAAACTTATTTTTCAAACATGTTCTTAAAATTTCCTCACACATCACCCTGGAGAGAGCATATCCAATAAAGTGTTTTCTCCCTTGGAAAAAAACCTACCATCAAATGGGTTCTAATATAAAAGAAAATTTAATGTCAGTGTTTATTATGTTAAAAGATAAATAATTTTTTTTGAGATATATGTTTCATACCTCTCAACATAATGAAACATACAATACTGAATAATTATATTCTGTTGAAATCTTTCAGCAATATAAACAAATTTTTGTTTCTCATCCAATTCATGCCCTTCAGGTGAAAGTAACGGCAGGTCTGTCAACCCATATACATATATATTCTCATTCATATCACACATTTTATATAGATTCATAATTCAAAATAGACATAAGTATAAATTTTCAATAAATTTAATGTATTGAAAGATTTGCATTAAGATTTACATGGAAAAAACATGCACCATGTTGATTCCCAACTTATCTCCAGTAACAAGATCCATGATATCATTTTTCAGAATACCCACATCTATTGCACTTAAAAAATCATGAGATTACATTTGAAATGTGTAATGACCTGCCAAAAAATTTGAATATCTTTACAATCTGTCAAGACTATTAGAATGTGAATATGATTTCAATGCCCTTGGTCTTTGTTATTGTCTATACAATATTTATTTACCTTTAAAGTGTTCCAGTAAATAAATAGATAAATATATTAACTTTCAAATGTTAAAAAAAATTAATACAAAAATAAAATAAAACATATAACATAAACATACCTCTATGGTAATGAGTTGTATAAGTCTAGATGGCCAAACTAAAAAGTGGCTGATACTTTGTCCAACTGTCATCACCTCATCTATATTTAATGGTACTCTAGTGGATATATATATAATATCCTATAAAGTGACCCTAATATGCTCTACCACTAACTGTTTATGATGAATTATATCTCTTATATAATATATTAGCCTATATAAAACTATTTGATAGTGTGGATCATCAACATACAACTCACACTAACTAGGAAGTTGTGGAGGAGGGGGTGTAGGAGTAGGATGAAAAATAAGGTATAAAAGCGGAGGTGGCAGATAAATAATGGGGTATGTAGGTGGTGGTTGAAGATAAATAATGGGTTATACATGCAGAGGTGTGAGAGTGGGAACTTCTGGAAAATGTGGAGTGGGATCTGCAGTCTAAAATTATCTTTGCATGTCTGTAAACATAGATTGTACCGAGGCTCTAATATTTTCGTCTCTCATCCCATTAATATTGTGAACTTAATCCTCCAAATATTATATTTTTTTATATAAACCCTCCATGGAAGAATATTAAGAATGTTGTAATTATTTTCTTATCTATACACCCACCTAGTATCCTCATACACAACCTGGGTGATTGGGATTTCCCAACATAGTAGATAAAATATCATGCCTCACATCAGCTTTAAATACCCCTAGTGCTCTTCTCCTCACAAAAATTCTATATGAATTATTTGAAAAATTATTTAATGACTCAAAGTATATAAATAATTTAATTTCCTTAAAAAAATAAAATAAACAACTTACAATCCACTTGGCTACAACCCTCGATTTTTCTGTAAGATATTTCCCCTTTTTTCTCATTCGATCCCTCTTCTATTTTTCATGTCTAGACAAAGGGGATGGAGGGGCAACCTCTCCAGATATGGTAGTCTCAGATCTAAGTTTTTTTAAATTTTCAGCTATCATTTGTTCTTCTAATAAGCTATACCCTCATTGAGATAAACTATGTGGGTATAATTTTTTGTATTGTATCTCTTGCTGATCTATCCTTGATTCCTGTAAATTAAGAATAAAAATCATTAAGATGTCATTAATATGATCATTAATACAATAAAACTTCAAACATTTTACATTTTTCTTTTAATTTTTCCAAACATTTTCCTTGTGTCTTCATCTATAAGAGGATATATATATATATATATAACAAGGACTTTCATGTTTCCTATCCCCAAAAATAAAATCAGATGTGAGGGTTGATTTGAATTCCCTCCATCTCATAGCATCCATAAAAAAAATTCCTCTTGACTTCTCTAGTGATAGGTATATCAAATGTCATCTGATAATGAATAGGTAAGACATATTATACAATAAACATTTTAACATTAGTTAAAATATAGAAAACAATATTACCAAAATGGTCTCCCACAACTTAGCTAGTATTGTTTTGTCAACACTTCTCCAATAATTGAATAAAATGCTGAATTTTTATTTAGCCTAATTTGATACAAAACTTCTAAAATATTTTTCATTAGGACCTCTTGGAACATCATTCTCATCAATGTCTACAACTATCCTCTGGTCCTGGCTATGAGAAAGTAATAATTTCGATAAACGTGTGCTGCCACGTTTACCAACCCTCGAACTTTTCTTTGTTGTTGAGGGATCACATAAAGATGATTGGGGAACAAAAAGAGAAACACGTTGATATTCCTCCCTAGAGGTATTATCATGACACTCATCTCTAGAAGTTTTTGGCTGATCAACTGATTTATCCATCATTATCCTTCAAATCTAAGAAACAAAAAATTTGTACACAAAATATACAAATTCGCATATTACAATACTAATGTAAAAAAAATGAAACACAAAAGTAAACTAAAACATAACAAGTTATTATTCATATTTGTTATAGATAACTAAAATTCTAACAAAAGTAATGATATATGAAATTTCATGTAAATGAAAGAAAACAAATCCAAAATTGGTGTAGGAATATTAAAAATGGTCCAACTTAATAAATCAATTTTTTACACAAAAAAATATTTTTTAACATATGTATTTAAAATAATTTTCATTTAATAAAATCAATAAATATATAAATTATGTAATGGTAAACATGGTAAACATGGTAAAAGAAACAAAACTAAGCTAAAATGAACAAAAATTTCTACTCATTCGTTTTAATACATGTTTTAAAAAAGAAAAATAAAATAAAATATCAAAAATTTATGAAATTAATAAATGTAAATGAGAAATAAAAATATGTTAACTGTAATATTAGTAATATACTAATGGATTGTTTTCCCAAATTTCATCATCATGATCATTCTTATGGAACAAACACAATCTACATCATACTCATTATTATTATCTGTTAATCTTTCCATGGAAGTAGAGATCTCGCAGAAATCAGTATCTTTATCAAGTTCATCATCACCAACATATTGTTTTTTATTATAAAACAATAGACCACTGCATATTGGATTAATTATGAACATATAAAATCTATTTAGAATGTGTTTCTATTATAAACAAATCACCTATTTCTTCTAATCTATTCATATTAACAAGTTTCATTCCAAATTCATCGTGTATGAAACTGTTGTTACAAATAAACCTTTTGCAGTTAAACACAGGAACTTTAATTTTAATGTAATAAAACTCCCTTATTTCTTAAATGACTCCATAATATAAACTTGATGTAGATATTGGGTTTTTGTATTTAGAATTTAAAAAATTCATTGCTTCTAAAAACACCAATAAACCAATATTCTAAATAGTTATTTTGTTGTCTTGAGCTTTCATAAAAAATGTATATCAATTAATGTTATACTGAAACAATGTTATCACATTTAAACTTGGACCAACCAATGATCATATTAATGTATCTTATGCATCTTATCTTACAATCATGGTATTTTTAAACAATGGGAAAAAGTTTTTTTTATGCTCATTCAAAATCCCTATTTCTTTCTTCTTTGGATGAAATTATTTCAAATCATTAATATGAAATGTTATATATGGTTGAGCACTATCCATGTTATTTATGATGTTTAAATTCACCTTATTCATCTATTCACCTGATAACGATTTGACTTTCAAGCCATGAATCCCCTTTCCAACATTATTAACTCATTCATGGTGAGATAGAGGCAAACCAATGTAATATACCAAAGACAAGTAGCACATACAAAACTCTAAAACCACCTAAAAAATATAATTTTCAACAATGAAGGATTTAGGTTGGTATGGATTCTTAACATACCTCTTCAATATCTTTACATTCCTTTCAAAAGGATACATCAAACATAGATATACATGTACACAAAGCTTTATTTCACAAACTAGATGGACTATTAAATGCACTATTATAACAAAAAAAATAAGAATGAAAATAAATTTCCAATTGAAATTTTTTATAAATTTATTATTTTTCCAAAATGTTAAAAGCATCTAGATCAATCACCTTATTACAAATTGAATTGAAAAAATAACACATATTTATGATAGTCTTTGTAACACAAATGGGTAATATTCCATGAAATTAAACTCGTAGAAGTTATTGCATCATGACATGACAATCATGAGAGTTCATACCTTTCAACTTCAAATCCTTCAAAGAAATTTTTCTACATTTGAAGAATAACCCTACAACACTTTGATATCATGAAGACACTAAAAAAAGCTAATTTTCTTCCTCTTAGATAATTTATGAGAATATGAGGTAAAAAATGACCATCTTCAATCTGGAGTGGGAGCTAACTCTAAACATATTACCACTGATAGTAAGTTTAATCTTTCATTCAACCCATCTTTTGTATTTCCTTTAATATCTAATAATGGTCTAATCAAACTTTCACAAATATTCTTCTCCACATGCATGAAATAAATGTTATATTTCACTTTGTGATATCTCCAATATGGTAGCTCAAAAAATATTGATCATTTCTTCCAAATATTTCTATCATTACCATACTTATGTGGCTTTCCCAATGTTACATCAAGGTTTTTCACCATCTCAAAATACTCATTAGTGGATAAATGTTTTGGAGAAATATAAAATTCTTGTGAGCCATTTAATGCATTTTTTAATCTTATATAAGAGTTATCCATAGGAAAAAACTTTCGATGACCCATGTATACTGTTTTACTCCCATGATGAAATTCATAATATGAAGTCTATTGTTCAAAAATTGGACACTCTTTATGCCCCTTAACACCATATCCAGAGAAATTTCTATACACTGGGAAGTCATTTATATTGAACATAATCCTCTCATGTAGTTGAAAATATTCCATTTTATAAGAATAAATCACCATAATACCATCCTTCCATAAGAGTTTCAAATCATAAATTAATGGTTACTGGAAAACATCAATATTATTTCTGGATTTCTTTGGTCCAGAGTTCATTAAACTCAACATGACATATTAATGCTTTTTACAAAATTCATGAGATAGGTTGTAAATTACCCAAAAAATATTCCATGAACTCCATGTGCTACTTAGGCTTCAATATGAATTCATTCTAGCCATGGAAAACCCATGTTTGAGATTTCTAACTTCATTTTCAAATGTAGGATATTGCTCACCAATTTTCTTCCAATGTGGGCAATCTTCTAGATGACGTATTTTTGCAACACATATCCGCCCATCAACATGCAATATTAAACTTTTTTCTTCATGTGAATTAGAAAATAAATGTTTCAAATGAGTAATTATATGAAGATACCAAAATACCTTGGAAGTGATCTCTGTAATATCAACATCAGCATATGATTTTTCTTTTAACAAATACCATGATGTCCTACATTTAGGACACTCTGATAGAAATCCATATTCCTTCCTAAATATCACACAATTATTCACACAGGCATTTAATTTCTTATATCCCAATCTCATTAGGCATAATATTTTCTTGGCCTTATAATGTGAATCTGGAAGATCATTTTCTTTATAAAGAATTTTTTTCATCAATTGTAGCAGGTTTGTAGAACCCTTGTCACTCCATCCATGCTTCACATTCAGGTTAATCAATCTTAACATAGACGATAAAACAATAAAATCCATATAGCCAGGATAAAATGGTTTTTCAGCATCACCATATACATTCTCAATTGTTGGTTCTTTCTTAATTTGTTCTACTTAAATATCACGAATCATTTCATTAATTTCATCAGAGTTACCATCTTGAATTGTATCATCATCAGTAAATCTGAAATTCTTCCCAGTTTCATCATGCCAAATCCAAGGGCTATAACACAGATTAAAACCATGAAAAATTAAATGATATTTGATCTCTCTACTTTTAAACATTTTCATATTCAAACATTTTAGGCATAGATAGAAAAACATGTCATTGTTTGGAAGATTTCATTTATAAAATTTCAAAAAAACATCAACACCTTCTTCATATTCATCACTCATTCGATGTTCCATAATCCAACTTTGACTCATTATTACCAATAACAAATATCAAAATTGTACATCTTGTTAAGATAAGATAATTTTTTATATATACAAAATATGTCATAATTTGAAAGTAACAAAATTTTTAAAATATAAAACAACTATATCCATATTTTGAAAATATAATTACAAATTATATACAATAATGAAGATAAGTTTAAATATAAATGATAAATAATAAAAATATATGCAAGGAAGTAATTTTAAAAACAAAATATAGTTATATAAGCCTTTTTTATATTTATATGAAATATTCCATATTTTAAAAGTAACACAATTTTGAAATTTAAAATAGATATATACTTATTTTAAAATTATAATGATATTGTTTTTGAGAAATAATATAGAAAACAACTAAATTAAATTAATATTGACCATATTGGTTTTTCATGTTAGACTGAAAAAAATATATCATATGTGAAGTAAAGAATCCTTGAATATGAAAATACAAAAAGAATATATGGGTTTTTACCAGTTTATCTAGTGGTATATGTAATACAATGTATCTATATTGAATATAGATAGATATATTATTAAATTATTTTATATAATTTTTTATATGCAAATTTCAAAATAGTCAAGTTTTTACCCTACTCTAAAATGATTTGTTGTAATGATAGTCATGTTTACATCCACCATGACTAAATTGAGTTCCATAAACTAAATGAATATCTCTTTATATATAAGAGAGGATGAAAAACTATAGTTAGTGATGTTTTATAATATTTTAAGAAAATACCACCATTTTTATAGATATCTATACATTCCAGTACAAATTCTATCAGTATGTAAGTAATGACACATATAATGCAATAAAATGATTATCATAAATATGATATAGTCAAATTTGAAAGATCAATACCACATAGATGAATTTCATATATATATATATAATTTACAAAAAAATAAGGTCATCTACCAAACTGATTTCGAGAACATCCTCAGTACTATATCCTAGATTAAGACAATATCTACCTCTAAATAGTCCAATGCAGTTCTATTTTACATATAAGTTCCTATAATAGTTTTTTCCTATTATTTATTATTTTATTTAAGCATGCTGTGAGTAAAACACAATAGGAAACACCTAATGGATCCCATAGACAATACCATTAAACTCAAGTGTGTATAGAGTATGTTATGATCATAATTAAATGACATAAAATGATAGTAATATATATATATATATATAATACTTAGGCATGGGTTTCACACAGGCTCAAAAGTGAGAAAATCCTTGTTTAATCCTTGGTATCACAAAATACATCACATGAGTACTGACAGGGAATCATATATTAAATTATTGTGAAATATACGATGAAATAAATCACAAAACGAGATTTAGGGCATCCACGAATGACAAAAATCAAAGAGTATGAAGCTTACACGAGATTTGATCCGGAAAATAGATGAACCGATGAAAAACAAGATTTACAAAGCTTTCAAAATGAGTTTGGATTCCATGATATTGGAGAATAGATTGTAGGGTTTCTGTGTAAGAGAGTCTGAGTCACTGTCACCGAAAATAAAAGAATATAATAACTCAAAATGAGACTTCATAAAAGTTTTAAATAATTTATCAAGTCAGTTATTTATTATCTAATGTGAAAAAGAGTTTTTTATTACATTTATCACCTCAATTATAGAATAACTAATATGATAAACCCATTTTTTGTTTCTATAATATAATAACAGGCATGATAAAGAAAAGACATTTTCTTTATCAAATCAGTTATTATTTAACCGATGTAAAAAATAGGCTTTACCATATCAGTTTTTTATAACCAATGTGTTAAAGTGATATAATTGATTTATCATGTCGTTTATTATATAAACAATGTGATAAATCAAGATAATTCATTTATTACATCGGTTATAATGTAACCGATGTGATAAATCAATTTTTATGGATTTACACTTCAGTTATTCATAACCAATGTAATACATACCAACGTGATAAATACTTTTTGTACTAGTGTTTTATCAAAATGAAAAGAATTCAAGATGAATTTTTCATGCCTAAATCACTAAAATAAACTTCTAATAGAAAACATAATCCAAAAAATAATAAAAATATATTTCTCTTATCTAAAACTAAAATGGTTATCACAAGATAAGATAATACTAAAAATAAATAAAACTTCATTCTTTAATCTCTGAAATTTAATAATTATACCATATAGCATTCCTTAAATAAAAAACATCATATCCAAAATAACCTCAATAAACTCAAAATTAAAGAAGGTTTTAACTTCAAAGTTTATCTCTTATCCTTCATCTTACATCTTAAAAAATGTAGTAGCATTCGTCCCAAATAATCTTTTATGCTAAACCTAAAGGTTATATATATACCTTAACCCGATACGATATCTCTCAAAGAAGCATCATTAATATCCTAAAAATAAAAAAAAATGATTTGATCCTATAATATGTTTCCCAAAACCAACATAATATTTACCCATTAAATCATTTATGTAAGACAATATCATAGTAACAAGGAAATCACATATGCCAATTATTGGTGTTTCTCCCTTATAACACTTCGGTTATGGGTTTAAGCCATGAGGCCGTACCGGATGTAATGAGTTATCAACCGAACTGTAGGTTGTAAATCTTCTTAAAATTTAATTTTCCCATGAATATGATGAACATACTAAAAATAACATTAATTATAAAATTAACCTTTTTAACCTATAAGTTTTTTTATATGACATGTTTAAAACAATTACTAATTATTTTATCCTAATAAATCATAAATACTCAATCTAAAAATCAAATTAACCATAAAGGTTTTCAAAAACGTCAATCTTATTTCAAAAATATATAATATAGTTATTCTCCCAAATAACATTTCACTAAAATATATACTAATCCAATTGATTTTATTTCCCATAAATGTCTCCCAAAAAATCCTTAACCATGTTAAACTCCCAAAACACGACATTTAAAAATGGGTATCGATGAATTTAAAAGTATGGTCAACCTTATACTTATCAACTAGAAATAATTTAGGTTTATCCAAACATCAAACATGTATTAAGGGTTATCAGTCCTTCAATCAAGTGTTTTCTAAAAATATACTCATAAAACTAAAACATTTTTCTTGGTTATTTGTACCATTCAACATATGTTTTCAAATCCTTAAGTAATAACTACTATGAAATAATATATATATATATATGTTTTATGATTATTTTATGTAGAATATTATTGACATAATACTTCCATAAAAAAATTCTGAAATACCAATATATAAAAACATCAATCCATACTCTTGAATGATTACCCTAGAACATGTACTACCTTGGTCTATGAGATATCTCTTGGATTAGTGAATTGGCTAGAATAATTTATATATTCCCCATACATAAGACATTGAACAGAAAATGGAATCATAGGATGTAATTTATTCTCTTACATTATACCCTTCATTTTTTCTTGACAATTAATTCCCTTATTCTCTTCTTTTCCACACATAAAACATTTTTCCATTCCATTGAAATATTCTCCAAGATTTCTCTTTCCACATTTATAACATGAAGTAAATTTTGTTTTCCTTCCTCTATGGCCTACACTACCCAAGATCCTAGTAAAATCTTTCTTTATCTTACTTGGTGAGGCTGAGAGTTGGTTAAGGTAAAAGTATTTAATTATATATTGTGATAAATTATTATACATGAACAAAATAACTTTCAATCCAATAATCAACACATTTGGTTTCTAATAATCACTATATTTTCTATCCCATCTAATGTTAAAATGGTTATTTATGGTTCCAGCCATTAATGAAAACCAAAAAACATAGTATGAGATATAATAATCATAGTATGAATTCATAAAATATCATTCATAAGATGTATAAAATTATGAAACTTTCTTTTCACTCTTTGAAAACATAGGTTTAACCTATATATCCATGGTTACCAGTTATTAAAATCCATAATTATATTTTAAAATAAAATTTGACTAAACCCAAGAATATCCCCTCAGAGTGTCAAATCAGGTTTCCGGTATGGCCAATTGTCGTGCACTAGGTGATGATCGAGTCAAATCCCAATAAACCATTTTCGGAGTTAATAACCCTAGGTATAAGTATTCTAAAGCCATATCCACTTATAGTATCAATTTTTCTAGGAAAACAACATAATATATACCTTACCAAAATATTATGATGTTATCCTATAATTAGATTAGTCCTCAAATTCAATCATAGGGTTATATTTCCTAATATATATTTTTATAAATATAGTTCCCAATGATGCTACTAAAATTACTCTAATACCAATTGTAAAGAACATGACCATAGAAACCCAGAGTCAATGGTTTCTTTATTACATGGGCACTAGAAATTAGTAATCACATCCCAAGGGAATGAATAGTTTAGTAGTCTTGGGAAACTAGATACATAATCCAATTTTCACATTAAAATTGAAAACATAAAATACAACATATTATGTTATTTTAGAACTCAATTTTCTCCTCTAGAATAAACTTTCATATCAATAATAAAATACTTCTTGGTATCTTGGGGAAAATTAAACATAAGAATATAGTGTTATCAAATGATTAGTATGAGTATGTAGACAACATAAGATAAATAACTCATGAATAATATAGGGAAAAATTAATGACAATCAAATATTTCCATATAAATAATCACATGAACTTAAAACCTAACCAGAACATCTTAACAAATTAAATAATCACATGATCATCAATAACTAATTTCATAATGATGGAATACATAATTATGAACATCTGAAACATACAATCAAGGCCTTTTTCCATTACATTTATATCATTAATGCCTTATTACAATACATCTACACCATCAAGGACTCATGCCAAGATATCTTACATAAATAGGAATGGCCTCATCTAGAAAAACCCAATACAGTTTTTCTCAAAAGATATAACGATTCATCTAGGAACTATATAATTTTAGTCCCTACCCATCACTTAATAATTACAATTAATTCCATATATGAATAAACAACATAACTTAATTAACATGCCTTAAAATGAATAAGTGTCTGTATTTAAAAAAAACTTTCCCTAATAAATATGATCATAATCTATCCATATAAAGGATGAGGGTGGAATAATTACAACATATCCAATATGGGTCATAAGTAAAATATAGGGTTGATGTAATTGATGAAGAAAAACATCATTTAAAACATTCATGAGGAAAATAAATTTTTAATTTTGAAATCATTTATCTGAAAATTTCCCAATATTATGGAAAAACTATTCTTTGAAAAAAAAATTAATATTTTAAAATAATACTCAAAAAATTTAGTGGTAATGATGTTTGGAAATTATATTCATGTTTTATAAGTTAGAAAAAATTTATTTCATACTTTTGTAATAAAAGGAAAAAAATACCTCGTTGGGAAAATGGAAAAAAATATTCCTTTTAAAACTTTTTTGAAAAGTAAAAAATGGGTAAACATAAATTTAAACAATTATTAGATAATAGTAACACCATTTTTGAAATCCCTTTTATAAAACATGTATATGGAAAAAAAATTCCTAATGAAGACTTAAATATGAACAACCCTAAATAAAGAGGAGATTGTGAAAATTTCCCTTACCACTTGGGAAACTTTTAAATCATAAACCCCATGAAATAAATAACATAAAATTAATCTTTAAATTCCATGAAGATAAAGTGATTCCTGGTATAACATATCAAATAGGTATTATATTCACCATATAAAATAAATAAGTGGTGAATATGTAATATGACTTAGAAAAGTAAAGTGATACGAGAAACCCTTTAAAAGGTCATACCATTGAATTCAGAATTAATAAATGAAGTAATTTTGTTTCAAAAATTTAAATACACACAAAAAAATTCAAAATAAAAAAATATTAATTAAATATTACCTCTCACATAATATTGGAATGAAATAATCAATGAAGAAATGATATAACCCAATGAAATGAAATTGAGTTACAATACCCTCTAACACTGGGTAATATTAAATTCAAATCACCTTGGCTAAAATAGTTAAAATTACAACCTAAAATGCCATTAAGTGTGAATTTTTCCTGATATATCTTGTAAAACGGTATTATATACATCATATAAAATAAATTTTCTGCATAACAATAAATTATTCCATAATTAAATGTAATTGAGATGAAACCCGTTACAAATATGTTCAAATTCCTTCATATGTATCTGTAACTCATGTATAATAAATATAGATTTATTATACATATATTTCATAATTATATTCTTATATAACATATATGGTTTACTTATAATATTTTATAAACTTTTTATAAATAATTCTCTTTTAAAATTATTATTCTGAGTGATACCTCTTCATTTTCCACATATGTTTTTGGTTGATTGTTTTGATCCTATACATGTTCATGGTTACAAAATATAAAAAATAATAATCATGCTATAAATATCATATATAATCATTATATATATATTTATAGTAATCCATAAAATTTAGAGATAGAAAAAGGAACTGCACCGTTCATGGAGATGATGGTCCATACGTAAGCATGAACACTGCTTTAATTTTTTTGATGGATGGAACGACAGAAATTTATGTAATAATTCAACATTTCAGAATAATTATTATATTATATAAATTATATATATTCATAAAATCAATACTTAATACTAACCAGGTTAAATGTAATTGAATAATTAATCACATCGCTTCGTGTATGAGGTAATACACACATATGCATGAGAGACATTATCGTTTCCCAAAAGATTGAAAGGTAAAAAGATAAATAAGATATTATCATTAAAGAAGTATTATTATTTCAGAAATATCATATATAAACATTAAACCCATAATAATTCCCATCCATAAAATATAGTGAAGAAAAATTAATTATATCGATACATAGAGACAGTAAAGAATAAGTACGCACAAGTGGCACTTTTTCTTCCAATTTGATGGGAAAGAGGGTGGATAATGGCAGCTTCATAATATTAATAAAATTTCAATATATTTAGGATTAAAAATTTATTATTTTATTAAAATTACCATACATTCATAATAAGAATAAGAATAAGTAAATTGAAATATATTGGGTAAGATGATTACCTCTTCTTCTAGAGATCTCATTTAGATGCTTTCTTAAGGAACTTTTGGTTGGTATTCTGAGGATGAAACACATAAAAACCTAGATAATTATGCTTATAAGAGATATTGAAGCATTGTTTTCTAGAATAATTCTTAATGTGATATAAATACGTGAGGTAGGAAGTTCGTTTTTATAATTGAGGTGATTGGTACTTTTAGAATCTCCTAAAAGATTAAATTTTTATAAATCCATTCTCAAGACAAATGACTAAAAATGGATAAGGGTGAAAATATAAGATAGGATAAGTGTTTTTATCCCATAAACCAATAGAAATTTGAAATGATTTGGTTTTATTTTAAACCTTATCATGTTGATTGACTCTTAATTAACCAATTTTAATTTTAATTATGATAAACAAATTTGTTATTGAAGGTTTTAATTTTTTACTTATAAGGTTGAAATTGGACCAAAAAATGGAAATTTATGACATTTTAGACCATATCCTAACAAAATTTCCTTATTTATTTTTTTTAAAAAATTTTTAAATAATTTAATAAAATATTATATTTGATAAAATATCATTATTTTCAATTTTTCATTGTTCATTTTCTTTGACATAAATGAAATAAATAAAAATATGGGATTCTAATATAATATATTAAAAAGACTAATATTTCATATTCACCTATAAAATTATGGGAAAACTATAACTTACTCAATTTGTATAACTTTTAATGTCTTCAAAATCATTTATTTTATTTTCCCATTAATTGAATAAATACTATTTTGGCATTGTGTAAAAATTTATGGAAATTATACAATACAAAAAATTGAATATAAATTATCATAATGAATATAATTTCATTTTTAAAAAAATGAATATTAATATTTTTTCATAACTAATTTGTGTCCCTATGTACACACATAATGTATTTTTAAAACTATGTGTGTGACATTTTGTTGGTTTCTTAGATTTAAATAATATATAAATAATTTTTATGTAAAAATTTATATTAAACTAATAAACTCATATAATATGGTCATGATAGTAGAATGACCTACATCCAATAAAAATTATACAATATTTTACTGTGTTTTACCCTTATCTTTTGGTTTTAACCCTTGACTAACCATATCCTAACATACCACAACATAAAAGTTTTTTACTTATTAAGGGTAAATATATTTGCCATAAATTGAACATGGTATATATTATAAACCATATATTCTCTACTTAGATAAATATAATATTTTTAGTAATTTTATATCTTTTAAAAAAATTATTTATTTTAAAATATCGTTAATGTGATGTTTTAGAATGATTCATTATGGATTTAATAACATCATGAAAGCACTTAAATTCAAAAAAAAAATTATTACATCCCTGACATGTTATTATAATTTATAAAATTCTGGTATCACATTTTTATATATCAAAATATATTATTTTAATATTTTCAATATCATTTATTTAATTTGTTTCTTTAATTGTACAGTCATTGTGTCAGTGTGTTATAAGTATTTAGGGTAATTATTTATTCACTAAAAAATGATATTAAATTACCATGATGAAGATAAATAATTTATATTTAAATTAACATTTATAACTTATCATATCCTTTATTTCCCCCCTTGATAAAAACATTATAGTTATTAAAAACAAGAGTGAAATTTTATACTCTTCTTTAAATAAAATGTTATAAGGTTCATAATCATACCCAAAAACAAAAATGTCATATATTATAAAATTTGAAGATTATTGACATGATATAATCATAAAATACAATTTAGGGAAGTGTTTTGGTCTTTTTTGAGTCCTTATCATTTTATTTAAAACCATAAACATCTGATTTACCCTTTATAGTGGTAGAAAAAATTACTATGATTACTATTCGTTTTGACTCTAAATAAAAGTGGCACATTTACCAGATTTGTATCTCATTATTCTAAATATGGAATCTATTTTAACTAATTCAATTTCTATAAGGGTTATAAATTAATTTTAAAACATGTCTTCATGATTCAAAAAAAACACACTTTTTAGACAAATAAATTTTTAAGCATAAAATATTTTCTTATTAATTTCCAAATAAAAATATAAAATTAATATTAAAAAACGTGGTTGAATATATGATATATAAATTTTATCAAAATAATTCCCTAAAAGTGATCAATTTAATTTACTAATATAAAGATGCATTCCACATAAAAATAATTTTTCTAAAAAACAACTCTATTTTTTTCAATTGATTTTTGTTTTCATTGATAACTAATTGATAAATAATGAATGAATTTTTTAAAATTTTAACCCACAAACTTCCATAATTTAGTTATTAAAATTCATACCACCCACCCAACTGTTAGGTGATAACAATCACAATTAAATAATATTTTAATAATACATTTTATTTCTTTCAGACTCGGTGTTGTGTATAATGAAAAATATCAAAGTAATAAAATTTATTTAAAGATAAATATTTTATAAAATATCAAGGTCTTACATATGTAAATAGTCATATTATATCCTATAAATACCTATTCATTTTTCATTAAACATTCATTACAATTCCTCAAGAGGTTTTATTATCTCATTTTCTAAGATGTTGATTTTTTATTAAGATTATGTTTTTTTCTATATTGTTTTTCATGGGGGAGATAATTATTTTAGATTGGAAGGATCCAAATTTTCCCATTCTAATTTTCGTATTTTATTTTTTTACCATAATAATGTTTTTCATTTTCTTGGGTTTAGTTTCTGAATAATGCAATGATCTTCATTAATGAAATAAAAATGTTTTAGTTTATCTATGTGTTTTATGTGTATAATAATATATAATAGAATAAAAAAAAATTATTTAGTAAACATATATCACTTGTAAACTTTCAGTTATTGCATTCAACCTACCTTTATAAATTTCATCCCCAAAATTTCAACTCATATTCTCGATTGAGAATAAATTAGGGTATGCATGTTTCATTGATTCATCTGCTTCCCATGTGACCACTTCATATTTATGGTTCCACCGTGACACTATGACATGTTAATTTTCCTTGTTTCAAATTACGTTTTCTCTACAGTCCAAGATCTTCACTACTTTTGCCTCTTAAGATAGGTCTTACTCCAATTATACAACCTCCAGATTCGATACATGTGAGGGATAAGGCATGTACTTATTTAGTAGAGATATGCGGAACACATCATGAACTTGATCTATGTTTGGTGAAAATGATAGCCTATTGACACTAATATAATGTGTTCATGGATATCAAATGAGCTAATCTACCAATGGAAATTCTTCCCTTTCTTTTTAAAATACATGACTCTCTTCTATAGAGATACTCGAAAGAAAGATTTCTCCCTAATTTCAGACTCCATGTCCATTCAATGATTATCATCATAACTCTTCTACCAAATCTAATAAGATTTTATAAACTTTCGGGTATCTTTAACCTTCTCTGTTATCTCTTTCAAAATATCGTGTCCCAATAGCTTTCATTAATAAACTTCATACCAACAAGTATAAGTCCTAAATTAATTCCCATAAAGAGATTCATATGTATCCATTTGAATACATGATTGGAAGATGTTATTGTATAAAAATATAAAATAATAGGAGATCTTGGTCCCAAAATCCTTTAAATTCCATTAAGTAGACTCTCAAAATATCCTTTATTATCTGAATGGTCCTCTCAAATTTCCCATCAATTTTGGTAAGATAGGTTTTACTAAAATTCAATTTAGTATTCAAATCATGTCGAGGAATTATATATAATTTAGAAGTGAACATTTGGTCACAATCAAATATGATCAAAAGTGATTCCCTATGTAGGATCACAAATTTATTTACATATATATTATAATTTTATTCAAGTGAAAATTATTTTTGAATAGAGATGAATTTGGCAGTATTAGTGATCCAATCAACCAAACCCATATCACTTTTCTTCCTTTGGATGAATTTGGGAGGCCCATGACAAAGTCCATGGTGATGTTATACCATTTAAATGTGGGTGTGGGAAATGGTTTAATTGTCTCTTTGGACTTCTATCACTATGATTTAACTTTATGACGAACTAAAAACTTTAAGGTGTAATCAGAAATCAGCTTATTTATTTTTTCCCACTATAAGTGTTCTTGAATATCATGATACATCTTGGTACTTATATGATGGATGGAGAAAGGTGAGAAATGTGAATTATCCAATATATCTTTCTTTATCTTGTGGGGTGAAGGAAAAAAATTATAGTACGAAACTTAATGAAACCATATTCATTGTTGTGGAATTCATGAAGCTTCCCCTCTTTTACTGATTCCACCTTATTTTGAATCTCCAGAATAACCCTTTGTTTCTCCTTGATATTTTCTTGGATATGTGGTTGTAAAACCATTTAGGCAAGGTTCGATGTGTTCCTTGCTGTTATTATTTCTATATTCATCCTTTTTAAATCCTAGAATATATGGTCTTTCTTAATCTACATCATGATTTGAGAAAAATGTTCCTTTCTACTAAGAAAATCAACTACCTAGTTTGCCTTTCTAGGATGGTAGTGAATAGAGAAATTGTAGTCTTTGATCAAATCTAACCAACTTCCTTCAAGAATTTTTTGAAATTTCTAATGGAATATATACTTTATACTCTTGTTATATTTATTTATATATATATATATATATATATATAAATTCACACCGTAAAGGTAGTTATGAAAAATAATCAAAGAAAAGGTCACAACTGATAACTCTAGATCATGCATAAGGTAGTTATTCTCATGGATATTCAACTATCTTTATAAATAGTATATCAATTTATCATTATACATGAGTAATCACCCCAATATTTTTTGAAGAATCTATGTATATCACAAAACCTTCATCACTGGATGGTAGTGAGAGTACAAGTGCGGTTATTATCCTCTTCTTGATCTCATTAAACATGTCCTCACATTATTACATATACACATAGTTTACCCCATTTCATGGAAAATTAGTTATCATGTCAGAAAATAATGAGAAATTTCCCAAAGACGTTAATAGTACACCACTAATCCAAGAAAAATATGAATTTCTCTGACACTATTGGGTTTGGTCTATTATTTAATTTCCATTGTCTTTTAAGGGTCTATATAACTTTTATTTATTGTGATCTTGTGAACTAATAATGTGAATGATTTCATCCAAAATTCATAGTTTCTAAACTGAGCACACATTTCCTCCTATCTTAATGTAATTGGAACAATCCTTATATACTCTTCATGCTGCTCCTTTCCCGTAGAGTAAATGAGAATGTAATTAATAAAGACTAACAAAACATTTTCTTGGTAGTTTCTAAAGACTCTTTTTATTAAATCCATTATGATTGAATGTGAATTAGTAAGTACCAAGGGAATCACTATGAACTCATAATGTTTATACCTTGTATGAAAGGTTGTCTTATGAATATCTTCATTATTTACCTTTATTTGATGATATATAGAATGAATATCCACCTTTAAGAAATAATTACGCCTTCAAAGTTGATTGAATATTTCATCAATAATTTTAAGTGGATACTTATTCATTATGTTGATCTTATTGAGCTCCTAGTAATCAATACACTACCACACTGATCCATCATTTTTGTTAATGTTTTCACTAGTCCACCCCAAGAAGATGCACTAGGAAATATGAACCCTTTTAAAAATTATCTTGTTGAAATTTATTTAACTCCTCCATATTTATCAAGGTCATCCTATTTGGGAATTTGGAGTAGTATTGGATCTAGTTATAAGTTCCATTTAAAACTCTACCTCATGATCTGGGGAATGATAAGTAAATTATCATGAAATACATCGGTATGTTCACTTATAATGAGAGTTTCCTTAAGTTTAGTGCTTTATTTTGACACAACAATTGGAAAATATATGATTCTTCATAGTGTAAAATCATCAACACCATTGAGGTATTCTCCAAATGATATTCACAATATTCCTTATATTTTTAAAGGAGCATGGGGTTGTTTAGAATATAAAAATAGATTTACTTTTTCTAATAGTTGATTTGAGATATATATAACAAGAGATAATCCATTCCCAGTATAGTGTTAAATTTAACTAATGTAAGGATTACAAGATTCACCAGAAGAATTTCTCATAAGTTCTAACAAGAGAATAGTCCAACACTTGGGTTTCATAGATCATAGAACTAGGTGTTATTACATATATCTATAATTCAAAGTATCATTGTTTTGGTTCAATAATTCTGGAATTTTTTTTGGATATAATAGAATTCATAGAAATATAATCAAATAAAACATATTCCATTCTTGATTAAATAGGAATTATAACTTTTAGGAACTCATTTTAATTTTCCACCTCAGCAATGGTGACAACACAAGTTTTCAAATGGTCTTTTTTTATTGGTATTTACTAATATTGATTAGGCTTGATAAACCAAGGTTTTTTGAATTGAATCTTATAATATCTTTAATATACATAGTTGAAACATTGAACCATGGGTCGTGTATTATGAGGTTCCTTCCTTTTCTCCATCACATTTGCTGGATTATTCATGTATCTTTAAAATTCGTGATTTTAGAAGCCTTCTCTAATACAATTAATGCCTTTCATTTTCCCTTTGAGGAAATTCCCATGATGTTTCTACCAAAATTTTTGACATGTGGGTGGTTTGGTCATCTATCATCCTTTTTAATTTGAATTGTTAGCCTAAAGTCCCATTCTTACCTTATTATATCAATATTCATGGGACAATTATCTAAACACCTCCTCTACTTTTAGA
This sequence comes from Viscum album, assembly GCA_963277665.1. Lineage (NCBI taxonomy): Eukaryota > Viridiplantae > Streptophyta > Magnoliopsida > Santalales > Viscaceae > Viscum > Viscum album. Next base: position 149,538,832 of record OY728125.1, read on the forward strand.
AAATATCAAAATATTTCTTTGTAACACCCAAATTCATGAATAGATAGAGCCTCCCATATTTGTGGTTTGAAACCTATAAAAAATATATCTACTTTACTATCATTGTTGATAACAACACACAAGGAATATCTTACAATACTTGTGAAAGTTTCCTCATAAGATAATATATATTAACCCAACTTTTCCTTAAGCTGTAAAAATTCTCTATACCTTTTTTGAATAGTTTGAGGGATATACATATTAAGAAATAGCTTGTTAAAGTATCCCCTATCTATTTATTCCATTTCATCTTTTAGCTTCATATTATTTATCAATTCCCACCATTGATCATCCTCTCCATCTAAATAATATACAAATAGGTGACTTTCTCCTTCCGAGAATATTGGAAAAAAAATATCTTCTCCATTGAGTTTACCCACTAATCCACAAAAAGTGGATTGGAATATCAACTAAATATCATTTTTGCATTGAAACATAAAGTAATCAATGTCCAATTTCACCTTCTCAGTTGAAGGAAGAAATTCAATCTGGTTTAATATATTATTCATAGCCTAAGATAGCTGGGTTAGAATCTCCATGATGATTTGAACTCCATATCTCATGGAATTTGGGATTTTATTCAGACAATCATTTAATATTCCGTCATAAGGGTTTTTGGTGTCATTTAACTCGATTCCCACAATTTTCTAAATCATAATAGGTTTGAAGAAACTATTATTCCACAATCTATGAATAAAAAATTTATTTTTATGTAAAAACTAATCCTAAATTCATATATTATGGGATCACTATGTTTAGAATAAGCTTATTCTAAAATTATTCTTCTAGATTCATGTACATTAATCATTTTCTATCTTTTAATTGGTATAAAAAATTATTTTATATATCCTTTGTAATGGGTTGTATACAGATTGTGATTAACCAGAGAATTCACCTCATGACTTTCAAACTATGTGCATATAAAGGCCTCTTTTTCATGCACCACATAATTATCTTGTTAATGCCCAATACACCATTTTCAAGGGTATTAACTGTAGGTAAAACTATTTCTAATCCACATCCAATTATAGTATCTAAATAATAATTTCATTACTTGGAACCATGTGATATTATACTTTACCAAAGCATAGGATGTTTACATATACTTCTAATTATCCTTACGTTTTTCACTAATGTTTTCTAATCCTATTTCCAAAAATAAATAAACCATACTCTGATACCAATGATAGAGACCCAAATTTTTCTTACGTGATTGTTACATCATTTTTAAGATAAAAAACATAATAGTGATGTAATTTAGGATCCAAAAGTTTACTATCTTGGAACAATTGGGCTTATACATCACTTATATATAATAAAAAACATTATTTAGATAATAATTATTTATCATCTTAATTAATATCATTTTCTCCTTAGTAAATTTACTCACCTGAGGATATACCTCAAATAAAATAATTATCTAAAATCCTATTAAGGGGTCGAATAACATGGAAAAAATAAGGGGCATGAATCAATAGTACATGAGTGAGCATAATCAACACCATAATATCATAAGAATATGATAATCATCATAATCATGAGGGAAACTTTTCATAATGGAATGGATTATATAATATTCATAATAATGAAACATCATAACAAAGTGGTCAAATACCACACATAGTTGTGAACAAATATAGCATCATGTTCACACATAAAAGATGTGTATATTTAATAAAAATAATAATTTTGGACAAATATAGAATCATGTTAATGAATAATTCATAATATGTCATGAGATATATCACATTACCCGTTCCATTGGAGGAATATATAATTCCAGGAACACCCATCACATCATAAAATGACAATAATCATGCATTCCATATGGAATAGGATCATATATCAATTATAGTCATGAAATTAAACCATAGAAATGGATTGGTTTTATAAAAGTTTTAGAAATCATACTTTAATGATTAACCTTTCAGTTTACAAAATGAATAAGGGAAAAAGTATTTTTTCATAAAACATCATCATTATTGAGTGGAGAAGAAACAAATCATATGAAGTTAATAAGATGTTTTTGAAAATAAATCCACTTTTAAAAATATTTTTATTTTGGATTATAAATCATTTTTACTAGATATAAATATGTATATCCCTGTAAAGAAAATTTAAAGAATATTGAAATTAATTTTTAAGGATAATATTGGAATATCCATATTGAAAACAACGTGAAGTTGGAGATAACCTTGAAGAAAGAGTTGGGTTTGATAATCTTCTTACCACAAATCATGCTTTTTTTGTCATTTTTCCTCCTCATGAATAATTAAATTAGATTTATCAAAACATGGAAATATAATAGAATTGTGTTTATTTTTTAAACTCTTTATAAATAATAATAATTTTATTATATTCCTTAATTCCATTTGTTAAAGTTAAAATATTTTGATATCATGTTTTCCTTAAAATATCCCATCTTTCTTCGATTTAATGATTTTGATTAATTAATATTTATAAATTACTAAGATTAACTACAGAGGATTATAAATATTTATTTTTATACATTTATATATTTTAGATAATTTATAATGATCATCCATAGTGGTTGTGATAACTAGAGGGTTGGAAATATCCTCATGAGTGGTTAATCGACCGTTGATGGGGCGTTGCCAATAGAGGAGGAAGAGAAGTATAAAATATAAATATATCATAAACATAATGAATAAATTAGGTTTAAATAATTAATTTAATTTTAACATACCATTAAATTAAATTTTAGAAAATTTGGGTTTGGGAGGAATATATACAAATGGGAAGAAAAGAAAAAAAGAAAAGAAAAGTTCATGGAAACTCACCCTCTTCTCAATGTCACTTATTTCCTATGACACTAGACTTCTCGAATTCTTGGAGTTTTTTAATCTATAATGACCCTAAGGATTATAATGGTCTTAAAAGAGGGTAATTGAGTAGATATTTTTATTTTGAAAGTGAGGGATGATGGGTTTTTCAAGGGGAGGGAAATGTGGTATTTATACTTCAAAAGAGGGGTATTTTTTGGATAAAATATTGAATAAAATAATATATTCAATGTAAAGTATGTAATAGTTATATTATGGACATTATCAATCATATATAAATAAATTACTTTTTAGGAATTTTATCACCTTTATAAACATAATTCACTAATTTATTAAAAATGAAAGTGGAAAAAGAAAAAAAAATATTTTAATAGAATACTTTTGAATTTGGACTTTCAAAAATAATTTTTTTGTTTTGAAATTAAGTTTATTTTTTTTAAATGAAACATTTTTCTAATTTAATTTATTTCTAGCCCAAATAACCAAATTTAAATTTATTAATTCATTATTCCTTCATCATTATTTCATAAAACATACGATATTTGAAAATTTATATTTTTAATATGGTTTCCAACGCATTCTCCGAGGCGCGCATCTTTTCTTTTAGAGAAATGCATTGCCTGTTGACCTGAATTCCCTCTTTCCAAGGTCGGTAGCACATGTCACTTATTAAAGGATGTTTTCTCATTGACGGAATCAGGATGATGGGATTTCTGTTCCTCCTTCTGTGGATTCCTCCTTGGAACTCATCACCTTGTTCGGGTCTCCCTTAAATATTTACACATTGTTTGTCAAGCGCTTCCTAGTGTCATATATTTATGGATTCTGGTTAATTATACTACTTCTGTCAAGACATTCTAAGGGGTTGAGTCAGGGTAGCAACCTTCAGTCACGGGAGTAGTCACATTGGACATCGCTGGAGTGTCTGGATGCTAGAACACGGATGCATCTGCGGGTCTTCCCCTTACAATAGGGCTTCTCGAGGGTGTGGAAGCCTGATGATTTCCTCATCAGGTGCAAGGGAATTATGTGCCATAGTCATGTCTCTGAGGTTTTCATCAACATACCATGTCGAACACAGGGCATGCCATGATTTTAATGTCTAGTGGAGATGGATCAGACTAATCAGAACACAAAGAAGATTGGATCAGATGGGTTCAACCCTAGGATGGAACATTGAGGTTGGGACTAATGCAAGGTTAGTTACCTGATTTCTGATAAGAGTAATGAAGAAGTGGTTGACATGATCTCACAAGGATGTGGCAGCCCGGGTAACAATCAAGATGGATATAGATGGCTGAGAGTGGATGTAATGCCCGAGAATTTTATGAGAAATATTTTGTTTTTATAAATCATCAAAGGAATCCTTTACTACACACAACACTAGCCTGACTTTCTTTACACGCAACCGCGGCCTTCCTCGATAGCTTGTGTCGTACGTAATACCGAGTTTCAGTAAACAATGATATGCTATTAAAATATTATTAAAACTAGCCGTTATGAATAGTAATAACCACTTTTTGAAATTTTATTTTTCAAAATGAAATTCTTTTTTGGATTTGGAATATCGAAATTAGCATGGGGTGAAATTTTGGTATTTTTCTAAAAACTTTCAATTTTTGATGAATAGTGAAACCACTAAGTGGTAGTTAAAAAAACTGAATTTTTTATAAAACTTAATTTTACCGCTTTCGTGAGTGGAATTTCGAAACTCTGAGAGACACGGTTAATATCAAGGACTAAAATGTGGTTCAATGACATGACAATATTTTTTGGTGAATAGTAACTTTTTACTTTTATTTACCACGGTTAAGAGTAAATAGGGTAATTAAGGGTAAAAATGATATTATTATTACCCTAACACATGTCCTAATTCTATTGGACAAGTTTAATTCGACCAAAAACAACCTTAAGAATAAAATATGACCATTTAGGCCCACATGGATTAGATTAGGACATTTATTATTAATTTATTTAAAGAAGGGTTAAATAGTTAAAATCAAAGTTTAATAAGTAAATCATTTTTAATATGGGGGTTTACATAAGATAAATTCGACTATAAATATTTATTAGAAAGAGAAAAATATTTCCTACAGAATAGTATTTTATTTGTAATTTTTAGACATTAAATAATTTAATTTATTTATGACACAACGATGATGCAGTAATTATCTTATCAGTGAAATATTTACATAATTGATGTTATAAATACCCAAATAAATGTAATATGAGACTTTTTATGAATTAAACTAATTTTAAAGGTTAATATGAAATGTTATTATTTATTTAATTAACTTTTTTCGAACTAATCATTCTGCTATAATTTTCACAAAAATCAATTACTAAATAGTTTCAAAATTGACATAAAATAGTTTTTAAAACAAATATTATATTAGTAATTTTTATTTTATTCCTAAAAATCTAAGGTTCGGCCAAATGACTTTTATAAGGCTATATATATTAATAATAAACAACTTGGGGTTCGTTTGGCTTGATATAGTAAGTTTATTAACCTTATAGTATAAGAATACAAGAAGACACGGTAAAAGTTAAATTATCTAACTTAAAGGTAAATCTAAATGATAAGGTTAAAATTCATAACTAAACTTTTCTAAATTCTATTGGATGAGAGGCTTTCGAATCATCCCCACCTTAGATTCAAAATATATAAATTTTGAGATATTTAAAACCGAAATTGACATTATAATAAAATAATATTTTTAGTTTTCCCAAAGGTGCCCCTCTCCTCCCTTATAAAAGGGCACCTCCTCCCCCTCTTGCTCACAACACTTTGAGCCTTCAAACTCGGCCCACCCCTGCCAATTCCACCTCCCCACTTCCCTAGAGACATCCTAGAGGTCCTGGTATTATTCAAAGGCCAATTTTAGTTCCCTAAAAGAAGGTCTCAAAGAAGCACTTCAAAGAAGAGGTAATGTCCGTTACCGATTCTTTCATCTTTATTTCTTCTTCCACTTCTTCTTCTTTAGTTGTTTCATTATTAAGTAATAACATCTGTATCAATCATATACTGATATGTTATTATAAGTATGAAACAACCCTATTTCACCATCTATCCATCCTACAGAAAAAGAAATCACCGCGCGTGCATACGTACGGAATACCGTCTCCATGCCGTGGTGTAATCTATTTTCCACCACCACCTTACTTGGATAAGTATAATGGTGTAAATAATGACTATATATGACTATTATAAAGTGATAATGATTCTTAAATAGTATACATACACTCCAATACAATTCCACGATCATAGGAATGATATCATCACTCATGTGTACGTATGGAATACCGTCTCCACGATGTGATGCGACTCGTTCTACATGATCTTCATTTCATAATGATTATATAAATTAATTGAATGAATTAATATGATATATATTACACTAATACCATTATGTAAATGAGTTATCTATAACCTAAAGAGAAGAATAAGAATTTATTCGACAAGACACACATAAGAACAAAAAGTTATAAACACCCGAATAACAAGTAGCAATGAAATATTAGTACTAAGAAGCTAAGAATATGACCATATATGATATCATAAAAATAATTATGATTTTGGAATAAGTCAATAACATTATTTAAATCATTATACAGGAGGTTTGGACACTTACTAAGAAAAACGGACCTAAGGTAAGGGAAATATCACAATCTCATTTTTATCCGAGATTGTTTATACTTTGGCATTTACTGGGGTGTATTTTATCATCCACATCCATGTTTCCTCAATATTTAATATTATTTCCATCCACATATAATTGTTTAAATCCATTTTTACCCTTTGGTGAGTTTATAGTAAAATATATGAAAGGTATCTTTTGTCGTTTTTCGTACGAGGAACTTTTTGACTTTTCTGACAAAAGTGCGAGAAGAATGTTTTCTTTTAAATTATACGGCATGAATGGATTTTTAAAACATTATTTCCAAGAAGCTTCCTTTACAAGTTTTCAAGTTTATTTTTAATCAACTTATTTTAGTTTAAAATTGTATGACATTTTAATGAAGGAAAAATGTTTTTGAAGTAGAAAGGATATTTTCCTCAAGAATGGAGTTCAAGAGTTTTATCAAAATTATTTTCCATCTAAGATAATATAGGGTTCTGTTTCTATCCCTATTATTACATGGATTTGATTATGTTGTGATGGAAATATTTTTAAAAATTCTTTTATCTTATATGAATTGTTTTATGATGTCACGATGTTTAAGATTCCCATTTTTATTACATGGGTTATGCAATGATTTATGATTTTGTGGAACACATAAGAATGGTATCATTATGAGATGGGTGGGACCTATATCTCCCTCCAATGCATTGGGTAAAGATTTTATATCTCATAAGATAGACATGGCTGGAACGGTAGGTTATACCGGTTCAGTGAAACAGGATTGAAACGGGGAGTGAACTCGGTTCAGAAATGGACTTTGTCCACTAAGATAGTCTTGGCAATGAGTCTTGACTAATAAGAAATGATTCTCTATGATTATGTGTGTATGCCAAAAAGTTTTATGTTTTATGTTATGATTTCCATTTCACTACTATGATTTATCCCATGTTATGAAATTATGCTCTCTTTTGCAGGTTAAGATTTCCAAAAGTTATGTTCTTATGAATATTATGTAATTGATATTTCTTTTGTTTACCCTTACTGAGCATTTGAGATCACCCTTTTGTATGTTTTCTTTCCCCAGGTCAGGAAAGAGGTTATTAAGTAATATATGCCAAAAGGGACTATATATATGATGAAATAAATGGGTGACAGTGTAAATGCTTTATGAACCAGTTGTTTTTGTTTCCAAGTTTCTAAAGACACAATACCTATACGGTCCTTTCGTGGTTTTGTTATATGTTGTAATAAGTATGCTTCAATTTTTATGTCTTAACAATGTATGTAAAGTATGGGATGTTATAGTTGGTATCTGAGTAAAGGTATAGTCAACCTTTGGAAACTAGGATACGAAAGCCTTAGTAAGAACCCTAAGGATAATTCTAAGCATAGAACACAATCTTAGTGTTTTAGAAATGGCCATGAATAACCTAGGATAAGACCTTAAGTGTGAAATCTTATTCTTGATTATGTGGTTTTCCTATTATAATTAGTGTTGCTCACACTATTATTCTTGGTTTTAGTCAATGGATGGAACCCGAAGGGATCGTGTTAATGCGAAATGCGACAGACAATGTAATGATTGTACCCCTGAGCAACCAAACGTTATGGGAGCTGAAATGAAAAATCTTGTAGCCATGCTCACACAACTTTCTCAAGCTATGAATCATGCAGGACTTCCAAACGAGCAAAGGAAGGAGCAACATTCTATTGAATCCTTCATGAGACAGCGTCCACCTTCTTTCAGCGGGTCCACTAATCCATTAGTTGCTGAACAATGGATTAGTACTACTGAAAATATATTTTCAGTTCTTCAATGTTCTGAGCATGATAAAGTCATCTTAGCAGTGTATCGTTTGGAAGGTGATGCTGATCAATGGTGGAATCTTATTAAGAATATGAGGCAAAGGGATGAAATTGAGTCCATGGAATGGGACGAGTTCAAGAACTTATTTTTCAATAAGTACTTCCCTTGTATTCTCCTAACAAAGATGGAGAAAGAGTTTCTTGAACTGAAGAAAAAGGATGATGAATCTGTTGGTACTTATGAAGCAAATTTTACAAGACTTGCAAGGTACGCTTCTGGTATTATTATCCGACCTGAGAGTAAGATCGATCGATTCTTTAGTGGCTTAAACCCAAGTCTTCGAAGGGCCTTATCCATAAGGGACTTCAATAGCTACGAGGAAATCGTTCGATGTGCTCTCAAAGTTGAGATGGAGATTGGAGTAACCCATCAGTCATATGGGTTTGATAAGAAGAGGAAAATGGAATTCAAAGAAAAATCTAAAGAGCACACTGAAAAGAAGATGAGCTTTCCCTTATGATCAAAGTGTGGAAAGAAACATGGAGGGAGTTGTCTTAAAGGGACAAGTAAATGTTTCAAATGTGGAAAGGAAGGTCATCGGGCATTTGAATGCCGCGATGATGGGAAGAAGATGTCTAATGATGCAAACAAAAGAAGGGATACACATAATGAACCTACTACACTTAAATGTTTCAAGTGCAAGGAGATGGGGAATTATGCCAATAAATGACCTAATCTAAGGGTTGATGATGATGGTCGACGTCAACAAACTCTTAAGTATAAAGACAAAGGAAAGTCACATGAAATTTCTATCAGCGATGTGGAGTACGATAACAATGTGGTGAAAGGTACACTTACCATCCACTCTAAAGTAGCAAATGTTTTATTTGATTCTGGATCCACCCACTCTTTTATTTCTGAAGAATTTTCTAAGGGTATCACCGTATTACCTCAACAATTAGATGTTGAGTTAGCTGTGACAACACCTAATGGCACAACAGTCGCATAAAAAGTTTATAATTCTTCTCAGATCGAAGTTTGTGGGAAAGTGCTTCCTGCAAATCTTATGATCCTTCCTATAGAAGAATTTTATGTGATTCTTGGCATGGATTGGATTTCTTTATATGGAGCTCATAACAATTTCCAAATAAGGGAAGTCACATTTCATATTCCAGATCAATCTATGATCGTCTATCGATGCAAGGATGAACATAACTTTCCAATGGAAATTTCTTCCATCTTATGGGTCTTGATTCCACTAAATGAAGGTTATTTATCTCAAATGGTTGTTGATAAACTCACTATTAATAATATGCCCATTGTACGGGAGTTTGATGATGTCTTTCCGGAGGAATTACTGAGTCTTCCACCAAATCGTGAAGTTGAGTTCTCAATAGAACTCGTACCGGGTGCTTTGCCTATTTCAAAGACACCTTATAGAATGGCCCCAATTGAGTTGCAGGAATTGAAGAAGCAACTCCAAGAGAATCTTGATAAGGGATTCATACACCCTAGTGCGTCACCTTAGGGAGCACCTGTTCTATTTTTTAAGAAGAAAGATGGATCAATGATACTCTTCATTGATTATCGAGAACATAACAAGATCACTATCAAGAACAAATATCCTCTCCCACGCATTGATGACTTATTTGACCAACTACGCGGAGCTCAATAATTTTCCAAGATTGATCTTCGTTCAGGGTATCATCAATTAAGGGTCAAAAGGGAGGATATACCAAAGACGGCTTTCCATACAAGGTATGGACACTATGAATTTATAGTGATGCCATTTGGTCTTACTAATGCCCCTGCTATCTTCATGGATCTGATGAATAGAGTCTTTAGAGATTATCTTGATCAATTTGTGGTAGTCTTTATAGACGATATTCTTGTCTATTCAAAGAGAAAGGAAGAACATGAAGATCACTTGAGAATTATATTGAAGACCCTAATAAAGGAGAAGCTTTGTGCCAAATTTACCAAGTGTGAATTTTGGCTTCAAAAAGTTTCATTTTTGGGTCACATAATCTCAAAAGAGGGGATATCTGTGGATCCAGCAAAAATAGAGGTTATCGAAAGATGGTCGAGACCAAAAACAGTAACTGAGATCCGAAGTTTTCTTGGTTTGGATGGATATTATCGATGTTTTGTGAAAGATTTTTCATGATTATCTAATCCACTCACCAAGTTGACTCAGAAAGGAGTTAAGTTTGTTTGGACGGAGGAATGTGAAGAGAATTTCAAGGAGTTGAAAAGAAGGTTATCCAGTGCACATGTGCTCACACTGCCTTGTAGTGGAGAAAGGTTTGTGATCTATAGTGATGTATCCAAGAAGGGATTGGGGTGTGTTCTTATGCAAAATGATATGGTGATAGCTTATTCCTCACAATAGTTGAAAATCCATGAGAAAAATTACCCAACACATGATTTGGAGTTAGTTGCGGTAATCTTTTCATTAAAGATTTGGATGAATTATCTTTCTGGAGAAAGGTGTGACATTTATACTGATCATAATAGTTTAGAGTATATTTTCACACAAAAGGAGCTGAATATGCGTCAAAGAAGATGGTTGGAGCTGATTAAGGATTATGAATGATCAATCCATTACCACCCTGGGAAAGCAAACAAGGTGGCAGATGTATTAAGTCAACAAGACCATGCCAGTTTATCCATGATGAGGATCACAAAAGATCCAATATTTATGGATTTACAAAGGATGGATCTTGGAATTATAATGGAAGGGGAAACATCTTATCTTTCTCAAATGAATGTTCAACCATCTATACATGTGATGATTAAGGAGGCACAGAAAGCAGATGTCGAGTTACCAAAGAAGGTGAGAAATGTTCCTGAATTCAACCTTGATTGTGATGGGATAATAAAGTTTAGGAATCGGGTTTGTGTTCCTCCCATCCTGGAATTAAAGAAGGAGCTGCTGGATGAGGCTCATAGTTCTTAATTCTCTATTCATCCTGGAAGCACGAAGATGTATAGGGAAAAGAAAGAGTACTTCTGGTGGGATGGCATGAAAAGAGATGTTGTTGAATATGTCTCTCGATGCTTGGTTTGTCAGCAAGTTAAAGCTGAGAGACAGAAGCCTAAGGGGATGTTACAACCATTACCCATACCCGAATGGAAATGGGAAAACATCACTATGGACTTTTTCACATGACTTCCTAAACCATCCAAAGGCAATAATGCTATCTGGGTCATAGTGGATCGTCTTACAAAGTCTGTACACTTCATTGCTATTAGAGAGGATTTCTCTCTGGATCAGCTTTCCAGGATATATGTAAAGGAAGTGGTAAGATTTCATGGAGTACCACTTTCTATTATATCTGATCGGGATCCGAGATTTACTTCGAATTTTTGGCGAAGTCTTCAGCATACTCTGGATACAGAGTTGAGTTTCAGCACTGCTTATCATCCTCAGACAGACGGTCAGTCTGAGAGAACAATTCAAACCCTAGAAGATATGTTGAGAGCTTGCTCTATGTATTTCAAAGGAGGTTGGGATCAACACCTACCTTTGGTGGAATTTTTTTTATAATAATATCTTTCACTTCAGTATTCAGATGGCTCCTTATGAAGCTCTCTATGGAAAGAAATGTAGGACTCCAACTTGCTGGGATGAAGTTGGGGAAAGAAAGCTATTAGGACTTAATCTCATTGATGAAATGGCAAAAAGGTCAGATCTATTCAACAACACATAAGAGCAGCTCAGAGTCGATAGAAAAGTTATGCCGACAACCGAAGAAAAGACCTAGAGTTTGATGTGGGTGATAAAGTGTTCTTACGAATATCTCCCTGGAAGAGGGTCATGAGATTTGGAAAGAAGGGGAAGTTGAGCCCTAGATATATCGGTCCTTTCGAAATATTGGATTGTGTTGGGAAGGTAGCTTACCGATTGGCACTTCCACCGAATCTCTCTCAAGTTCACGATGTGTTCCATGTATCTCTCCTGAGAATGTACATACCTGATCCTTCACATGTACTCAGCTCAGAAGTTGTACTGCTGGAGAAAGATCTTTCTTATGAAGAACAACCGATAGAAATTATGGATCGTAGCGAAAAAGTCCTACGAAACAAGACCACTCGCTTGGTGAATGTTTTATGGAGGAACCACCAATTAGAAGAAGCTACATGGGAGCTTGAGGATATGATGAGGGAGAGGTATCCTCATCTGTTTGTGACAAAGTGACGAATTTCGAGGGCGAAATTCATTTTAATGTGTGTAGAATGTAATGCCCGAGACTTTTATGAGAAATATTTTGTTTTTATAAATCATCAAAGGAATCTTTTACTACACACAACACTAGCCTGTCTTGATTTACACGCAACCGTGGCCTTCCTCGATAGCTTGTGTCGTACGCAATACCGAGTTTCAGTAAACGATGATATGCTATTAAAAAATTATTAAAACTAGCCATTATGAATAGTAATAACCACTTTTTGAAATTTTATTCTTCAAAATGGACTTCATTTTAGGATTCCGAATATCGAAATTATCCTGGGGTGAAATTTTGGTATTTTTCTGAAAACTTTTAATTTTTGATGAATAGTGAAACCACTAAGTGGTAGTTAAAAAAACTGAATTTTTCATAAAACTTAATTTTACCACTTATGTGAGTGGAATTTCGAAAATCCGAGAGACATGGTTAATATCAAGGACTAAAATGTGGTTCAATGAGATGAAAATAATTTTTGGTGAATAGTAACTTTTTACTTTTATTTACCACGGTTAAAAGTAAATAGGATAATTAGGGGTAACAATGATATTATTATTACCCTAAAACATGTCCTAATTCTATTGGACAAGTGTAATTCGACCAAAAACATACTTAGGAATAAAATATGACCATTTAGGCCCACGTGGATTAGATTAGGACATTTATTATTAATTTATTTAAAGAAGGGTTAAATAGTTAAAATCAAAGTTTAATAAGTAAATCATTTTTAATATGGGGTTATACATAAGATAAATTCGACTATAAATATTCATTATAAAGATAAAACTATTTCCTACATAATGGTATTTTATTTTTAATTTTTAGACATTAAATAATTTAATTTATTTATGACACAACGATGATGCAGTAATTATCTTATTAGTGAAATATTGACATAATTGATGTTATAAATACCCAAATAAATGTAATTTGAGACTTTTTATGAGTTCCACTAATTTTCTATGTTAATATGAAATTTTAGTATTGATTTAATTAACGTTTTTAGAACTAATCATTCTGTTATAATTTTCACAAAAATCAATTACTAAATAGTGTCAAAATTGACCTAAAATAGTTTTTAAAACAAATATTATATTATTAATTGTTATTTTATTTCTAAAAATCTAAGGTTCAGCCAAATGACTTATATATGGCTATATATATTAATAATAAACAACTTGTGGTTCTTTTGGCTTGATATAGTAAGTTTATTAACCTTATAGTGTAAGAAAACAAGAAGACACGGTAAAAGTTAAATTATCTAAATTAAAGTTAAATCTAAATTATAAGGTTAAAATTGATACCTAAACATGTATAAATTCTATTGGATGAGAGGATTTCGACCCATACCCACCTTATCTTAGAAATATTTCAATTTGGAGCTATTTAAAACCGAACGTGACTTTATAATAAAATAATATTTTTAGTTTTCCCAAAGGTTCCCCTCTCCTCCCTTATAAAAGGGCACCTCATCCCCCTCTTTCTCACACCACATTGACCCTTCAAGCTAGTCCAACCCCTGAAAATTACTCCTCTCCACTTCCCTAGAGACATCCTAGAGGTCCTGGTCCTATTCAAAGGCCAATTTTAGTGCCCTAAAAGAAGGTCTCAAAGATGCACTTCAAAGAAGAGGTAATGTTCGTTACCGATTCTTACATATTTATTTCTTATTCCACTTCTTCTTATTTAGTTGTTTCATTATGAAGTAATAACATCAGTATCACTCATATAGTGATATGTTATTATAAGTATGAAACAACCCTATTTCACCATCTATCCATCCTACGGAAAAAGAAATCACCGCGCGTGCGTACGTAAGGAATACCATCTCCACGCCGTGGTGTAATCTATTTTCCACCACCACCTTAATTGGATGGGTATAATGGTGTAAATAATGACTATATATGACTATTATAAAGTTATACTGATTCTGAAATAGTATACATACACTCCAATACAATTCCACGATCATAGGAACGATATCATCACTCGTGCGTACGTACGGAATACCGTCTCCACGATGTGATGCGACTCGTTCTACATGATCTTCATTTCATAATGATTATATAAATGAATTGAATGAATGAATATGATATATATTACACTAATAAAATTCTGGAAATGAGGTATTTATAACCTAAATAGAAGAATAAGAATTTATTCTACAAGACACACATAAGAACAAAAAGTTATAAACACCCGAATAACAAGTAGCAATGAAATATTACTACTAAGAAGCTAAGAATATGAACACATATGATATCATAAAAATAATTATGATTCTGTAATAAGTCAATAACATTATTTAAATCATTGTACAGGAGGTTCGGACACTTACGAAGCAAAACGGACCTAAGGTAAGGGAAATATCACAATCTCATTTTTATCCGAGATTGTTTATACTTTGGCATTTACTGGGGTGTATTTTATCATCCACATCCATGTTTCCTCAATATGTAATATTATTTCCATCCACCTACAATTGTTTAAATCCATTTTTACCCTTTGGTGAGTTTATAGTAAAATATATGAAATTAATCTTTTGTCGTTTTTCGTACGAGGTACTTTTTGACTTTTCCGACAAAAGTATGAGAAGAATGTTTTCTTTTAACTTATACGGCATGAATGGATTTTTAAAACATTATTTCCAAGAATCTTACTTTCCAAGTTTTTAAGTTTATTTTTAATCAACTTTATTTAGTTTAAAATTGTATGACATTTTAATAAAGGAAAAATGTTTTTGAAGTAGAAAGGATATTTTCCTCAAGAATGGAGTTCAAGAGTTTTATCAAAATTATTTTCCATCTAAGATAATATAGGGTTCTGTTTCTATCCCTATTATTAAATGGATTTGATTATGGTGTGATGGAAATATTTTTATGAATTCCTTTATCTTATATGAATTGTTTTATGATGTCACGATGTTTAAGATTCCCATTTTTATTACACGGGTTATGAAATGATTTATGATTTTGTGGCACACATAAGAATGGTATCGTTATGAGATGGGTGGGACCTATATCTCCCTCCAATGCATTGGGTAAAGATTTTATATCTCATGAGATAGACATGGCTGGAATGGTAGGTTATACCGGTTCAGTGAAACAGGACTGAAACGGGGAGTGAACTCGGTTCAGAAATGGACTTTGTCCACTAAGATAGTCTTGGAAATGAGTCTTGACTAATAAGAAATGATTCTCTATGATTATGTGTGTATGCCACAAAGTATCATGTTTTAAGTTATGATTTCCATTTCACTACTATTATTTATCCCATGTTATGAAATTATGCTCTCTTTTGCAGGTTATGATTTCCAAAAGTTATGTTCTTATGAATATGATGCGATTGATATTTCTTTTGTTTACCCTTACTGAGAATTTGAGCTCACCCTTTTGTATGTTTTCTTTCCCCAGGTCAGGAAGAAGTTTATTAAGTAAGATATGCCAAAAGGGACTATAGATATGATGAAATAAATGGGAGACAGTGTAGACGCTTTATGAACCAGTTGTTTATGTTTCCCAGTTTCTAAAGACACTATACCTATACGGTCCTTTCATGGTTTTGTTATATGTTGTAATAAGTATGCTTCAATTTTGATGTATTAACAATGCATGTAAAGTATGGGTCATTATAGTGGATCGGTAATGAGATGGAACCATTATGGGGACAATAATGATGTTGTGATTGTGCCTCAAAGAGACCTCCTATGTATCCCCATGATAGGGAATCAAATTCCACGTAGTTCACTGGGGTGAAGGGACACCATAGGAGGTGGTCTATGGGAATGGAGTCTTGGATGGGATCCAGTGGAAGTATAACCTTCAGGGTGGGGAATGACCTTCCTGAAACACATAGGATCCAGGGAGAGACAACGATGGGACATGAGTGATGGGATTGAACCTCAAGTAGGATTCCTATGTATCTAGGTGGTAGGGAATAAAAGTCCATGTAGTTATGTATGGGGATATAGAATTAGGGTGTGCGTAGAGGATAATGACTCGATGACATGATTGGGATTACACATGGTTAGTGGCCCAATAGTTGGTCTGATGCCCAGGGGGAGAACATGAGATGTGGGTCCCAACAAATGGGACCACAAATGATTACCATTACTTGGTAACTATTACAGATTACCATTGGATGGGGGCTACAATAAATTACCTTTTGATGGGGGATAAAACGGATTACCGTTGGTTGGGGTTCCAAGGGATGACCACTGGTTGAGGTTCCAATGACTTACCGTTGATTGGGGTTCCATCAGATTACCGCTTGTTGGGGTTCCAATGGATTACCTCTAGATGGGATTCCAACAGCTTACTGCTGGTTGGGGTTCCAACGTCTTACCACTGGTTGGGATTCAAACAGTTTACCATTGGGTGGGGTTCCAACGGCTTACCGCTGGTTGGGGTTGAACCTCAGGGAGGATTCCTACATACCCCGTCTAGGATGAATGGATCAAAACCCACGTAGTTCAAAAGTATATAGTTTAGCTTTATGATGGAAGAATATAAGGTGTACAGTTTAATGTCATGAGAGACAAGGGTGTATAGATGTAGAGTTGTTGGGACCTATGGGTGTTGGGATTGATCCTTAAGGATGATTCCTACGTACCTTTCCTAAGAGACAAGGATCAAAGTTCACACAGTTCGGGATGAGAGATACAATTTAATGTTATACGGGATGATGGTGAACCAACATGAAGGGGTCAGGACAAGTAGGTGTTGGGATTAAACCTCGGGGTGCTTCCTAGGTACCCTGTCTAGGAGACAAGTATCAAAGTCCACATAGTTTGGTAGCATATAGTTTAACATCGTGCAGGCTGAAAGGGGGAGTACAGTTTAACATCATCCAGGATGAGGGTGGATCGACTTGGAGTGGTCAGGACTGATGGGTGTTTAGCATGAACCTCGGGAAGGCTTCCTATGTGCCTTTACTAGAAGACAAGGATCAAAGTCCATGTAGTTCAAGATGAGATATACAGTTTGATGTCATGAGGGATGATGGTGAACCAACGTGAAGGGGTCGGGACAAGTAGGTGTTGGGCTTGAACCTTAGGGAGTATTCCTACATACCCTGTATATGAGACAAAGATCAAAGTCTATATAGTTCGGTAGCATACAGTTTAACATCATGTAGGATGAAAGGGGGAGTATAATTTAATATCATTCAGGATGAGGGTGGACAGATGTGGAGTTGTCGGGACTGATGAGTGTTGGTCTTGAACCTCATGGAGGCTTCCTAAATACCTTTCCTAGGAGGCAAGGATCAAATTCTTGGTATTTTGGGATGAAAGATATAGTTTAACGTCATGTGGGATGATGGTGAACCAGCAAGAAGGGGTCAAGACAAGAAGGTGTTGGGCTTGAACCTCAGGGAGGCTTCCTACGTACCTTGTCTAGGAAACAATGATCTAAGTACACATAGATTGGGATAAGAGATAAAATTTAACATCATGCAGGATGACATATAACTAACATGAAGGGGCCGGGACAAGTAGGTGTTGGGCTTGAATCTGAGGGATGCTTCTTACATACCCTATCTAGGAGACAAGGATCAAAGTCTATGTAGTTCGGTAGGGTTTGGGGATTACATGTTAAGGCGGCCCAAGAAGGATGCCATGGTCAATGATTACTCTAAGAACATGTGGATCATGCTCAGTGTGAAAACCAATAGGTAGAGAAGACCTAACGATCACGTTGTGAAAGGTGCGTCCACAGAAAGTGGAGTGGGGCTTACACATGGTTAGCGACCCAAAGAGGAAATAAAGGATGACGCATGGTTAGTGGACTAGGGAGATGGAGATTGAGACTTACTCCAAAATATAGGCCCAATGGAGAAATGTCCCATATGGAGAGGGATGGGGTAACCAAGGTCCCTGTGTATATCTCTCCTCTAGTAACTGGCATGGAAGAAGAGAGGAGGAGAAGGGATGCTACCTCCCATAAGAAAGGCATGGGGCTTACTCCAAGATGGTTTCCCTTCCCCACAGACAGATGCCTCTCTAATAAAGAGGATCTCATTCCCTATTTTAAATATCTCACTCTTCGTCAGACGAGCGAGCATGGAGAATTTCCTTGATGGGGCACCCCATTTATAATGCATAGGGCGTGGCTACATTTTAACATCATGTGCTGAGGACGACCGTGATTGGCAGTTTAACGTCATCCATCTCGAACGAGGTTATTTCAATCAGCTCTCCTAGGACTTACATGAATGATACCCACCCACCCATGGGGAAGTGAAGGCATCAGTAATGCCATGATGTGGTGGTGTTGTGGAGTAATCCACTGAGGGGTCCATATTAGCATGGCTATGCAATGAAGTAATAGCTGTTATCATGCCTATGTGGAGAAGCATGAGGCTAAGCAACACAATATGAAGCACCACCCAAGGGACCTTGAAATCACTTCGTACGAACCTGGAGGGTCATACAGGGGAAGGTATTGTGAAGAAAATAGGTTCACATGAAAGGAATTTGTGAGGATCTGGTGTTCCATTTAGCGGAGGGACTTTGCGAAAGGGTATGCTTCGTGAAGTGGGGTGGCTTAGCTCGGGAATAGGGTATATGTGCATATGAATGACACTTCACAAAGTATAAGGGCTTTCATGGATAGAAATTTTTTGAGAAAGGGTTCCTTGCAAATCACAGCACTAAAAATCAATGTTCTTCATGAAGCATAGTCACCCTTCCATAGTATGTGGTTCACATGTTCATGGAAGGTACTTGTGAAGCATGGGTGCTTTGCAAAGACCTGAGTCCCCTTAGCTATATTATTCCTTTACGATGGCCTATATGTTCCATGAAGGGCATCCCTACTTAAATAGGGGTTATATTTGAGCTGAGGGAAGGGTAATTCTTAATGCTCAACTACCTTGATGAGCTCATTTTTCTCAATGTTTCGCAGAGCATAAGGTGCTTCACGATTTAAGAGATGAGAAGGAAAAAGGTCAGGAGATCCGTCCTTTGAGATTGAGGGGAGCCTAGTATTTATACGTGAGGGGTAGTGAGAAGTCTGGATATCTCAATGTGGAGCCATGTGGCGCTCCGTGATCGGCCATGGCTTAGTAAATCCAATCCATAGACCGAATATTTATTTTTTATTCCAATATTAAAAGTCAACCAATAGAATTCAAGGCGGCCTAAAATGATGAAGCCCTAACTCATCTCTAAGTATCACACCAATACATTTCTGGGGTAGTTTACCCACTCTCATAAATACCACCAAGGGATCGTTAACACTACTCCCCTGAGAGAGAGAATCCGCAGAAAGATTGGCCTTCCTAGGAATATATTGAATCACACAACCATTACCCATTTTCTGGATACAACCCCGAACGATGTAAGTTAAATACCAAGGCACATCACCTTTCCCTTGTAGTGCCCAAATCAATACCTCATAGTCTGATTCCTCTTCTGAAAATCTCAATGAAAACATTTTTCATATCCTAATGCCCTCTAACAACTCCCAACCCTCTGCACCCATCGAGCTTCTCGATCCGTAATAGCTACTAAAGGCTTCTAACACCGAATCATCTTTGTATCGCACCATCCCACCTCCCTTAATTAGTCCATTTATGCATGAACCATACACATTGAGTTTCAAACCATTTTCTGGATGGTTCCATCTCACCTAGCCCCCCTATAGCCTCAGACGCCCCACTATTCTGATAATAGAGTCATAGACCGCAAGGTATTTCACCCCCCCTTTCACCAAAGAATTCAATTCATAAATAAGACCCTTCATTTTTACCAGTAGAGGAGATACTGAATACCGGAAATCGCATCTCAGTATATTTCGCGCCTCCCATATGGAACATAAGATTGAATTAACCATGATGTTGTGGATTTTTATTTCAAGTCCGCTCTGTTCTTCTCCCGAGAACCAGCCCTCAAAAAACTCCGGAAAAAAAATTGAACTCATCATTTTACTTATCCCATATATCTGCCATAGACCAGATACAACAATCCCATTAACCCCTGATGAACAAGTAAAATATCTACTCCATTTTAGGAGATGCACAGTAGTAGCATCGGGACAGAGCTATACTTGGTTCCCTCTGTGGCACTCATAGAGGCTTCCATCAAGTTCTAGGGGATCATAGAGGATGATCTGGTTCCCTCCATGGAATGAAGCTTATGATCAATTAAATCTTAACTGCAAAGCCTCCTGCCTCTTTGAATCTATGGTGACTACATAGGTGGCTTTTTCTTCGCGCTGGCTGTGGTGCGAAGGGGCTCCATGAATGGGCTTCACAAGGCATCACCTTGGGGATTTGATTCTTCTTTTCATCCTTCTCTATATTTTGGAACCAAAAAATACCCCACCTTAGACTTAGATCTATTTAGAACAAGAGGTTTGGATTTTGAGGGTAGATATCCAAAATTTTAAGGAAAATCGCAAAGCAAGATCACGAAGTAGGGTCATTATTCGGAGAGGCAACAAAAGGTTTGGGAACACCATGAAACTCATTGTGGCTAGGCACACTACAAAGCCAAGGGAGCCATATACTATAAATTGGGGTGGCTGAACCCTCATTTTCCCCCTTTATCATATTTTCATTTTTTGGTGATTGTGCTCTCGATTCATGAAGCTTCGCACACTCTGCAATTGATCTTTGCGAATCTGGCCTTTCTGATCTGCGGTGCACATTGATTCCTTAGGCTCTGGGAGTGTGCACTCTGTAGATTCTATATTCAAGGTTTGTGGTCGGGCTCTATTATATCTTTCTATGATCGAGATCCACAACATATCTCTATCAACGAGCTTCGCGATAGATTCCCACAACCAAGCTCTGCAATCCAGAACAACAAAAAAATAAAAAACATTAAAGACTGAATGGTTCACTCGGAAGCTTCCAGGGGGTTCCATGCAGATAATACGAAGAGGATAAAGATGGATGATAACTTGGGTATTGGGGAGTATGTATGGATCCATTCGGATCGTGAGTCCCTAGGGGAGATGCTGTTAGAGGGTCAAATGAACTACCCACAATGAAAAAAGGCTCCCTCTGTATGGCTTCGGTATGAAGGAAATTTTTTTCATTCCTAAAGGGAGGAGTGATGAGCCGGCCTACTAGTTTAGGAGTATTCCATGTCAGTGCTAGTGGTTCAGGGTGGTCGACAGTCATACTTGGGAAGATTAATCACCTATAAATGCTGACTGATTGTATAACCATGTCAACAATATCGATGGTAAGGCATTAAAATATGAGGTATCTCCCCCATTGTACCACACTATTCTGAAGGCGGCCTTGGGGAACCAAGAGAAGGGGTGGACCGATGAGTGGGATTTATGACAGGGGGAAACATCACAGATGACTAGGCATGGGCCTACAGGTTATGTTCCTTCTATGAGACGTTTGTGGAAGATATGAGCTGAGAGGGCCTGAACAAGGTTGCATGGGCCTCCCAATTCCATATCTACCAGCCAAAGCAGCTGATGAAGAAGCTGCTTATCAGGTGGTCCTCGAGGACCAACACTTTCCATTTTCACCATGGGGAGGTCGGCATTAGCCTATGGGTCCTGTAAAAAATACTGGGGTCCCAATACTGGGGGTAATTTATGATGAGTTTCTTCCTACTGTGAATACATGGGAGGACCTGGAGCAGATGATGCCACTAGAAAAGGCATTGATGGGCCTAGTTTCGAGGGAGGAAAATCAGATGGTGTGGGATTTCCACATTAAGTGGTGGTTCAGCTGGTTCCTGAATTCCCCTACAGATGGGAAGTTTCCCATGAGGCCTCAAACCTACCTGAAGCGGGTTCAGCGCAACAAGGAGCACTCGTAATAGAGACTCTTGGAGGATATCCAATGGAAGACATGAGGATTCAATGGCAGTATTGAGCACTAACCATTGGTTAGGTTGGAATTATTCATATCTGTGCTTATATATGGATATATTCTACCCATGATGGACATGAACATGGGAGTGTTGCTGAGCACGTTTATCATTGAATCCATGTTGGCGATAGGGGAGTGTGTTAACCTGGGGATTCTGATTCTCACCAAGATTTATAAGGTGTTTGGGCATATTAGTAAGGGGAAGAAGCCAAAGAGGATATTACCTCAATTCCACCTCTTATATGGGTGGATAGTGGCACATATTAGGGGCATATATAAATATCTGAATCCCATTTTCCCTCTGAGATTGTATTTCCGACTGACTATTCTAAACACGGTGGAGAGTCTTCCAACTAAGATGACCCTACCACTGGTGCTGAATCAGTTCTGGAAGAGGGATGAGTTCAACTTTAACCCATTCCCATTGTCAATAGGTGTGTTCACTGATGATGGACATGGAATAGAGGGGAATAATTCTTAACTCGATGCCTTTCAGGCTAGAGTGCTAGTGGTGCAGGTTGACTGCGAGCCTCTCTGTGAGCCGTACACCTCGTACCACTTTGCGAGAAATTTCTGGTATATGCAGAGGCTGACTCTGTGGGTCTACTTGGGAGTATGACATGAGTACCATCCATTTTTGATGAGGAAGATGTGTCTCATATTCACATGGGAGGATGGGAAGATGCAAAATGATATGCCTTTTCCCACAACAGTCTATGGGCTGGTGAAGGAGTAAGCCAAAAATTGGGAGGAAGCCTACCAAGGGGAGATTCTGAAGCAGAAAACTGTCCGTGCTAGTGACGGGGTCCCCCCTAAACCTCGAGGTCGGGGCTGAAAGGCGGTGATGACATCCTGTGGTGGCGGGGCCAAAGTAGCGACGACACCCGTACCAACTGAAAGGCAGGCGGAATCGACGAACCCAACGATCCTAGAGGAGCAATGATATCCGAAGGGGAGGCCACCCAAGGGGTTCCATAGGATACCCACCCAAGATATGGGGACGAGGTTATTCCACATATACATGCCTGATAATGATGTCTTCCTGTAATATTGGGACATCTGGGTTATCAAAAAAAATTCCTCAACCCATCTCAGATGTGGCAACATCTGAATTGTCTTGTGATGGATTTTCCATGGATCGGTCCTATTAGGGATACCTTTGCAGTGTCCTAGGTGGAGGGGGAGCATTACCTTGTCTAGATGGAGGACATTGTACACTCTAGGGGTTCTCCGCATCCAATGACAGATCAAGTGAAGGTGTTTCTTGATCGAACAAACCCTCTACAGTTTTCAGCCACCAAATTGAGAGAGAATATCCATCTATCAGAAGAATCAGATGAGTCCTCCTAGGGGGAGGAGGCTGGTGGAGGGATCCCTCTAGAGGAGGGTGGGGTTGATAATTCATACATGGATTTGGAAGAGTTTGTAGAGGACCCTGAGGTAAAACCCTAAACCACTTTCCCACAGTCCAAATACAGGTCATTTTGGACTTCTCAACTAACAACTAACTTGTGTAGGAGGGCCTCATATGCAAAACCCACTCTCACTAAATAGTAGATGTAGCTACAGGAACTTTGGGATTGCACCATCGACTATGGAGAATATCATTCCTAGTAGGGCCGCAACATCCATGGTGGTCCTCCTAGACCCTTAAGACATCCCAAACATATACGGGGGGGGGGGGCACGCCTTAGGGTCCCAATGTAAACAACTCAAGAGTGAGACTAACTATTCATATTCTATAAGTCTCCTTTATGGAATTTGTAATTTTCCATCATTGATTAAGTTAACTTATGTCCATACACTTTTTGTATGCACAATTCTTCAAATGGCATGGGCCACCTTGTCGAGGTTGGTTGGAGCTCCTAGTGTTGCCTTTCCTAGGGGAACACCAGTGGTTGTAGAAGTGAACACCCAAGCTAACCAAACTAAAACACTCCCGATCACAGGGGGGACCGTTAGTAGGACTGATCCTGAAATCATTGAAGTGGAATCCGACGATGAGGATTAATCAAACGACATGGGTCCTGACCTACCCAAACAGAGAGTAGACGAAGATCCTCTTAATGAGTACTTGAAGTTGTTCTTTTCATATGAATCTACTGACCACGCAGACCAAGACAATATGGATTCTAATGAAGTGTATAGAAAAATCATACATCTCTTTTCATGGAAGCTAATCAAGCACTTCATTAGAGAGATCCCTCACACACAATGGACAGACTAGATGGGGAGGGTTTGTTCCCAACTGCGTGAACTGTGCACTGGAGGATTGGATTCCCAACATCCTCCTATGATAATCTGAGACTTCATGGAAGAGAATATTCGGGAGCATGATCATGGCCATGGTGTTGGATAGAAATGGAGAAATTCGGTGAACATCAAGAGGATCCAAGAGGCCGAAACTGTGATTAAGTAGTTGCGGGAACAAGCATATGAGTAGTCTTATTTCCTCAACATGAAATCAAGGATCGTATCGTGCGTGAAGGCATAGCTATTAGAAGACAAAGAAAGAATGAATTGAGCCTCTATGGTGATGTACACCATCCTAACCGATGAGGACCAGGCCCAGATTGCAGCTGATGAACTATGACCCATCACTGCAGGGGAGGAGGAGAAGCTAAATAGGTGATAACGGATCCTGGATGCCACAAGCCAGAGGGTGGAAGAGTTGGAATGCTCAATCTAAGAGGTCAAACCATCAATGGGATTAGCCAATCCTTGGGTACTGTAATGTGTGTAAACTCATAAACGTATATTCATGACTGTTTATGTTGGCTTCATGAATGAGTTTTGTTATTTGTTTTGGTTTACTTCATGTCTGTTACATTCGTGAAATATCAAGTGATCAATCCCTAAGCACACATGAGTCAGGACCGATGTGAGAAACAAGGGATGACCACATCATTATTACATACGAATATGAATGTGTCAATGAAGATTCAATCCTCTAGGGTTTGAACAACTGATCCAGATTTTCGGGAAAAAATGAGGGAGGAATGACTGAAGAATGAAGCTCTCAGAACAGTCAAATCACTATTTTCCAAATTTTCTCTAGTGCACAAGTGGGGTAATGCTAGGGGTGTTATAATCAATCCAAGCATATGGGAGTGGAATGTGTGAATCATGCTACCCAAAATTTAGAACACTGTTGTGGTGGAGTGATGATGAAGGATAACTATTGACCGTGTTCGAAACACAATATCCCTATCATGTTATCCTAATATAGGGATAAAAAATAAGGGTCAACAACTGACCATGATCAAAAATTGGGACTGACTCTAAATTTCAACCTTTAGTCTTTTAGAATGTTACCCTAGGATAGAGGCGAGTCATAGGCCGAGCATCCATACTATTTGGTGGTTCCTTCAGGCATTAAAGTGGACAAGGGTCCGAATAACGGGCACACAAAGTGTGAAGGGTAAAATGATGGGTTGTTCGAATAGAGTCCAACACTCTTGAAATTATTCACCTGTGGCAGAAACACATTAGGTGAGTGCATCGGTCTGATCAGGGATCATACCTACTTCCAGATAGTACCTCTCTTGAGAATACCTAGAATGACCCATAGTTTTACATCATGGTAATAAAGACGATAGTAATGTAGTTTAATGTCGTATGGTAAGGATGATGCATGGAATAGTTTAATGTAATATGACTAGGATGTTGGACATAGTTTTAAGGTCATATTACCTAGACCAAGGCTAACAGTTTCAAGTCATGTTACACAGACTGTAGGATCTTAGTTTAAGGTCATAGAGTTTGGACTGTGATTTGGGAAAAAGAACCATAAATGTTAATTTTCCTAGGGATGGGCCTGAGTCAAAATTTTGGGGCATTGCTACATATCTCATAAATATGAGAATCAAGGCAAGCATAGTTCTTGAGCACAACATGGTCAAAGACCAATGCCTATGGGGAAATACTTTCTAGAGAGGAAGCTGACGCATTCCATAATTTTCATGGGGCATCCTAAACTTCTTTAGGGTAGGGTGTCAGTTTAAAATCATTCATTGAGGATGTGGTTAACCATAAAGGAAATGCATGGTGAAGTATATATCATGATGTGAATAATAATAGTAATAGTCCACAATACACCACATGAATCTAGTGGGGTTCATTAACCCATAGACCGTAGACCAGAGGTGGACCAATCTTGGGGCAGGACCTAAGGGAAAGTGCTCGGATGTTCTTACGTACCTCATCGTGATGATGATCAAGCTGTACATAGTTCTACAAGACCCATGTAGTTTAACATCCAACTATGGGATGAACAATGAAAAAAGGGGATACCAAAGGGGGGGAGTGCACAATGTAGACATTATAGACCCAATGTGAATGAGGAACAAAGCAGTCCATACCACCCCACATAATCCATGGGAAAATATTAGGTCGAGATACCAAAGATGAAGAAATTTGGGCTGGGCCTGAGATGAAGTGTTCAGGAGTTCCAACTTACCCCACTAGGATGGGAATCAATCCTTTTGTAGTTATGGAAGCATAGTTTAATGTCATGCGTGATGAAAATCTTGTGTGGTTTGGTTTCACCAGTACACATCTGACCAAAACCACTAATCCCACATGATTCGTGCTTGGTGTAGGAAACAAGGGGTAGTGATTGGATTTTTCTGGTACAAGATGACACAAATTAAGGGAAATAGAATCCTAGGTGAATGATGTCCCAATAATATTGACCTTACTACTCAACTGACATAGATGCTCAAAGGGGTAAAACTGATTGTGTTGGAATTCCACTTAATCCTAAGGAAGTGGAATGATGTGAATTATGGCACACATGATCTCGATCACAATAACAGTGGTGTGATGATATAGGATAACATTTGACCATGTTCAAAACAGAGAATCCATTTCACATTATCATGGCATGAGGATAGAAAAATGAGTGTTGGACACTTACCATGTTTTAAACACGAGTCCTATTGCAAAATGTTGTCTAGGGTCTTCTGGGGTGTTGGACCGAGATGGTAGGTAAACCCATGTTTCATGAGAACAAGCCTTAGAGGGGTTCCCTTCAGACGTGGAAGATGGTTATGATCCAAATAAAGGGCTCATGAAGCCTGTACATGAAAAGAGGGAATGTCCCTGTGAAGACTCAACACTTTGTGTTGTTTTCT
The DNA here is from genome assembly GCA_963277665.1 of Viscum album. Taxonomy (NCBI): domain Eukaryota; kingdom Viridiplantae; phylum Streptophyta; class Magnoliopsida; order Santalales; family Viscaceae; genus Viscum; species Viscum album. The sequence goes on from OY728125.1 coordinate 149,566,315, forward strand.
ACAATGCATTCAAGTATTCCAAGAAGACGTGTCAGATAGAGGAGGTCAAAACCATTTCCAAGGAAAAGGGTCCTAGGGTTGCGTCTCCTAACATAGGGTCATACATTGGACAATTAAGAGGGGACCAAGTTTAATGGAATTTGTGCAGGGTGGGAAAGTATCCATGCCCAATGCACAACTCCCATAAAAAGATCTTAGTTTAGGGTCGTGGAATTTGGACCAAGTTGGGAAAGGACAATGGATGAACATGGTGCAGTTGTTGAAAAACCTGACATGAATGAGAGTCCATGAAGTAATCACCAAACCACATGTTCCCAAAAGAGGTTGGGCCAAGGGGCTAGAAGAGGGGAAAGATTTAAGATTCTTGGGGATGGACCTACAGATAGAAAGTATGGGCATTCCCACATATCCCATGAGGATGGTAATCAAGCCACAATTAGTTTTGAATGTGCCTGTTGGATCATAGTTTTAAGGTATTTGAGATTAGACCATAGATGTAAATGAGGGAGGGAGACACTTGGTGTAGTAATTTGATACCCGACGTGAGTGTGGACAAAAGGATTCCATATCACCATGTGATCCCTAGGGAGGTTTTAGGTCATGGACCAAAAATGAAATTTGGATGGGCCTGTGGAAAAGTGCGTGAGAATTCCTATGTACCCCATGATTATGGGGATCAGTCCATACATATTTCTAGTGGTGTCATGACAGGGTACCAATGCGAAGGACAATACTGTCGTGCGGGTCTGGCCAATGCACCAAACGAAGAGGCATTTGATAGATCTTGTTGGTCCTTTAGGAAGGATGTGTGTGTTTGTTTTTGTGAATCGATAAAACTTGGAAAAAGAATCTATGAATCGCTACATGAATCAAGCCATATGTGGGCATTGCAAAATGGTATGGTGGATATCCACTACTAAACATGATTTCCCCTAGAGTGAGGACATCACAATGTGGTGTCATTTTTCGTCATGCAGCCAGGATGATAATGTCATAGTTTAGGGTCGTATGATAGGAACAAACCATGAATTTTAAAATCTTGTAGTCAATACGTAATAGTTTAAAGTCATGTAGGACTAGGAAGCATAGTTTAAAGTCATATGGATTGGACAGATACAAAAGAAACAAGGTTTTAGGGTGGAATATGCATGGCGTGAGAAATCATACCCGGCGTGAATGAGGACAAGGTCCACACTAAACCATATGCAATTCTCGGGAAGAAACCATGGGATGAGGGGCCAGAAAAGGTTAGAGAATATGAGGCTAGACTCATGGAAAAAGAATCTAGGTGTTCCAACATATCCTATAAGGGAAAGAATCAAGTTATACGTAGTTCTGAGGGTGCAGTTTAACATCATGTGGGACAAGAGGTAGGAGAGACTAGCTCCTAGAAGGGGAGTACATGGTGCAGCTATTTCAAACCTGACTTTAATGAGGGAATAATCCCAGAAACATTACACCACACAATCCTATGAAATTCAGGGCCAAAAGTACGAACAAAAGAGGTAATTAGTAGAACATGAGATGGACTCGAAAAATGATTTCTAGGAATTCCTAAGTATCCCACGAGGATGTGAATCAATCATTATGTAGATCTAGAAGTTTTTTTTATGCCTTGTAGAAAGGACATAGAATTATCTTAGTTTAAGGTATTAGAGCTCAGACCATAAAGGAGTGAGAATCTTCCAAATGGGCACAAACCTCGACCAAATCCCTATTCCAATGTTACTTGCACTCAATGTGAGAAAAAAGGATAGATAAGGTCTTTGAAACATGTGGAATACATGAAAAGGGGAAAATGGTGTGGATCCTTGAATGATGCCTCACCATGGTTTTGTCCTCATAATGCGCAAACCCGCGCTGAGGGATAACACCAAGACTGTTGAAGTTCCACTTGGACATGATGGAGTGGAAAAGTATGTGAATCATGCAACCAATATTTGGAGCTTGATGGGGATGGAATGATGATGGAAGATAATAGTTGACCATGTTTGAAACACAACATCCATTTTGTGTGACCTGAAATGAGAACAACACATGAGTGTTGACCATTTACCATATTTGGAATGCATGACTTGTATCATTTTTTCGTTCAAGATCCTCGAGGATGTTGGCCTGAAATGGAAGGAGAGCCCTAGGGCAAAGCATTCATGCCATTTGGGGGTCCTTTTGGATGTGATAGATGATGAAAACCCAAATAAAGGGGAACATGAAGCTTGAAAATGGGCGATAACATGTCTATGTATAATCCAACACACTAGGTCCTAAACCGGAGTTCTCATTGGCACATTAGTGATCTTCCAATGAGGGTCAAGGGGCTTGATTAAAGATTAGACAACTTAAAAGATGAGTGTAGAATAGGGGTATGAAGAGATATTGGGTGGTATAGGAACATGGAATGGCTATTATAAAACCTACGTGAATGAAGACATAGTCCAATACCACACCACACACCTCCTTACAAGGAATTCGGGCCAGGAGGGCAGGAAGATGAGGAGGTTTCTAAGAAATATAGCTGGACCTGAAGAAAAAATGTCTGAGTGTTTTTACATATCTAGTGAGGATGGGAATCAAGCCATACATAGTTCTAAGAGTGTGGTTTAACATCATGTAGGACAAGAGGTAGGTTGATAGGATAGGGTGTCTCGATGAGGAATGCATATGGTGTGGCAAGTAACTCGGCGTGAATGAGGACATATTCCCACATATGCCATAACATTCATTATTCCTGGATATAATTCAGACCAGGTGGCCAAGAGAAAGGGGAGATGAACCTGGGTTGGAGAAAAAGAAAAAATGAATTCTTTTTCCTACGTATCCCATGAGAATGGAAATCAAGCCAAACATAGTTCTAAGAGATGCTATTTAGTTTAATGGAATGCAGTAAGGATGATAAAATGATGGAGGGATGTCTCAATGGGATACATGTGGTGTGGAAAAAATAACCCGATGTGAATGAGGATGTAAGCCCATACCACACCACAAAATCCTAAATGAGATCTTAGGATAGGGGATTGAAAAGGTAGAGGGACCTTTGATGGGAAATCCCAGCTAGTTTTCAGTTTAACATCTTGTGGTGATGATGGTGAATGATCTTAGTTTAAGGTCATATGGATCAGACCATAGATACATGACCCTTTATTCGGGTATTGTGTTAACAAATGTCCTAATCCCATGAGAGAAAATATTAGTGTGGGAAACAAGAAATTAGACCAGTCTCTCCCCAACATATAAGGGTACAACAATGAGGGAGGGAGATCTGGCAGGGTTGACCCTAACCGGACCAATACTCCTTCTCAAGGCAGACTGATGTTTGAAGGGATATCAGGAAAAAATGAACCACTACACCCAATATTTGGGACATACGGGGGTGGTTCTAATGATTTAGGATGGATATTGGACACATTAGAAACACATCATCCACATCATATAACCTGGAATGGGAATAACAAATGAGTGTCAACCACTGACCATATTCACAATGCGAGACTTGTATCAATTTTTCGTTCGAGATCCACATGGACATTGGCCTGAAATGGTAGGAGATCCCTAGGGCCTAACATCTATGTCGTTCAGGGGTCCTTTTGGATGTGAAATATGATGAAGACCCAAATAAAGGTGATGCATGAAACATGAATATGATCATGCAGTTTAACATCATGAGGGACGATGAAAGAGGTGTGGATTTCCAAGTAGAGGGATACATGGTGCGGTTATGATGAACTCGATGTGAATGAAGGAAAAACTCCTACTCCACACCACATATTTCAACCCAATGGGATATTTTGATTTTTGGAGATGTGCCTAAAGATGAAAATTCTGGGCATTCCTACGTATCTCATAAGGATGGGAATCAAGCCATACATAGTTCTTGAAGGGGACATGCAGTTTAACATCGTGTAGTGAGGATGCGGGAAGATAGAAGAATGGGGTGGGGAAGGTGGTGTGATCATCATAATACCAACATGATTGGGGCCAAGGAAGTCTACACTACAATGTGTGGTATCCTCCAATAGAACTACACCTAGTGGGTAGTCAAAGAGAAGAATTTGGGGGCTGGACTCTAAGATGAGGAATCTGAGAAATACTTTGTATCTCATGAGGATGTGAATCAAGCCATATATAGTTCTCAAATATGGAGTTTAACATTTTGTGGGATGATGGATACTGGGAGATCTTAGTTTAATTTTCCAGATATTGGACCATCTTGTAGTTTATTATCATATGGGACGAATGTAGGGTAGTTTTACATCGTTTAGCTTGGACGGATCATGCATATTAACATCATGTGGTAAATATGTCACAGTTTATAGTCATGTAGGACTGTTTACTCCTAAAACATATTTATTTTGGAATTTGGAATTGGTGGGAGGAGTTCTATGCTCGCCATCTATGGTAACTACGGACTACGCGCCCTTGGGGTAAACCTTATGGATAACGTAAGGTCTTTCCAATTTGAGATCTAGTTTGGGTGGTTTCCTACCAGGTATCATCAGTGTTTTCAGAGCCCACACTATGTCACCATGAATGAATGAGCGGAGGAAAACTTTCTTATTGAAAACTATAACTATCTTGTTCTGATGCCTTTCTAGAATATGCAGGGCACGAAGCCTGTTCTCATCGAGCACTTCTAATTCGGCCAGACGGATTTCAGATACATTATCTGATGATTTTTTATCGTATATAGCTATGTGTAATGAAGGAAACTGAATCTCTATGGGTAGGACTACCTCCATCACATACATTAGGGAATATGGGGTCACCCGAGTGGAATTGAGAGTCGTTGTCAGATAGGCCCAATGTGTGTTTGGGAGCTTGTCCGTCCAACTCTTCTTGTGCCAACCAACCATTTTTTGCAAGATGTTAGAGAGGGTTTCTTTGAATTCCTCAATCTGCCTATTTCCCTGTGCATGGTAGCAGGAGGTATTGTTAAAATGGATGTTTTACTTGGCGTATAATTTTTTTAACTTGGCTTCCTGGAAATTAGTGTTATAATTGGTGAGGATGGCTTGTGGGACTCCACATCGGTGGATCATGTTAGTTCTCACAAATTATATGATAGAATGGGCCTTGACCTCTTTGAGAAGAACTTCCTCTTCCCACATGGAAAAGAAATCCATAGTAGTCAAGATGAACCTGCACTAGTAATATGTCGCTGGTGGATATGGTCCCATGACATCAAGTCCCTAGACCTCAAAGGTCCAAGATTACTTGGTAGTGTGGAGAATCTCTGGCAGCTGATGCGTAGAATTATCATAGATTTGGCATGCATGTAACCTATGGGAAAATTAAATATAGTCCCAGATCATGGGGGGACAAAAAAACACAGTCTTTGGATCTGGTGAGATTGTTTTGACCTGGTCTGATGGGCCTTGTAGAAACCGGCATGAACCTCCTGCATGACCTAAGACATCTCACCTTTTTGAATGCAACTAAGGAGGACTCCATCAAAACAGCATTTATAGAGTATCTTCTCAAGACTTGGGTCACTCTGGAGGGTAAACTATAATTTTCAATATTGGATTCACTCGCTCTTTGATCACTCGGTTGGGAGATTACCGTGTTGGAAGTACTCAATAAAGGGGGTCCTCCAGTCGAGAGTAACTTCCAACACTGCATCAGGGGGACCTAGGGAACCTGACATGGAGGCACCAGCATTAAGGTGGCTTACATGTGGGCTATCCTAATCGTGTGGGGTGACCGGGGATATGAATCTCCAGTGTTACACATGGATAATCAAATCATCCTAATCAGTCTTTGCAAGAGACGAAGCTAGGCTGGCCAAGGTATCATCTCAACCGTTATGGGATCGAGGGACATTGGTAACTTATAGCCAATAAGGTAATTGGGGAATCAACTAGAGGGTATCTTCCAACAGTGGTATGAGCTATGGATTCCTAATGACATAGTCACTGTTGATCTACTTGATGAATAGTTTAGAGTCCCCTTTCACATGCAAGTGGGGAAAATTAATCTCAAAGGCCAGCTCAAGGCTAGTAATGAGAGCCTAATACTCTACCTCATTGTTAGTACAACCTTTAGACAAAAGGAATGAATATGGAAGAATGGATAGTGCTGGCATGATGAAGATGATTTCCATGACTACTCTATTGAGTCTAGGGTCACTAGGTCTTCTAGCAGTATGGCTTTTTGAAGTGCTATAAAAGTGCATTTTCCTACATGGAATGGATTTTTTTACCAATCGTATTGAATCATCTAGAAAATAATGATCCAGAGACTTCTCTATGGGAGTTGGATATGATGTAAGGATGTATGCCAATGCCTATCCCTTCATGGCCTTCTAGGGGACAAACCTGATGTCGAACTGATGGAGGATCACTTCCCACTAAGCTAGATGACCTGTCAAATGGGGCAGTTTAGAATATATTTTAGTGGATCCACTCGAGACATTATATGTATATCATGGTGCTACAAGTAATGAATTAATTTCTATACTTTGAATTCCACCTCAAGGAAGATTTTCTCAATAGAGGACTATATGGTCGCCGTATTGAGGAGCATGCGACTGAGATAGTAGAGACAATTCTATGTACCCTCATTTTTCTTCTGGGTGAGAGGGGTTCCGAGAGATCATTCTAGGACAGTCACATAAAGGACTAGAAGCTTATTGGAAATGGATGGCACTAGGACCAGAGGCTGTAATAGGTACTACTTGATTTCCTTGAAAGTATTCTAACATTCCTCGTCCCACTGATAGACAATGCCTTTCTTCCTTAGCCATGAAAAGGGCTTACACTTTCTATCCAAATTCATGATGAATCAGTGTATATAGGATAATTAGAATTTAAATCCTCAAAACTATTGAATGTTGCTTAGAGGAGACATCTGACTGATGGCCTTAATCTTCTCTGGATTGATCTCGATCCCTCTATATCTGAAAATGAAGCTGAGAATGGAGGAAGCTAAACACTTTGTCAAGGTTTTTGAGATGGTCCTGATGCTGGTGAGATTTGACCACCAGGTCATCCACATAATATTCCACCATTTTCTCGAGGATCGGATTAAATATGTGATATGTGGTACGCTGATAGGTGGTGTCTGCATTATTTAGACCGAAGGGCATTACCTGGTAAAAAAAGTACATTATGGTCTATGTAGGGTTTAGAATATTTATCCTTGGGGCCATTTAAATTTGGTTAAACTCAGAATAAAAATCAATGATAGAGAGATCCTAAAACCCTATGGTGGATTCAATCAATAGTTCTATCACAGGAAGTGGGAAATCGTCCCCTAGAGAGTGATGGTTGAGATCCTGGAAGTCGATCCAAAACCTGATTTGTCTGTTCTTCTTCCTGTCGGGCACAATTTTGGCTAACCATCATGGGTATTAGACCACCTTAATGAAGTTGGCTCTGATGAGCTTATCAACCCTGACCTCTATCATGGCCCCATGAGACATGTGCTTCTTTCTAGGAGGTTGTTTGAACCCACGATGATTTGCTGGAAGACCAAGGTGGTGGACGGAAACATGAGGATCTAGTCCCGACATCTCATTATAACTCTAGGAAAATACATCATTATGATGCTTCAAGAAGTCCACATAATAATTTTTCTCTTTGATAGACATAAAGATGCTAATCAATGTTGGTTTTGGATCCATCTTGCTATTTAGGTTCACATGTACCAGTTCATCGACCATGGTGGAGACACCATATTTGAATGGGGGAGGATCATCCTCTAAATCCATTTATTAACTCATGGAGGAGGGATCCTCAATGGGAGAAGATTACTCTAAATAAAAAGATCTTGATGAGAATTTTGTGCCAGCTTGAGCGGTGGTGGACACCACATTGGGGGGCTCCTGTACTACCGAGACCATATTGATGAAGGTTGTCGATCCGATCTCATCTAGTATTTGGCGCAAGGGGCCAGGCATGATGATGTCAATGTAATAGTGGCATGTTGGCTTGATCTAGTTTATCCTAACCCAGAAAAGGAAGCACATATGATGTATTCCCGTTGCAATGGGGCGGACATCCCGATACCTTATAGAGTTAGGGGGTTCTAGGATTACCCAAGCCTAATTAGTGTAGGAATAAGAAGTTATCTTCCAGTTTCTATTAAACATTGGAATGTTCATCACCCTCATTCTAGAAACAATAAAACATTTCCCCATATCTGGGGTCATATCCTCCAATCAGTAGATTGGTAAAATGTAGGCATCATCCATGTCTATCCATAGGTCGATCGCAACCGTAGCGTGTTCATCCTCGTTAGCCTAAATTTTCTTGTCCTTGATCTTGTAATAGTAGACATCAAGGTAGTGGGATTCAAAATAGGAAAATGGAGATGCGTCACCATGGACTATGACCACTCGACCATTAAGAGAGTACTTAAGGAACTGGTGATACGTTGAAGGGACTGCTGCATGTTTGTGAAGCCATGTCCTACCCATCATTGCATTGTAGGCAGTATCCTAGGAGACAACCATGAACACGGTACTGGCCACCAGTCCACTGAAATGGGTCTTTAGGAGGATCTTTCCAACTGATGTCTATTCCTTCCTATCTAAAAATGAATTTTTAGGTTAGTGTGACTCAGATCAGCCTCAGACAACCCCATTTTTCAAAGTGTCTGGGTCGGGATTAGGTTGATCCCGAATCCGGTGTCGAGAAGATAGAAACGAACCTCCACAACATTGAAGTGGTTCGTGATGTAAAATGGGTGGATGTTCCCATATATGAGAGAGACATAATCTTATATAGAGAAAGAGATAATGTACATACATTAAATATGATCGAATGTCTCAATATAGAAGGCTTTTTTGGCTGCTACCTCCGTCTCAAACTGGCGCGGGCTTCTTAATGCCTCGACGAGGGCTTCATGCATATCTGCTGATAGATAAAGATCCTAGAGGATAGATAGACTTATAGGAATACTGGAGAGATTCTTAAGGATATCATACTTCCATGCCAAGCATTAACTTCTACTTACAGGAGGTCGTTCGGCAGCATGGGGTATGACGGGCCCTTTCGGTTGAGCTAGTGGCTGATTGGTGCTAGGAATGTCCCGCTACTCACCAGTAGAAGATCATGGAGAAACTAATGGATGTGGGATAGATGAATGAATCCATATTGTAATAGAGTGTGTCTGATCGCGGGGCGGTCACGGTGGCTCCACCTGGTCAAGTAGCACAAACGATGGAAAAGGAAAACCTAATTATACCAGATGAGAAGGTTGTGCATGCTGAGCTCTGCTCTAGGATTGTTGTCTAGTTTCAGTGGAATGCACAACCTGGATGTAAGTACTGGATGAGGAAATCTTAACGACTCATATATCCATGACTCTTTTGATTCTGGAAATGACTGGAGACATTGGGGGGATCCTCCTGGCACTCCTTGTCATCGGGGACCATGTAGAGGTTTACCAGCTTCACGGTGTTAATCAAACCGCACCATTGATCATAGCTTGAAGAATCCTCCACCACTAGAATTATCTTATGGGTAATCACCATCTCCGAGGGCATGAAGTCATCGAGAGTATGAGATGATGATGGCATCAACGGGGGACTTTTTTTTTCCTTTTCATCACTGATGCTTTCTCTTCTGATAAGAAGGAGGATGAGATGTACTGGCTGTGAGTGACGTAGTGGCTTTTGAAGGATCGAACCAATTCAGACATGCATGGATAATACCATGGGAATGAGAGACAACCTTTCTAACCATCAAGCCATCATATTTTTGAGAACCTTGGTTAGGAACTTGATTCCACTCACCCTCATTGTCACAGTCACTACGTGGCTTCACGAATACACATGCCACTTATGACAGAGCGAGGCCCAGCCTGAATATGTTATTATCAACCCAGTATTGAAGCCATTATTTAAACTCATAACACTATTTGAGGGTGTTCCCTAGGATTTGGTGATAGGGGAAGTTATTAGGGATATTAGTGAGATCCTCCTCTTCAAGCCTCATGTACTTGTGTAATGGAAGAATTACCTATTCCAAGGCACTTTGGAAATAAACAGGGACATGATCCTCATTGAATGAGTATGTCTGGTTTACCCAGTCTAGGAAGGGGGATATGTGAGCCTAGCCCTGAAGAGGGGCTGGAGGAGCCTGACGAGGAGGTGGAACCTGGTTATCTATCCTGGGTGGTGGTGGCGTGTTACGTGGGGGTGCCTACTGGTTCTGAGGTCGGTGCTGCTGGGCTGGAGGCTGCACCTGAGGTGGAGGGCCTCTGTGAGTCTATAGATATGGTTCCAATGGTAAAAAATCTATCTTCCTAGTAACCTATATCTGTGCGACCATGGGAGGATCATCCTTAGTGGATCTTCTCACTAGAATTACGGGAGGCAATAGACGTGCCTGTCTGGCCTGCTGAAAGGCTTCCTCTAGATGTTGGGCCTTATCAGAGAAATCCCAAAATTCCCTGGGGTTATTATGAGTAATACGAGAGGGGACCAATTTAGTTTTGGCATTCCCCCCACAAATTTTTAGCAGTTGTTCCTATGTCAGTGACATATCTAGGGAATAGTTAATGACTTTCTACCGGGCAAGGAAGTCTGCGATGTACTCATCAGGCCTCTATTTGCACTTGAAGAGGTCTGCAATACTATACTTCTAGGTGGTAGTGTTGAAATGCAAAGGAAACCATCAATGGAGGTCTTCCCAGCAAACAAATGACCCAATGGGTAGCTGGTTGTACCATACAAACCCATGCCTTTCCATTATCTATACAAAACACCGGAGTTTGGCGGCCTCCTACTGCATTGGAGTTCCCAGCATAGGTCCTAACCATGAGATGATGTGGTCCAGATGCTACAACGGGTTGCCTGTACCATTAATGGGGAATAATGTGTGGTTTCTGAAACCCGGGGGTGCTGGCATATCATTCACCCACACCATATATGACTTCCCATCAGGCGGGATTTCCATATTTCAAGTTTCTAAATCCTTAAGGTGGGAAATGAGAACCACCATTTGATCATATAGGAGGGTATTATTATCTTGACAAGGATCCCTAACCACTAATATGTTGAAAGGTTCTTCAACATGATAAGCAGGATCGGTGGCTCGTGGAGCGGCTGGTGGTATGACCTGCGGGACTGTTGGAAGAACAACCTGTGGAGCAGCTTGGGGAGACTGAGCTAGGTCCCAAAGGTTGTTGCTCTGCTAAGGTGTATTTGTTGATACATAAAACAACCACTTTCCATATTCTCCGTCCTCTACCCATTCTATGGGGGCAGGATGGTTAGGGTCACCCGGAGGAAACTCATCTGGGGAAAGTTGTACCTACCCTTGCTTCCCTGGCCAAGGATCACCGTATTCTGGCCGCTGATCCCCAGAACATTCAGAAAAGAGGCCATCGACCATATTCTTATACTCTATGAATTGTGGATGCAATGAGGCCCTTTCGGGATCATCCTTTATCTTCTGAACTGTGTCAGACAGGTCAGAGGGTTTGATGGGCCCAAGATGGTCTTTTCCCTTATTGGGATTCTGGCTGAGGACTAATGACTTAGTGTGCATGGGAAGACCCAGTAGATTTATCTACTGGTGAGTAACCCTTCCCAGTGGATCCAATCTGTGTTTCACTCCCATGGGGAGTAAGTTCTATCCAAGGAGTTCTATTTCGTTATCTTCCTCTAATAGGTCAGCCATGTTAACAACGACTTTACCTGGGGGTATATCCTCAACATCTCCTAACAAGTTGGGTTGGAATAAGATATAACTGAAATGGAGAGAAACATACTAACCCATCCACAATCTTTAACATGTGGGGAATCCTTCTTTTAAATCCTATGGAGTACTTTAAAACCCTGAATGCATTATTGCTGGAGGGTCGGATGGAAACCGAGCAACTCGGGGCGCTGGGCCACAGGGAGCACATCCAAGTCAACCAAATGAAATTTATGGTCAATATATTTAAAGTGTTCTTGACTCATGGGGTAATCCACTTTTTGATAATGGAGAAAAAAGTGCATCGCCCATAGGGTTTGGCGGAAACACGCAACTTTATCTAGAGTAAGTGATTCCGGCGCACTAAAGTTTTTGGTCACAATTGGCCAGAACATCTCTGGGAAATGGTATTCTGCAAGGATTTCCCATAAGATCCTCGACCTAGACTCGGTATCTGGATCTTGGTTTCCACACTCATCAACTAGGGGATGCTATAGGACTAGAAACAAAATTGAAGTAGACTGCTGAGATGGTAGACTGGTTGGTGGAGAATACGTCAAACAGACTGAAAAGCCACCACATCTTGGGCTGTCCTATGAAGAATGAAATGACTAAGCAACCAAATCCCAGTAACACAAAATGGAGACCGCAATTTCTGGTGTAGGGGATACGTTTACTATTGGTGGTTCATGTTGCTATTTGTCCTCTACTGGTCCCCAAAATAACTCTCCATGCTCTCTGGTCGAGGTAGAGAATGACCCCATTGACGATAGGGAGGATTGCATGGCCAAGACCACGAAAGGGGACAAATATTCCTCCTTATGGATATATCTATAGAGGGAGGCAGGAATGCAGTGGACCTCACCTTCTAGAAGGATGAGGCTGACACACCTTGTTCTAGCCTCGACCCTTGAGATAGAGGATCAAGGTGAGGGTCCATTTTTGAATCGTATTATGCCTTAGAATTTGAGAAGTAAACGAGATTAGTCATGGTCTGAAACTTCCTAGTATTATTCTTATGTCATCGACAACCCATCTACCTACCTCGAGGTTTTTCCTCTGGACAAGGCAGGTTTTCGGCACCAGGACCCTTAAACGATCAAATACTAGGGTGGAGAGGACTTCCTCCTAGGTGAGCTGGGGTTCAAAGAGCACCAAGACAAACGTAAATTGGAACACGGGGAGTACCTTTGTGTCTACTAGCTACTGAAAAAATGTAATATCCATTGGAAGTGATGGAGCAGGTAGGACCTCCGCTGAAGCTTGTGGGAGGAAGGGTTGAGCCTCCATTCCTGCTTCCTTTGGAAGCAACGGTACGAGGATGGTCCTTGTACTGGCCGAGCTGAACATGGGTGGGAACTCCGTGTTGGGTGCCAATGAATCGAGGAAAACCTCCACTTCATTGATTTCTATGAGGAGGAGGTCCTTCATCGGCTACTGTAAGGACATGGGGAACACCCCCACACTAACAATTGACCGTACATGTAGCATCTTCACTTTGGCGATTAGTGATAGGAGGAATGGATCCATACCTGAATTCATTTGTATGGAAGAAGCTTCTGTTCTAGGTGTCAATGAATCAGGGAGAACTTTTTCTTAGATTGATGGTGGCATGGGTAGGACCTCCATGCCGATATTGGGAGTGGGACGGACCTACGCTCTCATTGGTGGTTGCACGGGGAGGACCTCCGTACTAAATGTCATTGCCGCAGGTCGTCCTGAGATGGACTCCACCTATGTCAGTGACCAGGATAGTCGTCCCAACATGTCTATAGGGTGGTTGGGGCCTCAATCCTGATGAGGCATATATCTTCCCCTACTCAGTATGAAAGGGAGATTGATGGTATGCATCAGTGGGGGAACGGGCCAGGGTAGCCGTTGATGATGATGACGCCCCTTGGTGGGCATCCTCGTTAGCTTGTTCCCGAAATTGGCGTCATGCTAAATGGACTGAGACCGATAGTGCATCTTCATAATTCACCTTCTCCTAAACCTCTAGGGCTGGGTGGTAGCACTAACGTGGCCGGGTGGGAGCCCTCCTCGGTGGCCCCTGGGATGGAACCATAGCTAGGATGGACCAGATATCCTTCACCTCATTGGTGTAGGGGAGGGAGTTGTCTAAGAATTATGGGGAGAGGATCCCAAAATGATTGTGGGTTAGAGTGGGGAGCATTGTCTCTCTACACAGTCCTTGGGGGAGGCAGTGACAGTAAGGCATAGAATCCCCTAAGTCTTGTCGGTCCATATCCCGAGATGGGATAATACCCTACTCGTCATATCATCGAATGAGATCATTAATCACCGTCATCTGAATGATTTTGGATGTGGATATATGGAATGGGTGCCCAATGGTGATCGATGTAGAGGCCTCCATGGTATAGATGAAGCTGCACAAGATTGCCTCATTGTAATTTCCCCTGCCCCTACATCGGTGGGTGGATGGTGATTGATTTCTTATCATAGCAGTTTGGGTCCTGAAAGGAAAGGATATTTAACCATTAGTGCTGAAAGAAGGAAATCAATGTCTAGTGACCCAGTGCTATTTCGTCATCCATGGTTGGTTAGAAGGATCCATACTAACAACATCACAGACTGGGATGTCCAACATTCAACTACCCAAATTTCTGGTGAGTTTCACGTCAGGCCCGCTATTTTCTTGGTGGGACCAAGCACCAGATAACTGGATCCGATGAAATGATAATACATTAATGTATTGAACGCTTCTAATCTCCACATTGAGGAGAAGGACTTCACGTCAGGTTCTCCATTTCTGTTTCCGATGCTTTCATTAAGGCACACATTCGTTCTTTTATAGAAACACACTGCCTGTTTCCCCACATTCCCTCTTTCTAAAGGTGGGTGATATCTATCACTTATTCACGGATTTTTTCTCGTTGATTGAAATGGGATGATGGTATGTCGGTTCCTACTTCATTAGATTCCTCCTTGGAACTTTTTACCTGGTCTGGGTGTCCCTTAAATATTTAGATGTTGTTCGTGAAACTCTTCCTAGTACCATGTATTCATGGATGCTGGTTAATTATGTTGCTTTTGTCTAGAAATTCCAAGGGGTCAAGTTAGGATTGAAACATTCGGTCGAGGGAGAAGTCACATTGGACATCATTGGAATGTCTAGACACTGGAACACAAATGCATCTGTCTTTATTCCCCTTATTATAGGGATTCTTGAGGGCATAGAAGCTTGAGGCATTCCACATTGATTGAGTGAAATTATATGACATAGGCATGTCTCTGAGGTTTTCCAAATATTACCTTGTTTAAAATAGGTTATGCCATAATTTTAACATCTAGTGGAGATAGGTCAGACTAAAAAAAACACTGATTAGAGTGGATTATACGGTGAAACCCATGGAGGGAACACTGATGATGGGACTAAAGCATGGTTAATAACCTGATTGCTTCTAGGAGAAGTGAGAAAGTGGGTGACATGATCTCACCAGGTTGTGGTGGCCTACGTAAGAATCAGTATGGATTTGGATGTTTTAGAGTGGATGGATAATGAGATGTAACTTTCATGAGGATGATAGTGATGTTTTACTTGAGCCTCGGAGATACCTCCTACATATACCCATGGTAAGGAATCAAATTCCACTTAGTTCAGTGGGCTGAAGGGATGTATGAAGAGGTGGCCTGTGGGAATGGACGTATAGTTTGGATTTAGAGGAAGTAAAACCTTTGGGGTGGGGCATGAGCTTCCCAAAACACATAGGATCGAGAGAGATACCGTGAAGGGACATGATTGATGGTATTGAACCTTAGGGATAATTCTTAGGTATCACTGTGGTAGGGAATCAAATTCCATGTAGTTCAAGATGGGGATATAGAATTGGGGTGTGCGTAGAGGATAGTGACCCGAAGACAGGCTGAGTCTTACATGTGGTTAGCGGACTGAGAGTTGGTCTGACACCAGGGGCAGACCGAAGATGTGGGTCCCAAAAAAGGTGACCACAATAGATTACCATTTCTTAAGAACTACTATGGATTATTATTGGCATGGGGATACAACGACATACCGTTGGGTGGGGGCTATAACGGCATACCGCTAGTTGGGGTTCCAATGGATTAAAATTTGTTACAGTTCCAATTACATACTACTTATGAGGGGTACCAATGGATTACCACTAGTTGGGGTTCCAACAGATTACCACTGGTTGGGGTTCCAACGAATTACTACTAGTTGGGGATCCAATGGCTTACCGCTGTTTGGGTTGTAATGGATTACCGTTGGTTGGGGTTAAACCTTAGAGAGGCTTCATATGTACCTTTCCTAGTAGGTAAGGATCAAATCCCATGTAGTTGGAATGTACATATTTTAGCGTTATGCTGGACTAAAAGGAGGCGTACGGTTTTACATCATGTGGGAAGAGTGTGGACGAATGTAGAGTGGTTGGGACTGTTGGGTTTTGGGCTTGAACCACATAGAGACATCCTAAACACCTTTTATAGGATAAAAGGGTCAAAGTCCATGTAGTTCTGGATGAGAGATACTGTTTAACATCATGCGGGAAAAAGATGAATTGATGTGAATGGGTCAGGACGAGTAGGTGTCGGGCTTGAACCCTAGAGAGGCTTCCTACTACCCTATCTAGGTGATAAGGATCAAAGTCCATATAGTTTAGTAGTATACAATTTAATTTCTGGCTGGATTAAAGTGGGGCGTAAAGTTTGAAATAATGCATGATGAGGGTGGACCAACATAGAGTGGCCGGGACCGATGGGTGTTAGGCTTGAACCTCAGAGAGGCTTCCTACGTACCTTTCCTAGGAGACAAGGATTAAAGTCCACATAGTTTGGGATGATAGATACAGATTAATGTCATGCGGGATGATAGTGAACTAACATGAAGGGGTTGGGGCATGTAGGTGTTGGGTGTGAACCTCTTGGAGGCTTCCTATGTACCCGGTCTAGGAGACAAGGATGAAAGTCCACATACATCGGTAGCATACAGTTTAACTTCTAGAAGGATGAAATGGGTGCATATAGTTTAACATCATTTAGGATGAGGGTGGAATGACATGGAGTGATTGGGACCGATGGGTGTTGGGCTTGAACCTCAGAGAGGCTTGCTACGTACCTTGCCTAGGATACAAGGATCACAGTCCACATTTTTCAGGATGAGAGATACAGTTTAACATCATGTGGGACGATGTTGAACCGATGAGAAGGGGCCAGGAAAAGTAAGTGTTGGGATTGAACCTCATGGAGGCTTCCTACGTACCCTATCTAGGAGACAAGGATCAAAGTCCACATAGTTCGGTATGATAGATGCATTTTAACGTCACACAAGACAATGGTGAACTAACGTGAAGGGTTTTGGACAAGTTGGTGTTGGGATTGAAAATCAGGAAGGCTACCTACATATCCTCTCTAGAATATGAGGATCAATGTCCACATAGTTTGGTAGACAAGGATCAATGTCCACATAGGGTATATGTATATGGAGGGTGGTTTGTGAAGTATAAGGGATTTTAGGGTGTAGGACATAACAAAGAAAGGGTACCTTGCAAATCACATCACTGATATGAAATGTTCTTCACAAAGCATAGTGACCCTACCTTAGTATGTGGTTCACTTGTGCATAGAAGGTACTTTACAAAGCATGCGTGCTTTGCAAAAACCCAATTCCTCTTAGGGATATCCGTCTTTTGAGATGGATTGTGGGCTCTACAAAGGGAGTCCCTACATGAAGAGGGGTTTTATTTGAGCTATGGGAAAGGTAATTTGTAATTCTCATGTCCCGTGAAGAGTTCATTTTTCTAAAGGTTTCACAGAGCATAAGGTCCTTCCGATTTGGGAGCTGAGAAGGAAAGAGGTTGGGGTATCCATCCTTTGAGATCAAGGGGATCCTGGTATTTATAGATGAGGGGAAAAATGAAGCAGGGATAGCTCAGTGCAAAGACATGTGGAACCCAGCAATTGGCCGCAGATTTCATCAATTTTTTCATAACCGTAGAGTCGACCATTATCCCCTACTTAGTGTGAATCTCTCCTTGGTTCCCTATGCGGAGCTCGAGAAGGTTTTTGTCAAGTTCCCGGGGATCAACTAGTAGATATGGTTCCCTCAGCGGCGAGGATATTTTTGTGAATTACGTCATAACCGTGAAGCCTCCTGCCACTATTACTTTGCGAATAATGGAGAGGGGGATTCGGTTTCATGTCATCCATGGTGTGGAGGGGCTCTGCAAATGGGATTCGTGAGGTAGGCCCTTTTGGATTGGGTTCTTCTTTACATCCTTCTCCTCTTCCCATACTTTGGTGCCAACAACTATTCATGTAAAAAATGACCTTTCTTAGAAAATCATCAAAAATTCACCCTTGGTAAGTTTTAATGTACTAATTCTAAAAAAAAATTCATTTAAAAAAATGATGTTCTAACATATCTAGTATACAATATGAATATAAAAATTATGATTTTTATGAAATCCATTAAATTTCATTTTATTAAAAATGTGCTTATATTTTATTTGAGCTTTTAATATTGATGTTTATTTTATACAATTTTAATGTTTATATTTTCATGAAGTACTCATGATAAATATTTTTTATGTAACATTTTACTATTTTTAGGTCAATTTACAATCCCCAATGGTCTACTTACTATTTATAATAGTTAGGTTAATATTATAATGGTCATGTTACTATTCCAATGATCACATTACTATTCCAATAATCACATTAATATTTCAACAGTCAAATTAAATCCTATAAACAAGTCCAAATAATTTTATTAAATATTCACTATAATTCCTCCCAAGGTTCTATATTTTTATTTTATTAGATGTTGATTGATTTACTAATATTCTATTTCTTTTCCATAGTGTTGTTTGTGGGGGAAATTATTTTAGAGGATTGGAAGTATACAAATTTTCACACTGTAGTTTTATAATTTTATATATTTTTCCCATTTTAATGTTTGTAATTTTCATGGGTTTATTTTACGACTAATATAATAATATTCATTAATGAAAAAAACTTGTTTTTGTTTTCTCTATGTGTTTAATGTGTATAATAAAATATAATACAATATAAACGCATTTATTTAAGATAAAAACCTACCTTATGAAATTAGATTCATTAATTGTTTTTTAAAAAAATGTTTATATTCTATATATAATGTAAATATATTGATAAATAAGTGTTCAATTTTTATTGAAGTCAATAAATATTTTAAAAATACATTTTCCTAAAAAGTAGGTTTATTTTTTTTTGTGAGAAAATAAAATAAATAATTTATACTACTTTTAGAAAATTTACTTTAAAAAATGAACTTCATTTTTAATTTTATTATGTAAAAATTATCTATAGTGATTTTTTGAAAATTTTCTAAAAATATTTTTTATGCATAGTGAAAAATACTAATTTTTATTGAAAACTATTATTTGGTCTTGAAAACATTTCAAAAGAGATCTAAATAATTCCTTCAATTTGGAAACGGAATAAAAAAAATTAGGCGAATATTTAAGGGAAAAATATTCAAAGGGGTGAAAATGGAAAAGGAAAAAGTGACATCATGAAGCGCCAATCCCTTTGTGGATCGCCACTCTGCTTGGCGATCCACCGCTTCCTAAAGCACCCACTATTTACATAGTCCATTGGATAAAGACAGTGGTTCCCAATCTGAAAAATGATACCAAATTAGTTTGTATAAGGGGGTTGTGATATTGGCTTCCGCAAACAATAAATCCATCGTGAAATGAAATAATTTGCAGGATGAGGCAGTGCTGTCATCTCCCCCCAAATGAAATAAAATAGTTTGTGGGATTGCAGTAGTGATCTCCAACCCCAAAAACAATGGCCCCTTCCACGAACGATGTCCCTTATAAATAAGTCCTTCGCATGCCGAGTATTCTCTATGGGATCCTGCAAATGGAGTCCCTGCATCCCATCATAGCCGGCCATGCCAGAATGCCATTACTCTATAAAAATGACCCTGAGGGGGTCTGAAAAAGGTATGAATATTGATAATTAGATGACTAAATTGAGGAGGAGAACCAAGAGTTGGCCATTGGATAAATGGAAGAAGAGAGTCACACTCGGAGCTTTTCGACGATTCCTAGCAGGTAAAATACATCGAATAACATAAAGGATAACAAGAAAAATCCTTTCAAAATACAATAACTCAAAATAATTTGTGTTTATAATTCCCACGAGGCACATAAACAATGGGCCCTTTGAAAATAAGCATCCCGCATAGAAAAATGCTATGCGGGTGGAACCCTGCTATGAGTGGAAAATCACCACATGAGAGGAAATCAACCCGACATAGAAAATCACTACACAAGTGGAACTTGGTCCCACATAGAAGCATTCTATACGGACAAAACCTAGGACTCCATAGCACTAAACTACACTAATGGATCCCTTTACCTATGTACCAACACACTATGTAGAGGGAACCCCTCCCCATATAAAAACATTCTACACATAATGGGGTATCCAAGGGCATTATACTCTCAGGATCCAATCATTATCTTCCATCATGTCATCAGCCACTGTGTCAGACCCTCTTCGAACCAGTATAATGGTATCAGGACAAGGACTCTTCCAAATCCACGAGACCCATATGATAATGTTAGGTCCACTAGGAAAGATACCCAGAGGGGGGGGGGGGTAATCAGGGTATGACAGATTAAAAAAACTGCCCCTTTTTTATCTTGTTTTGGTGTAAGACAAAACCCTCTTCTCTCTCCTTCCCGATGCAGAGTACGAATAAACCTTAATGCATGCATAGGACACAACGATTTTTACTTGGTTCACCCTCACTGGGCTACGTCCAAGGAGAATACATCGACAGTGTGCCGATGTACCAATTACACTATAAGAACACCGTTGTTTACAAGTTCGAAGAAGACTCATTGTCCCTACGGGTTTATAACCACTCAAAATTTGATAACTCACTGTTATCTCAACTGAAGTGAGCTCACTGCTTCTTCAGAAGATCCAATCACAGTTTATATACCTGTAGGTCTCTTCATTACCACTAATGAATGCATCCTCCACTGTATGTAGATGCTCTATTGAAGTACAAATATCATCCAATGATGAATACCCCTTTGCCCCTAAACACTGGGCAATTCCTTTGGAAAAAGCTTCACAAATCACCATACTTCGTGAGGCTCCCAATTTCAAGAAGCTCAAACAAGCCTTCACGAAGCTCCTGCCTTTTCGAGAAGCACTCTCATGAAGCACTATCATTAACCTCAATTCGTCACAGAGAGAAATCCCTCGTGAAGCTCACTGAGCCAATGCGGAAATCGCAACTTTCATGGAGCCAGATTAGCCGCCGCGAAGCTCTTCTTTCGCGAAGCACACTGCCTTCATGAGCCGAGAGCAAAATATTTTTTTCGAAAAACTCTCACTTTCTCCTAGGGGGGGCATGATCTATTTATAGGTGATTCCACCGACCCTCGATCCTTCCACACAAAGTCAATGCCATGTCATCTCAAATCGTGATGTTCTGAAGTTCCCACCGAAATTCTCTCAAAATCACGAAGCACCACTGCAATTTTCCAATCGAAGAGCTTATCGTAACTGCGGATCATTCCATAATTTACTTTGTGCATTCACCACGAAGCTCAAATCTCACACCGCGAAGCTCCACTCATAATTCCCTTCACTAATGCAATGATCTTCAACTCTGCCGTTCGCGAAGCTTGTCGTAATCATGAAGCATCACTATCAAAATTCTTCTGGTCTTCGCGAAATCCAATTCATGAAGCCTATCTTTATAAAATTCACGACTTTTCCATATTTTGATGAGATATTCAAGGATATCCACTTTTCACGATGCTCACCAAACTCTATATTTTGGACCCCCAAAATTTGGCAAACACTGGGAAACGACTCCACCTTATATCTGTTCTTTTATACCGCCTCCATATCTTCTGTTACATTGTCATGGTTCTTTGTCAACATGGATTGTGAAAAAAATATCTGGAACTCAACAATTAACCATGCAAACCTTCTTTGTCAACAAACACAATCGAGCCAAAAATGATGCAATGTTACCTTGAGGGATTTTTTCCCAATAGATAAGATCATCAGGTACATCAATGTTCCCTTTTGAGTTTTCATATTCATGGTATGTGAAGTCGAATAAATAACCCCGACTATAGGGAGAACCTTTGGAATGGACTTGAGTTTACATTCCCTTGGTAATGAGGGTTCTGTCCTTGGGTTCCTCACATGAACCTCCCCATTCTTGGGATTAATGGGTACTATTGACCTTTTCCATTATATGAGGACCATTGTTTAACAATCTCCTCATTCTCTAGAACAAATATTAGGGCACTTCTCCTAATATAAGACCCTAGGCGTTCTTTTTGGAGGATACACACTTTCTCCTCTTCACCTTAGCCTAGGACCTATCTGGATAGATTTCCAAACAAGACTATACTAGATATAAAAAATAGAGGAATTATGCACACTAAAAGCCACTCTATCCCCCCTTTGGACTTCAGCACCATCCATTGGTGGATAGAGTGGGTCATACGATCTTCAAATCTACTACCTCCTCTTGTTTCTGACACCGATCATGACTCATGTGGGACTAGAGGAGGGTGGGGATCATGAAATCTATATGATCCCAAAAAAATAAAATGGGGTTCCCATATGGTATAAGTCTCTATTATATATCCCCAAATGGGAAACTTCCTTGTGTAATCCCCAACCAACAACTAAAATGGGCCTCCCATATGGTATAAGCCCCAATCATATTACCCTTAATGGGAATTTTCCATACATGTAAGTCCCAATTTCAATTCAAGTGGGAAGCCTCCATGTGTAATCCCCAATCATGCCCCTTTATTGGGCCTTATTTAAAGTGTAAGATCAAGTCACACCGAACTATGAGGGTTTTCATACCCAAATAACTATGATGCATGGGAATCCTTCCTAAGGTCCAAACCCGACATCTGAATCCACCCTAATGTTTTTCAGGAAACATTCCTAGTAGGTTCATATTCACCAGAGAGAACACATCTCTTTAGGGCACCTTGGGCTACCTCAGCATATTCCCCACACAATCCTTGACCAGGAAACCTTTTTCTTAGTCATCCTTGTCACCTGAAGTTAAAATACATGGTTGGGTCCTTGTCACACGACCTTAAAAGGTGATGTGTCCTAATAAGTGGCATCAAAATACATGGCTTATAATTCATATCATGATTATACATAGGAATCCCATCTTATGAGTTAGATCCCGCCATCAAATCAAGTCCTATCCCCCAAGATGATTATAATCTCCACAACACCCCATCACGTGGCTTGAAACTAGTGTCATCCCAGTAAATAAGAAAATAATCCTTGGTCGGTCTACAATAGGGTAACATTTATTGAGAAACTCGGGTTCATATTAATCATTCCATTTATGGAAAAACTCAAATTCATGAAGATGATTTGGAACCCATGCATAGTCATAGTTGATCGTTGCTTCATGGTAATCTGTAATATATGCACTTGGGAATGAACCAAGGATTCATGAACATGACTTAAATCTATAAGAGACCTGGAATTGGAAATATTTCCCACCCAAAGGGTGTCATGATACTAACTTCACATTCCCTCAACCAATGTGCATTCTTAAGTGTTATTGACCAAATCATTCAATGAATGCCTAACTTTGTAAAGTATGTCCATGGATCAGGGATGTGAGGACTGTTGGGTGTTTCTGGCTCTATGATCAAACATGTTGGAGACTATTTGAATATTATTTACCCAACATCAATGATTTCACACAATTTAACCCCATAAGATCAATCCACTCAAACATAAACCCATCTTGAAGTGAAACAAAAAAATGTGAACCTAGTGTGAACCTTTAACCATGGTAGTGGTGTTACCCCACCTTAGGCCCCTTTCATAACCAAAATAGGAGGGGGCTAATAAAGAGAATCAATTATGAATGTGGTCATGATATGTTACTTTCATGAGGTTTTTGTCTATACTTTTCACTCATATTACATGAAATCTTCATATCTTTCTTCAATCCAATGGAATCTTAGAGGTTCTCACAAAAGTACATGTCATCCATTGCACCAACTAAGTCCTCCAGGAAGAAGAGGACCCCATCACCCACCCATCTTCATTAATTATGGGTCTTGAATACACATGTTTTATAGTTACATCATAACGATACTCTCCCCACCATGGAGGTAGCTAGATATTCCCTCTAGTCGATCAAATCCCACTAGCCTCCCACTTTGCAGTGATCGGTGATCCAGAATCGAGCATCTCCACAAGCCATTGCGAATCAATTTAGGAGCCTGTCCCCAGAACATGATAATGAATACCTCCCTTTACTTAGGGAGAAAAATGAATTCATCACCAATAACTTTATCCCTACTGCACAAGGGTCCCACCAAAGCACCCTTGTTGGTGGCCGATGCTGCCAACGTTGTGCAGCCCAATATCTTCATTATGAAGACGATAATGCCTTGAGGGACCCAACTAGTGAAAAGTAAGCCCAGGTCCCCAGGATATCCCATAGAGTGTGATGTTAATTTAACTGGGAGCATACTATCATCCTCACTCCTTCTTAAGAATCCCAACAGTTAAATAAGGTGACAATCCACAAGCATATGCATATTTTATCTCACCCACATGAAGTTTTTCATTAAATTGTGACAAAAAAATTATAGGTAGATTTATATCCTAGTGGAAGCACCTGAATGACACTATGTAAATTTAGTAGCTCACAAGCAGATGTAAATTCCAGCTACTTCTCAGCAAACCCCCTGCACAGATATGGAAACAAATTATAGGAAAGAAAAAAATTATTGCATGTGAAAATAAATCCCACCATCCAAATACAGTGGTGAATAAATGTAAGTGAATATTCATGATCCCTTATATGAAAACCATTAGTCTAATAAAGAGAAAAAAGTACAAGTAGAGTCAAATTACTATGAATTTATATCAAGTCTGTGAGGCATATACAATGACAAACAAGTATACGGAAATCCATGCTCACATATTTGGAGAGCCTTAGTCAAATATGATGGAAATCAAAGAAAGATGCTGGGGTATCCCAGCTATAAACCAGATATAGAATCATTCCTCTACACCAACATAGGATAACTTCTAGTACCCATTGGAAAGATATGGATGAATGAAGCATGCACATATTTCTACTCTGATATCAGAATGAGAATATATTTCCATTCCATCCAAATATATCTCTCAACACATCCTAGAAATTATGGAGGATTAAACATAAATTATGGATAATATCCTATAGACTTGTAAAGATGAAATCACATCTACAGTAATAAAAAGAAGTCAGACCCACAACCCTATCTCCCTAAGTGGGGTAACTCATCCAAAAAATATGGTGGTCACTTTAGAGAAGACATGTATCCCTGATACCTTCTAGGAGAGTCTTCATCCATATTCTATGATAAATGGACAACAAGATCAAGAATAAATAGTTGTTACAACTTGGGGACACTAGTCTAGTTCAATGGCTTCTCGAGGGTTGGCATATTTGTAACACCCCAAGATTTCATAGTGTGTTATTTCTTCAAAATAATTCAATAACTTGCACTACACGCAACACCGAGTTCTATCGCACCATGACTTACAAAAAAAAATCCATTCAAAAGAGGTTATGAATAGTATTAACTAAATTTTAAACTTTATATAATCCTTATAATTTTAGAATCCATATTATGAGAACAAATTCATTTTCAGTATTGCACTTTTATCAACTTTTAATAGTGAACCCTTTTTAAATACAATATTTTAAACTTTTTGACTAAATTGGGACATCAAAATTTTAAAATAAAACATCCCAAGCTTCCACGGTACGCTTTCCTTTGAATAATACAGTAGCGTGTGTTGTACGCAACTTCGAGTTTTAACACACACCACAACCGATCAAACTAGCCGTTATGAATAGTAATACCTACTTTTTGAAATTATATATATTTTATATTTCAAAATGGACTTCATTTTTGGATTTGGAATATCGAATTTAGCCTAAGGTGAAATTTTGGTACTTTTCGGATAACTTTCATATTATCATGAATAGTGAAAATTACTAAATTTTAATTAAAAACAACTTTTTAATAAAAATAATTAATAGTAATAAATTATGAATTTGAGTGGTTTTAATGTATATTTAGAATATATTTTTACAATTTAATACAATTTTGGTCATTGGACATAATTTTACAATTAAACCGAACATAAACAAGTGTCAATCTTTTGATAGTTATTATCTCTTAAAAACAAGCTTTTTGTTTTGACAGTGGGAATTAATTTTAAATTAATTTCTGCCACTTTTGTGTCATGAATTTAGAAAAATGGATTCCATATTTGGAATCAGGATGTTCAAATTGTGTAAATAGGTAACTTTTATTTTTAGAAATTTTGAATAATTACTGCGGTAAATATTTTATTTACCATGGTTAAGGGTAAATCCGGTAAATAAGGGTTAAAAAATAATATTATAATAATAATAAATCACCCTAAAACGTGTCCTAGCCTTATTGGTTGATACATGTTCGACCATAGTCATCTTTGGGTCGATTTTGGGACCCCATGGTGCCACTTGTAGGTGATAGGGACACTTTATTTTAATTAAGTTAAAATGAATACAAAAATGACACAAGCATATATCTTTTAGAAAAACAATTTTTACATAGGGATATATATGTTGGATTTTAGATTATAAATATTCATTAGAAATATAAACAGATTTCCTACATAATTATATTTTATTTATAATTTTTAGACATTAGATAATTTAGTTTATTCATGACACAATGATGATTAATTAATTACTATAATAGTGAAAAATTAAAATAATTGATATTATAAATACCCAAATAAATATAATATGAACCTTTTAATGAATTAAACTAATTTTCTAGGATAATATGATATATTAGGATTTATTTAATTGATGTTTTTCGAAGTAATCAATCTGTATTGAATTTCACAAAAATCAACTATTGAATAGTGTCAAAATTGACATAAAAGAGTTCTTAAATCAAATATTATATTATTAATTGATATTAAATTACTAAAAATCTAAGGTTAGGCCAAGAGACTTATATCATGATAGTTTCATCATTAATGGACCACTTGGGGGTCTCTTGGATGTATATAGTAAGTTTATTAACCATATTATATAAAAATACAAAGAGACATTGTAAAAGTGAAACTAATTAACTTAGAGTTAATACTTAAAGATAAGGTTAATATAAGTACCCAAACCTGTCTAAATTCTATTGGTTGAGTTGTTCTCGACCCATACCCACCTTAACCTTTGAATAATAAAGTTTGGAGCCATTGGAAACCGAATATGAATTTATTATAAACAAATATCTCTATCTTTTCCAAAGGTGCCCCTCACCCCTCTTATAAAAGGGCACTCCTCCTTCTCATTTCTTCACACCTTCAAAGCCTTTTGGTTCGGCCAAAATCTGCCCAAATACTCTCCCAACTTCCCTCACTACAACCTAGAGGTCTTAGTTTTATCAAAAAGCCAACCTAAGGAGCCCTTTTGATCAAATCAAAAGGAAGAACCCGAAGAAGAGGAGGTTAACCTACCCCAACCAAGGAAAAGTACAAGGTAAGGGTTATTTCACAATCTCTTCATTATCCGAGGTTGTTTATACGTAATAATCTACTAGGATCTCTTTATCATCCACATCCATGTTTCTTAATAATGTATTTCAAAACATTTTTACTATTTACAATAATATGGGTAAAAGTCATTTATACCCTTATGTGTTTCGAAAGGAATATTTCCGTCGTTTTCCAAACAAGGCACTTTTAACCTTTTCTAAAAATTTAAGGTAAGAATGTTTTTTTAACTTATACGGTGGGTGAGGCTATTTACCGCCGTTATAAAATCGTCAAAGCTTCCCTTACAAGCTTATAAGAATATTTTCAAATTGAATGTATTATTTTATAATTATGTTACTTTTAAAATGATTTAAAAAAAAGAGATATTTCTCTAAAATAGTTTTGATTACATCTATGTCAACATCCTTTGATGGATTTTAAGCTTATTTGAAGTTGATTTATTATGATACAAAACATCCATATTTTATTGAAGGTTTTGTGATATTTTGGACTGTGGATAAGCTATTATTTTGTCACTCATGGTTTTTTTTAAAGTATTGACATTTCAGAAGTTATTTTTAATCTGAATGTTTATGTTATATTTCAACCTTTCATTCAGATGAATGTGTTAGACAAGTATGTTACGGGTTGGGGACCGGTAAAAGTAAGCCCTCCGGTTTGGTCTCCGGTTATTAGAGGCACTCTGGGTTGGTGTCCGGTTATTAGAGGCACTCTGGGTTGGGTTCCGGTTACAGTTAGCCCCTAGGTCTTGGGACGATTCCTTGACAAAGAAATTAAAGTTCAGCATTATGCATTCCAACATTATGAAAATGGTTATTGATATTGCATGTGATTATTCGATTAGTAGAATATCCATGTGAATAAGTAAATGGCATTATTTCATTTTACTTTTTCCATACTATGTTGATGTTCAAGTTTAAAAGGCTTTTGTTTTAGTAATGCATTGCCTTAAATGTTTATTCTTATTTTTGAATGTTCCGCTATATTGTTATCCTTACTGGGCATTTGAGCTCACCCCTTTTCTATGTTTTATTTTTCCCAGGATGTGAAGAAGTAAGTTATGAATGACCTGCAGGGATATTATGAGGGGATAATAGTGTGGATTGTGGAGACATTATGTTGTTGTTGTAGTTTTTCATTTTATGATGTAATGTAAAACTTATGAATATATCTAGTGTTTCCTAGGCTACTAAACCAATCGGTCTTTCGAGATTTGATCTTTCTTGTGATCATTCCAATGTTATGTAATAATGCACCGACTCTGGGTAACTAGGGTCGGGGCGTTACAGTTGGTATCAGAGGAAGTTTAGTACAAACCTTGGAAGCTAGATTTAGATAAACTATGATTAGAGCACATAGATTTATGATGGAATTTGAGGATTAGTATAGAAGAACTTCCTAGAATTTTGGTATTGTTGAGATTTTGTGAGTTTTCCGAGCAATAAACCCCTGTCTGGATACGAGCAGGTAGAGGCGGCTCTGGCACAGATGTACCTAGGGATAAAACCCGAAAACACCGCTTTGAGCTAGACTCGAACGAGAACTGGTGCACGACAACAGGCCTTACTGCACTCTTGGTTACGACACTCCCGGGGGATATGCTTAGGATAATTCTCATTTTCTTTACAAACCATTATGAAGGGTTTATGAGTATATACTTCCTCAAAGGATACATTTTTATGATTATGGATTATATCCATAAACTATTTAATTTATGTTCTGTGTTTTACAAGTTTGGGATTAGGTATTGTTATTCATAAACTAATCTAGTGTATTCCATTGTTTATAAATGGCGCCCAGTAGAAGAAATGAGAACTCCAGTAATGCACATGATACAAAGAGAAAGAAGGATCATATCTTTAATGGTCTTAAGCTTGAATTTATAAGAGAAATAGTCTCCCATGTATTATCATCATATGAAGAAATATTATCATGTGTTGATAAGATAAGTAAAGAGTTTACTGAGTCCTATGGATTTGAAGGGAAGCAAGAGAAGAAAAGGATGGAAGAGGGAAATATGGATAAAGGGAAGAGGGAAAATAAGAATCTTCCCATATGTGATAACTGTGGGAAGAAACACCTTGGAACTTTCTTGAAAGGAATGAGAGTTTGTTATAAGTGTGGAGGAAAAGGGCACAATGTACGTGACAACAAGGGTAAGAAAATGGTTTCAAATGTACAATGCTTCATTTGCAAGGAGTTTGGACACTACGCAAACCTATGTCCCAGTCATCAGACTATGCCACAAATGATGCTATTGGATAATAATCAAGTTATGATACTACCACAGATGAAGAGGAATGATTAGAGTTCTTATGTTGATTATGTCATTTGAGTGTTGTATCAACAATGTACTTGTTATATTAATTATGGAGTATATAAGGATTGTACTGCAGTACTATTTCATTAAGGACTTGAGATTGTGTGGAAAAAAGAAAAGTGACTTAATAGCAGGTTAAATTTTTGTAAAATATATGGTTGAGAGAAAGATAAACCATAATATGGTTCTGATACCGTGGTAGTGATTTTAGAATAATACATGATTGATCTGGATAAATTATATTGGATATTCTTGACTACCTTGAAGATGATTAATGATTTTTATATTCCATCATTGTTGGGGTTTAAAACATTTTTGGATTGATGAAGTATATCCGGCATTCTATATATAATAAGGGAGCATGAATGTAATCAATAAGGATTATGGTAATTCAGGATGTTTCAGTGTTTTAAAAGAATACATGATAAAGGTATTAATATGCTATTACGGGGTAAAAAGGATCTACATTATGTTTACCTTCATTATAAATGTTGGACTGTGAGTTTGGACAGAATTATTTTGGATAAATTCTAGTTTGAGATTAATTTTGGATTGCCATAAAAGGATAACCTGGAGGTCGGGCGGCAACCCGTCGCGACCGGCAAGGCCACAAGACTTAAACCCGCAACCGAAGGGCGAGAAGGGTGTATCACCTACCACTAGCCCACGAGATGTCCTGGATTAAATATTGTAGTTTTTATTAAAATATCAGGTAGATGAATTCTAAATTCGTTTATTTTGGATCCCTGTATGAATAGTATAAATAGAATTTTTTTACGTTCTATTATCTTTTATAGTGAAAAATGAGTTTGTGGTAGAAATTTATTAATGGATAAAACTCTAATTATAAAGTAAGTATATCTCCATATGATCTTAGCCAATATCATAAATAAATTCCTCAACATTAATAAAAGGAACTTAGAACAAAAATGTTGTTCTAGATGGTACCTTAAATCATCACTAATTTATGGATTTGGGATTGTTGGCCTTTTCATAGCCATGTTCTCTACCACTCTCCATCAGATAATTGATGGTTAGATTTCTCTTCCATATCCATATTTTCCTACATGGAACCCTATTATGTGTTATTTTCAGTAATCTTCATACTTTCCACTCTTTATTTTAAATAGAGGCCTCATTAATTCATTTTTCGATGTGGGATTTCAACTACGATATTTTGAAACGTCAAAAATGTGTTATCCCAATACCCTATGTTTTGTTGAACCGATGGTATTTAAAATCATCATAGATTGATGAATTTAAGGACCTCAATTTTATACTTTTTTGTGATTGATGACCTCAATCACTACCTATAAATATTTACAATTTTCCTCCAATTATATGTCTCTAATTACCACCAATGTTCTCCTAATCGAGATCGTAATTTGGTGGTGACCCTTTCATTTCTCTTTTCCTCATATTAAGACTAAATTTTAGTAACCCAATTTCCGATGTAGGTTTTCCCACAAATATATTTTCTATTTTCAACATTTTATTTTCTAAGAAATATTTTAAATTGCGAGGACGCAATTTATTGAAGGAGGGGAGAATGTAACACCCCAAGATTTCATAGTGTGTTATTTCTTCAAAATAATTCAATAACTTGCACTACACGCAACACCGAGTTCTATCGCACCATGACTTACCAAAAAAAAGCCATTCAAAAGAGGTTATGAATAGTATTAAATAAATTTTAAACTTTATATAATCCTTATAATTTTAGAATCCATATTATGAGAACAAATTCATTTTCAGTATTGCACTTTTATCAACTTTTAATAGTGAAACTTTTTTAAATACAATATTTTAAATTTTTTGACTAAATGGGGACATCAAAAATTTAACAGAAAACATCCCAAGCTTCCACATTACGCTTTCCTTTGAATAATATAGTAGCGTGTGCTGTATGCAACTTCGAGTTTTAACACACACCACAACCGATCAAACTAGCCGTTATGAATATTAATACCTACTTTTTGAAATTATATATATTTTATATTTCAAAATGGACTTCATTTTTGGATTTGGAATATCGAATTTATCCTAAGCTGAAATTTTGGTACTTTTCGGATAACTTTCATATTTTGATGAATAGTGAAAATTACTAAATTTTAATTTAAAAAAACTTTTTTAATCAAAATAATTAATAGTGATAAATTATGAATTTGAGTGGTTTTAAAGTATATTTAGAATATAGTTTTACCATTTAATATAATTTTGGTCATTGGACATAATTTTACAGTTAAACCGAACATAAACAAGTGTCAATCTTTTGATAGTTATTATCTCTTAAAAACACGCTTTTTGTTTTGACAGCGGGAATTAATTTTAAATTAATTTCTGCCACTTATGTGTTTTGAATTTAGAAAAATGGATTCCATATTTGGAATAAGGATTTCCAAATTGTGTAAATAGTTAACTTTTATTTTTAGTCATTTTGAATAATTACTGCGGTAAATATTTTATTTAACATGGTTAAGGGTAAATCCGCTAAATAAGGGTTAAAAAATAATATTATAATAAAACTAAATTACCCTAAAACGTGTCCTAGCCTTATTGGTTGATACATGTTCGACCATAGGCATCTTTGGGTCGATTTTGGGACCCCATGGTGCCACTTGTAGGTGATAGGGACACTTTATTTTAATTAAGTTAAAATGAATACAAAAATGACACAAGCATATATCTTTTAGAAAAACAATTTTTACATAGGGTTATATATGTTGGATTTTAGATTATAAATATTCATTAGAAAGATAAAACGATTTCCTACATAATAATATTTTATTTATAATATTTAGACATTAAATAATTTAATTTATTTATGACACAATGATGATGAATTAATTACTATAATAGTGAAAAATTAAAATAATTGATATTATAAATACCCAAATAAATATAATATGAAACTTTTCATGAATTAAACTAATTTTCTAGGATAATATGATATATTAGGATTTATGTAATTGACTTTGTTCGAAGTAATCAATCTGTTATGAGTTTTACAAAAATCAACTATTGAATAGTGTCAAAATTGACATAAAAGAGTTCTTAAAACAAATATTATATTATTAATTGATATTAAATTCCTAAAAATCTAAGGTTCGGCCAAGAGACTTATATCATTATAGGTTCATCATTAATGGACCACTTGGGGGTCTCTTTTATGTATATAGTATGTTTATTAACCATATTATATAAAAAT
Source organism: Viscum album (assembly GCA_963277665.1). Taxonomy (NCBI): domain Eukaryota; kingdom Viridiplantae; phylum Streptophyta; class Magnoliopsida; order Santalales; family Viscaceae; genus Viscum; species Viscum album. The sequence goes on from OY728125.1 coordinate 149,599,103, forward strand.
ACAAAGAGACATTGTAGAAGTGAAACTAATTAACTTAGAGTTAATACTTAATGATAAGGTTAATATAAGTACCCAAACCTGTCTAAATTCTATTGGTTGAGTTGTTTTCAACCCATCCCAACCTTAACCTTTTAATAATCAACTTTGGAGCCATTGGAAACCGAATATGAATTTATTATAAACTAATATCTCTAGCTTTTCCAAAGGTTCCCCTCACCCCTCTTATAAAAGGGCACTCCTCCTTCTCATTTCTTCACACCTTCAAAGCCTTTTGGTTCAGCCAAACTCTGCCCAAATACTCTCCCAACTTCCTTCAATACAACCTAGAGGCCTTAGTTTGATCATAAATCCAACCTAAGGATCCCTTTTGATCAAATCAAAAGGAAGAACCCGAAGAAGAGGAGGTTAACCAATCCCAACCAAGGAAAAGTACAAGGTAATGGTTATTTCACAATATCTCCATTATCTGAGGTTGTTTATACGTAATAATCTATTAGGATCTCTTTATCATCCACATCCATGTTTCTTAATAATGTATTTCAAAACATTTTTACTATTTACAAGAATATGGGTTAAAGTCATTTATACCCTTATGTGTTTCGAAAGGAATCTTTCCGTCGTTTTCCAAACAAGGCACTTTTAACCTTTTCGACAAATTTAAGGTAAGAATGTTTTTTTAACTTATATGGTGGGTGCGGCTATTTACCGCCGTTATAAAATCTTCAAAGATTCCCTTACAATCTTATAAGAATATTTTCAAATTGAATGTATTATTTTATAATTATGTTACTTTTAAAATGATTTTAAAAAAAGATATATTTCTCTAAAATAGTTTTGATTTCATCTATGTCATCATCCTTTGATGGATTTTAAGCTTATTTGAAGTTTATTTATTATAATACAAAACATCCATTTTTTATTGAAGGTTTTGTGATATTTTTGACTGTGGATAAGCTATTCTTATGTCAATCATGGTTTTTTTAAAGTATTGACATTTCAGAAGTTATTTTTAATCCGAATGTTTATGTTATATTTCAACCTTTCATTCAGATGAATGTGTTAGACAAGTATGTTCTGGGTTGGGGACCGGTAAAAGTAAGACCTTCGGTTTGGTCTCTGGTTATTAGAGGCACTCCGGGTTGGTGTCCGTTTATTAGAGGCACTCCGGGTTGGGTTCCGGTTACAGTTAGCCCCTAGGTCTTGGGACGAGGCCTTGACAAAGAAATTAAATTTCAGCATTATGAATTCCAACATTATGAAAATGGTTATTGATATTGCATGTGATTATTCGATTAGTAGAATATCCATGTGAATAAGTAAATGGAATTATTTCATTTTACTTTTGCCATACTAGGTTGAAGTTCAAGTTTAAAAGGCTTTTGTTTTAGTAATGCATTGCCTTAAATGTTTATGATTATTTTTGAATGTTCCGCTATATTGTTATCCTTACTGGGCATTTGAGATCACCCCTTTTCTATGTTTTATTTTTCCCAGGATGTGAAAAAGTAAGTTATGAATGACCTGTTGGGATATTATGAGGGGATAATAGTGTGGACTGTGGAGACATTATGTTGTTGTAGTAGTTTTTCATTTTATGATGTAATGTAAAACTTATGAATATATCTAGTGTTTCCAAGGCTACTAAACCAATCGGTCTTTCGAGATTTGATCTTTCTTTTGATCATGCCAATGTTATGTAATAATGCACTGACTCTAGGTAACTAGGGTCGGGGCGTTACAATATTTCATTTTTCAGAACTCGGGTAGGTTTTCAGTATATCCCAACGACACCATGGGATCCACTTGAACATGAACCCATATATGAAAGTTGTTACCTACAATAGGAAACCCTAGTTTCCCATAAGAGAGCACCCAAATAATGATTGATGCTAAAGGAAACTTGAAAATGAAGAAAAAATTCATGACTTTACTCTGCTTGAATCTCACATCCTAAATACCATAAAACAACTATCAATGGTGGGTCAGGATCTTACTAATCCATTACCAAATCACGTATGCAGTAGTAGCAGTTTCAAATTTCCTCCATAAAACATTGCTATAAGACACTCTGGAGGTCCTCCCTAAAGTATCAACCATGAAGGTCCCTTTCGTGGATGCAAGATGATCGATCACAAGATCTTATCTCTTGATAAAAATCATGGTATCCCTCCTTATAAGAAGAAGATTAGATAGCAAGAAGGCCCCCCCTTAAAGTTGTCCACCCTGATGGTCCTCCCCAGGGTATAAGCTGCAAAAAATCTCCCTGTAGTCCAACATTATTCTATGATGGTAGTCCTTACCATGATGTAAATCACAATGAAGTTCATCCCCACAATGAAATCAAACAACAAGAAGTTCCTCCCCTTGATTTCATTTCCCTAATGGTCCTCCCCATGGTATATGGTGCATAAATTTTTCCATGCATCCTGAAATCAAGATATGATGGTAGCCCTCTCCATAATAGTATTTTATGTGAAGGTCCTCCCCACAGTCAAATTTTACATTAGAAATAATGTACTACCCTTTCCATGGAAATTATGAGGAATACCTCATATTTAGAGTGACTTGGAAATATGGGGGCAGACATGATATATGCCCGGTCAATAAGAAGCGACATCCTTTCTGAACTAGGTGATGGATCGGGACAAAAATTAACATTTGAGTCACCCCTATACCATTCACATATCAATAAGACTCCTAATATCCACACTACTTGCAACCAAATCATCAAAAATATTTCATGTTAGGAAGATAAAGCATGTGGGTGTCTAGTAGAAGAACAAGAGGATATATTTCTCATGAGGAGACATTTTTCCAAAGATGATATACCTGTTTTTTTGGGCCCTCATCCACCTCTTAGTTTGATATTACAAGGGATCTTTCAAATGAATAATTACATAAAATTCCTCTCAATATCTAGAAACCCCTCTACCACATAAAAAAAACTCTTTCCCTACAATGGGTATGTAGACCAATATAAAATTCTAGAATAACTTCATCATCAAATAGATCTAGAGTCTCTTTCGTCTGTGTGAAGATGACTATTAGAGAGGTGGATGAAAGATCTCAAACTTACCTACTTCAATGAACTTCATAAATTGTATCTTATAATCCCCAAATCCCCATCTGGTGTTCACATCATGGGTTAGGGAGATCATGGAGATCTACATTTTACCCCATGACCTATTCAGAAGAACCAATCAGAAATTAAATCCTATAATGTTATTATCCCAAGGTGGTAATCAAATGAACATTCTAATCAGGAACAAAAACACGCCCCAAAAAATAGGTACTGAGTAATTCTCAAAAGCATCATGATCGATGGGATTAAATCATTGAAAAAATCTTGAAATATGAAACTAAGAACATTCAACAGGCTTCCCCCTTAAGAGAATCAAATCAAAAATCATTTCTAATAGCCATGAAAGAAAATGGTTCATGTGCAGACCCAACACCATATCTATCTCAAAATTGAATGAAAATTCACAAGATCAAGAAAGAAGAAATATTAGTAGCAACATCCATAGTATATTATTATCCCTAGACCATAGGGTTGGTGAAATTTTTAACACAAAATGACCTTGTAAGATCAACAAATTCGGGCAGAGGAGTAATAATAATGGAATAGGAGAAACCCCAATTGTAGGGCCAGGGGAATTTTTATCTCAACCACCCACCCAACAGATGTCATTCTTTTCCCATTTAGTGAGGATGAAAAATATAGAGGTCCCATATTCCATCCTATTTCATGATTCATTTCTCTCAATAGGGTGGAATACAGAAAGGTCATATAGAAGTTCCCTTTGAGTAACCATGTGACAGAAAGCCCAAAGTGGATCCTAGAATAGAAGGATAAGACATAATAAAGGACATAACTAACCCTACATTTCAATAGATGGTACACCACTGACAATGTATTATGCATCGGTAAATATTCTGGATGTTAATCCTTTAGACCAAAACGAAAATGATGATAATGTAGAAGAGTATAGAGAAGATGATTCCTCCCGGAATCTGATCCACACTAATAATGGAGGTGTGCTTACTTAGAACTAGTGGACCACCCAAAATTTGGGTGTTCCCCCAATCAATGATCTATCACCTCCTCTACGAATCCCTAACCAAGGGAAGAATATAAAAAAACCATGTATGACTCGCCACCTCGTCTTGCTAGGAACAAGCCCCTCAATCTTGAAGAAATATTTTCCCAGAAGGAGGAACAATTGAACGAGTTGAGATGAATCAATACCGAGACACTTTTAGGTATTTTTCCTACCAAATATTCTCCTCGGATAGAGACTCAACATGTATTTTTAGCCAGCGTACCTCACCCACAAGGTTTTATCCCGATAGGTGAAGTGGGTCCAGGACATCCACCCAACATGAAACCTCTAAGATCAGTCTACCAGGACTCAATCATAGACGAACATCAAGAGTTACCTCCATTAAGAAGGAAACTAGAATGGGTATAGGGAAATCCTCAAAAGATCCTACCGGTTGGATACTATAACATCCCTCCCCATCCCACTGGCTTGAGATGGAATAGGAATGTTACTTAGCCTTAAACGACATTCCCAAAGTGAAAAAGGCTGGAAATAAATTCTAGGGGATTCAATAATAAATTGGGGATCATTTTTCCCTTAAGATAAACCAATCATCCAAACAAGTCATTAACAACAAAACTACACGATCCATGTTAATGAAGTGACCCAAACCACATATTATGAAGAGTTAACCAAATGACCGAACACATCCACACCATTACCAAATACCAATACAACTAAACCACAACAATACCACTCTCAGAGTTCCTCCAAAAGAACTATGATACCATCCATAACTTCACACCAAGCTCCATGGTTTAAGATCAACAACACCACTAACTTATCATGATAAACTGCTAGCGAAATGATATGCTTTTCTCTTACCTAAGTCGTAGATTAGAAAATTTGTAAAACCACCAAAGTGCCAAAGAAGGGGTGAGTAAAAATACTCAGTAGGATTTCCCTAAATGACTTCCGTAAACACTCAACTAGGATAAAACATGTTAGAACACTTTATATAAAACAAATTATATAAATCTCATGAACTAGTGCAATAATGAAAAACAATCCAAAAAAATATTTACTCAAATCAATTTACCCAATTTATTGAATAACCAAGGAGAAAATCAAAATTTCATTAATCATTCCCTTTTTCCAAGTCCACATACATATCACTACCATACACACAATTTTGTCACACAACCAATACCATTCACTCAATCATGGTGCTACATTAATGGCGGTACCTTCATGACCAACCTGTATCCTCCATGAAGTGGGACTAGATGCCTATCCCTAGTATGGAACTTCACACCCATTACCCTCCCTTTTGATGATGGTACATTCACAACCATCGCCTTGATGGGGCTACATTCCCGACCACCATCCATGCAACATATGAAAATCAAAATTTACCAAAATCACAACAACATTTCAATCCAAAATTTCCAAAAACATTTCACCCAACAATTTTCAATACAAAATTAACCAATTATTCCAAAAAACATTTCAACATAACATGTCAAGTTACTTCCATAAATCTCACCTTTATTGAATATACCCACATATAATTTTCTACGTCGATCCAAATTTTAATAAAACAACATTTTTATTGAAAACTATATTTTGTTTAAGCATTCTCATAACTCAATAAATATACTAGTTTTAAAATATACATTTTAAAATTTAACAACCAAACCCCATTCACAATATTAACCCATTTCCCATCCAAAACCCCCAAAACATCACAAAATGGAGTTCTTCCTAGTCCCCCACATCAAAACCATAATAGATTACAAGGAAAACGTTAAATTAAAATTTAAAATTCTAGATCTGGAAATTTGGAGTTGAGAGAGAATCCACCCACCTTTAGGGTCTCAGAAAAGTCGATCCACAAGCAACAACACGACAAATCTAGTGAACACACCACCAAAAGCACTCTAAATATCCTTCTCTACCATGAATAAGCCCTAACATCATAACTTTAGGATACAAAAACCCATAGATCTATATGAAATGGATGTAGATATAAAAAATTAATAAAGGGATAAAGGTATATCTGGAGAGAAACCAAGAAGAATCCAAGATGAGAGACTTACCTAGGAGAAACCACCTTCAAAACACCTTGAAACCCCTTAAAATCCCTTCCAAATCGAGTGTGGGGGCACCCATTTCCCTTGAGAAGATGAAATACCATTTAGTGTTCACAAGGAAGAATATTTCAATGAGTGAGGGTAAATCCAGACTAACCCCATTTAAAAAACCATTTTTAAAGTGCCACACTGTTAGCTTGCATGGTAAGACAAACTGTGTGCTAACCAAGCACCTACTGCTACCTCAAAAGGAAATATTCCATGGTCTTTTCTAATGGTTTGACAAAAAATGTGAAAACTGTGTATAACCCCTCTTCACACATGGTTATCTCGCATGGTTTCCCCTTAACTGTTCTCAAACCATGTAGCCTTAAAAGGCCTCCAAAGTTTTTCAAAACCTTCCCAAACTCCATCAACCACCTTATATACACAGAATAACATGAATAAAGGTTACATACCGCAAAATAGGGGTGCTAAATTCTCCACACCATTGGAATTTCCTTCCTTGAAAATTAGAGAACCATCGATTTGCTGGAAGTGCTCAGTCCATTGCTCGACCATCTCTTTCTCCCACTCCCAAGTCTCCTCTTGTATCTGACCACACTGCCACAAAAACCATACTAAACTGATGCTTTTACCATACAAGACTTTCTCCTACCTATCTATAATCCTCACTAGCACATGCATCAAGGAAGAATCATATTCTATCTCAACAAGATCCCAACGAATCAGATGGTCATGATCCAGATGATTCTTCTTCAACTATGACACAAGAAACACATTATGTACCATACTAAATAATGGTGGAAAAGCCAACCGATAAGCCACCTCTCCAATAAGCTCAAGTATCTCAAAAGTACCAATACACATCAGATATAACTTACCCTGCTTCCCAAACTGATGATGTCCCAACATATGAGAGATTCTAAAAAACACATGATCACCCACCTCGAAGGACAACGATCAACGACAATGGTTTACATACAATTTATAACAAATTTGAGCCATCTCCATCCACTTTCTGATAAAATTTATTTTCACTATAGTTTCCTATGAAATACATTGTCTAATAATTGATGTCTCAATAGTTTCCACCCAACATAGTGAAAAAAAACACGAACTCCCATACAATGCCTCAAACAGAGCCATATGTATAGAATCTTGATAACTGTAATTATAGGAGAACTCCACCAATGGTAAGTGATCCTCCCACGAACCACCAAAATCCATCACACAAGCCCTTAGAATATCCTCCAATGTTTGTATGATCCTCTCAGATTGGACATCCATCTGAGGATGATACACCATGATCATTGTCAACTCTGTAAGATGGGATTGCTCTAAGGATTTCAAAAAATGAGATGTGATCCTTGGATCTCTATCTAATACAATCAAAATTGGAATTCTATGCCTCTTTACCAATTCCCGAATCTAGATTTTGGATAGATCTTCCACCGTATGAGAGTCACTAATTGGAAAGAAACTGGCAGAATTTGTGAGCTGATCCACAATTACCCATATAGTATCGTGTTTCATGACCGTTCTTGTAATACCTATAAAAAATCCATCACCATCTACTCCCACTTCCAAATTGGAATAGAAAAAGATTTCAACACTTTTGCTAGCTGCTGATACTTTTCCTTTACTTGCTGACAAGTCAAGCATCACAAAATAAACTCGATCACATCCATTTTCATACCAGCCCACAAAAATTGTGCTTTAATCGCCTTATACATCTTCTGAATTTTATGATGGACAACCCAATTTGAATGATGATACACCTTGAGATGTGCCTCCTGAAAATCCACTGGTACCACCATCCGATTCTGAAAACACAAGACTTCATTTCCATCTAGTTCCCAGATCTCAATGGTCTCCCCACCATTGAGTTTCACCCTCATATCCATACACCTAGAATTAGATTCATGCTCCTATTTAACAAAACCAACCAAGTCAGTAATCAAAAAAATTGGAATGAAGACCACTCTTCCACCTTGGTGCTCACATTCCAACTGCATGTCATCTTTGAATGACATCAACTACCACTACTCTGATGCTTGTTTCACCACTTGAGCATATGATTTACTACTTAATTCATCTTCCAATAAATTTCCCTTACGCGGTGTGTACATTAAGTTGAAATGAAACATCTATAGATCTCCCATCCATATCTTTTACCTCAAATTCAAATATATATTTGAGAAAATATTCTTTAATCTCTTTTGATTGGTAAACACTGTGAATTTCTCAATGAAAGAGGTAATGATGCCACATTTTTATAGCATGAACCACTACTTCCAAATCCAAATCATTTGTTGGGTTGCTCTTCTCATGAAACATAAATTGTCATGATCCATATGCAACCACATGACCCCCCCTGCAAGAGAACACACCCCAAAATTTATCCCGATGCATCACAATACACCACATACATGTTCCCTAGATTAAGAAAAACCAATATTGGTGCTGATGTAAAGTGACCCTTTAGCTCTTAAAAGCATTTTGACACTAGTCATCCCATTTAAATGAGACATTCATCCTTATCATGGATGTCATTAGCGAATCCAATTATGAGAAATCACGAAAAAATCGTCGATAGTAGCCAGTTAGACCAAGGAAGCTCCATATATAAAAAAAATTATTTAGTGGTTTCTAATATATAACTGCCTCTATCTTTTTAGGATCAACTAAAACATCTCACTATGAAATAACATATCCAAGGAAAAAATATCATGTATCCAAAAGTCACACTTTGATAATTTTGCGCACAACCGATGATCCCTAAATATCTTCAAAACTATCTCAAAGTGATTCTCATGCTCTAACCTTGTCCTCAAATACACTAGTATATCATTAAAAAATACCACCACAAAATAATCTAGACATATCTTAAATATCCATTTCCTCAATGCCTTGAACACTTCTGGTGCATTTGTTACACCAAAGGGAATAACCACATACTCGTAATGGTCATATATACTTATGAAAGATGTTTTGGGAATATCCTCCTTCGTCACCCACAATTGATGATACCCTAACCTCAAGTCAATTTTTGAGAACCACTGTGATCCCCTCAATTGGTCAAACAAATCATCAATGTGTAGAAGTGAATATTATTTCTTTGTAGTAACCTGATTAAGTCTATGATAATCAACACAAAGTCATAGAGTTCCATCCTCCTTTTCAACAGACAAAAACAGAGCTAGCCACATAGACATGCTGGGACAGATGATCCCTTTGTTCTCTAACTGTTCCAATTGCATGTTTAATTCCTTCAATTCTGTTGGTGCCATTTGGTATGAAGAAAGTGAGATAGGACTGGGCCCCTGAAAGAGATCAATCGTAAACTCCATTTCTCTCACGCGTGGAAACTCTGAGAATTATTCCAGAAAGAAATCCATAAACTAATTAAAAAATAAAAGAAGAAAAATTAGCTCAACACGTTCCAATGATGCCAATGGAAAAGCATCTAACTGATACAAGATTAATCCAACAGCTGGTGCTGAAAAATCTATTGCACCCATCTTTTTATTCTTCTCCCCTCTAAAGAGGTGTTCAATTCCATCCTCTATCGTAAAAATAAAGGTCCATGCAAAGAAATAAATTTTGGCCTTAAGCATCACCAAACAATCCATCCATAGGATTATATCATAAGCATCTATCTCAAGCCTTGGGAAATCCCAAATCAATTCAATGTCATCTACAAATAAGCAACATGCTCTACACAGGAAAGCTTGACACTCTTTCAAACCCAGGGGAGTTTGATGTTTTAAAACTGAAGGCATCATTTCCATAATTAATCCAAGAAAATTAATAATTCATGAATAAATAAAATAATGCGAAGAAACCATATCAAACAACGATTGCATCAACGTGGAGTTAAAAGAACCTTACCTCCCACTCCATATGGTCTTGACTGATCATCCACTATAACTTACTCAGCTCCAAACAGATGTGTTCTTTCCTTGATCTCCTCTTTATTACCCTACTGAAACATCCCTTGATGAGGAGTGTCAAAAACACCTGACCTCGATGAATTATAATAATAACACTAAAGATTCCCTATCTTCTTGAAGTTACGACATTCTCAAGGTTGTGCCTTACAATCACATTTTATGTGGTCTATAGAACCACACTAAAATAATCATGGCTTGCACTTGGGTCTTGGAGGGAGTTTTAACAATATAGTGGTTTTATTTTGATGTGCTCCATATCATTGAGAAAAGGTTTTTGTCTCGCTATTTCTCTCAGGGTTAGGGTTCATGTAGAGACCCGTATCTTGACGTACATGGACATTACATTACATTTTCGGAATACTTATAACAAAAACACACACTAAAGGATCGTAATAGTTTAGTGTCTTTGGAAACTCGGAACGTAATCTTCTAATCGTGGTGAAAGTTCTTCAATATCTCCCATAAAGGTCATCCCTTTTTTTTACCTAAAACCTTTCTTTATATCCTGGGGAAAAGAAAACATAAAAGGGTGAGCTCAAATGCTCAGTAAGGGTAAAAAAAAGAAAAATCAATCACATCATATTGATAAGAACATAGCTTTTGGAAATCTTAACCTGCAAAAGAGCTCATAATATCATAACATGGGATAAATCATAGAAGTGAAAATGAGATCCCCATAATCATAACATAAAACTTGAAACTTTGTGGAATGCACACATAATCATGGAAAATCATTTCTTGTTAGTCATGACACATTGCCAAGACTATCTTAGTGGACAAAGTCCCTTTCTGAACCGAGTTCACTCCTCGTTTCAGTCCTGTATCACTGAACCGAAATAACCTTCCGTTCCAGCCATGTCTATCTCATGAGATATAAAATATTTACCCAATGCATTGGAGGGAGATATAGGTCCCACCCATCTTATAATGAATCCTTTCTTATGTGTGCCACATAGTCATAAAACATACATCATCGCATAACACATGTAACAAAAATGGGATTCTTGAAACATCATGACATCATAAATCAATTCATATAAGATAATGGAATTCATAAAAATAATTCCATCACAACATGATCAAATCAATGTAATAATAGGGATAAAAACAGAACCCTTTATTATCTTAGATGGAAAATAATTTTAATAAAACACTTGAACTTCATTCTTGAGGAAAATATCCTTTCTTCTTCAAAAAACATTTTTCCTTTCATAACATGTCATACAACTTTAAAATAAAAGAAGTTGATTAAAAATAAACTTGAAAACATGTAAATGAAGTTTCTTGGAAATAATGTTTTAAAAATCCATTCATGCCGTATAAGTTAAAAAAAACATTCTTCGCACTTTTGTCGGAAAAGTCAAAAAGTACCTCGTACGAAAAACGACAAAAGATTCCTTTCATTTCTTTTACTAAAAACTCACCGAAGGGTAAAAATGGATTTAAAAAAATTGTAGGTGAATGGAAGTAATATTACATATTGATGAAACATGGACATGGATGATAAAATACACCCCAGTAAATACTTACGAATAAACAATCTCGGATAAAAATGAGATTGTGATATTTCCCTTACCTTATGTCCGACTTGCTTTGTAAGTGTCCAAACCTCCTGTATAATGATTTAAATCATGTTATTGACTTATTCCAGAATCATATTCATTGTTATGATATCATATATGGTTCACTTATGACATTATATTACCCGTTCTTTTGTAAATTCCATGTTAAAGAAGCGTTTTGGGTAAAATCGTTTCATTTATCTTAGGTGTTTTGACTTGTTGTTCTTGACATCACTATTACTTATATCATGATTTACTTACTTCCAGAATATAAAATATGATTTATATATCATATATATTCAGTATATATATATATATAATAGGTAGATAAAAAAAATGGAAAACACCGTTCATGGAGACGGTAGTCCGTACGTACGCATGAACGTTGTTTTCCTTTCCTTATTGTCTTGAAATGGAAGTAAGTAGATGAAATACATATATATATATATATATACATAAATCCAGTAGCTTTATAATGTCATATATTTCATTATTATTTCTTATATATACTTTATAATCATTCTTAAATGGTTAACATGGAGAATGAATCTCATCGCGTCGTGGAGACGGTAGTCCGTACGTACGCACGAGCGATGATATCATTTCTATAAGTATTGAATTGAATTGGAGTGGATTATACAATATATCAGAATCAATATGATGTTGTAATAACTATGTATAGTTATTCTTTACACCATTATACCCATCCATGTAAGGTGGTGGTGGAAAATAGATTACACCACGGCGTGGAGACGGTATTCCGTACGTACGCACGCGCGGTGATTTCTTTTTCCGTAGGATGGATAGATGGTGAAATAGGGTTGTTTCATACTTATAATAACATATCAGTATATGAGTGATACTGATGTTATTACTTCATAATGAAACAACCTAAGAAGAAGAAGTGGAAGAAGAAATAAAGATGAAAGAATTGGTAACGGTAATTACCTCTTCTTTGAAGCGCCTTTTGGAGACCTCCTCTTAGGGAACTAAAATTGGTCTTTGAGTAAGACCAGAACCTCTAGGATTATTCTAGGGAAGTGGAGAAGAGATTTTGGCAGGGGTTTGCCGAGCATGAGTGCTCAAATTGGTGTGAGGAGGAGGGGGAGGAGGTGCCCTTTTATAAGGGAGGAGAGGGGCACCTTAGGAATACCTCAAAATATCATTTTATATTAATGTCAAAATCGGTTTATAATGGTTCCAAAGGGTCTTATTTCGAAGCTAAAGTGGGGATGGGTCGAAATCCTATCAACCAATAAGATTTAGACAAGTTTAGGGTATTATTTTAACCTTATCAATTAGATTAAACTCTAAGTTAAATAATTTTACTTTTACCGTGTCTTTTTGTTTTCTTTCACTATATGGTTAATACACTTACTATAACATGCCAAACGAACCCCAAATTGTTTATTATTAAAATATATATCCTTATCTAAGTCATTTGGCCGAACCTTAGATTTTTAGGAATACAATAACAATTAATAATATAATATTTGATTTAAAAACTATTTTGTTTCAATTTTGACACTATTTGATATATGATTTTTGTGAAAGTCATAACAGAATTATATGTTCTAAAAAAGTTGATTAAATCAACATTAATATATCATAGTAACCTAGAAAATTAGTGGAATTCATAAAAAATCTCAAATTACATTTATTTTGGTGTTTATAACATCAATTATGTCAATATTTCATTAATAAGATAATTACTGCATCATCGTTGTGTCATAAATAAATTAAATTATTTGATGTCTAAAAATTACAAATAAAATACCATCATGTAGGAAATCGTTTTATCTTTATAATTAATATTTACAATCGAATTTATCTTATGTATAACCCCATATTAAAAATGATTTACTTATTAAACTTTGATTTTAACTATTTTAACCTTTCTTTAAATAAATTAATAATAAATGTCCTAATCTAATCCAAGTGGGCCTAAATGGTCATATTTTATTCCTAAGTTTGTTTTTGGTCGAATTACACTTGTCCAATAGAATTAGGACATGTGTTAGGGTAATATTAATATCATATTTACCCTTAGTTACCCTATTTACTATTAACCGCGGTAAAAAAAGTAAAAAGTTACTATTCACCAAAAAATTATTTTCATCTCATTGAACCACATTTTAGTCCTTGATATTAACCGTGTCTCTCGGATTTTCGAAATTCCATTCACAGAAGCGGTAAAATTAAGTTTTATACAAAATTCAGTTTTTAACCTACCACTTAGTAGTTTCACTATTCATCAAAAATTGATGTTTTTCAGAACAATGCCAAAATTTCTTCCTAAGCTATATTTCATATTCCGAATTCAAAAATGAAATCTATTTTACCAAATTCATAACATAGAAGTTGCATTAATTAATTTTATAATTAAATACCGCTGTTAAAATAAATAGCGTGTTTTTAGGAAACAATATATATCAAAAGATTGACACTTGATTATGTCTGGTTTAAATGTGAAATTACAACCAATGACCAACATTGTATTAAATTGTAAAAATATATTCTAAATATACTTTAAAACCACTCAAATTAATAATTTATCACTATTAATTATTTCGATTAAAAAGGTTGTTTTTAATTATAATTTAGTAATTTTCACTATTCATCAGAATATGAAAGTTATCCGAAAAGTACCAAAATTTCACCTTAGGCTAAATTCGATACTCCGAATCCAAAAATGAAGTTCATTTTGAAAAATAAGATTTACAGAATTTAAAAAGTGGTTATTACTATTCATAACGGCTAGTTTTAATAATATTTTAGTAGCATATCGTTGTTTAGTGAAACTTGGTATTGCGTATTACACACGCTATCGAGGAAGGTCGCGATTGCGTGTAATGCAAGGCAAGTCAAGGATGCGTGTTGTGAAAGCTCCTTTTGGTGTAGCGTACAACACAAGACATTAATAAAATTAAAAAGAATATTTTTTATAAAATCTTGGGCTGTTACATTCTACCCCCCTTAAAATGAATTTCGCCCTCGAAATTCGTCGGGGTTATAAATGGTTTATTATTCGAAAGTTTCTTTAATAGAAACCCACATCGTAAAAAGGAATATCAAAACCAATCTTTTAAAACAAAAGTATGAAACGTAACGGTTACCCAAATAAACTAATCATTGGGTTTCCACATCGGTGAAAATATGGATATGGAAGAGAAATCTAACCATCATGTTCTGATGGAGAGTGGTAGAGAACATGGCTATGGAAAAGCCAACAATCACAAATCCATAAATTTGTGACGATCTAAGGTACCATCCGATTCATCAGATATAAGATCACTAGGACAACATTTTTGGTTTTCAAGATCATTCCCCCTAAAGTTGAAAATTTGAATTAGAATAAATAATTACTTTATTTTGGTACAATCTCACTGTTGTTCGTGCCTTGAACAATTTCCACTTCATCTCTTAAATAAATGAAGTTGAATTTGTTATTCGTGAAGTGTTAGCAGATCATGTGATAGAATGACTGTTCATTCCATCTGTCTCAAACAAAAGGTTAGCAAAAGTTATTAAATATACATAAGTCATTCTATAGTGAGATTAATCATATACGGTTCCTAAAATGGACTTATACTTCATATATCATACTGCTTAATATAATAAAACTAGTTTCTACTAAACAGGGACTTCCTGTAGGTCAGTGGTAGGCGATAAAGGCCAGTCGCACTTCGGTTGTGGGTTCGATTCCTACAGCCTTGTCCGAAGCGATGGGCTGTCGCCCGTCCTGCAGGTTGTCCTTTTTCTAAAGATATATTACTATAACATCCCATAAATAATATCGAAAATCTTCTATCCTTAAGCAATACTAACTTATGTCCAACATAATCCATTCTAATCTTTAGGCTTATCCATAATACTGCAGTCCACTCTCATAATATAGTGAAAACGATTACCAGAGATTTAATACCATCGTTGATCCCCATATATCATAAGATATGTCTTTTTGGTCACATTCTAAACATTCAAAGTCCTTAATCATGTATTCTCTTGAATACCCATTGAACCTTAGTGAAAACATGAATGCAGTTAAACGTTAACACTTTCCACATACCAAAATCCTCAAAATTCTTTATAATCAAACCATGATATCACTTAGTCCTTATATCAATCATGAGCTCATGAATACTATCAAACATTTAATTTTCTCCTTATCCATTCATTATGCGCATATCATCTACTTTCCAAAATATTTGAATCACTTTTCATGGTTACCGGTACCTTAAAATTATTGAAAACCACAATAGACCAATACATAAATATTTCAGTACACCATAAAAGTACCTCAACAACATTATTCTTGAATACCAATACATAAACACTTTAGTCCATCCACTTCAATGATTGTCCTGGAATAATTCCTTCCTTGATTTAGAAGTAACCTTTTAGGTCAGGGCATTGAGTTGGGTAATGCCCATGTTCTCTACAAATAAGACATTGAACTCCATAACAATCTGTCACTCTATGACCCTTTTCTCCACACAGATAACATCGGACCCTCCATTTGAGGTATTCCTCAAGGTTCTTCTTCCCTTCTTTCGAAATCTCAATCTTCCTTTCTTTATGCTCCTCAACATGCGAACATGCATAATAGTTTATCTTCCTCTTCTTTGATGAATTAGGCATACCACTAAATTTCACCTTGTTAATCATATATCGCGATGACTGATTCGGCATAATCACAATATCTTTATCTCTAGGCATTACACAATTTTTTTTCTCATAGTCACCAATTTGTCCATTGGATTCAATGTTAACCTAATTCCTTTTGGTTCCCTCCATTAACTAAAACACAAAAAGAATTCTGTGAGAGGCGAAATCATGCTAGGGAAGACAACATAGTAAAGGGGGAGTACCCTCAATATCTAACATCTTAGGTTTAAATTCTAAGATCTTTAGCGCAATTCTAGGACTATAACCTATACGTATACTTAACCTTAGAGACATCCCTAGACATACCTTAGAAATATCTCTAGGGATCTCACTAAAGTTTTCACATCCAAGTTTCCAAAGGTTGACTAAACCTTTCCTCTGATACCAACTGTAGCGGTCTAGAATTACTTCTAGTGGACTACAATTGATACCTATCAGGGCACTCCATGGGCGGCTACACCCCCTGGGCGGGACACACCACCATCCCCAGTGGCAGCCATTTCCTCATGAAGCCCTTGGGCGGAGAGCCATGCTTCATCCAACGCTCACATGTGAGAGTTCCCAAGGATCGGATACATTCCTACCTCCTTTGCCTCTGATACCAACTGTAGAGACCCGTATCTTGACGTACATGGACATTACATTACATTTGCGGAATACTTATAACAAAAACACACACTAAAGGATCGTAATAGTTTAGTGTCTTTGGAAACTCGGAACGTAATCTTCTAATCGTGGTGAAAGTTCTTCAATATCTCCCATAAAGGTCATCCCTTTTTTTTTACCTAAAACCTTTCTTTATATCCTGGGGAAAAGAAAACATAAAAGGGTGAGCTCAAATGCTCAGTAAGGGTAAACAAAAGAAAAATCAATCACATCATATTGATAAGAACATAGCTTTTGGAAATCTTAACCTGCAAAAGAGCTCATAATATCATAACATGGGATAAATCATAGAAGTGAAAATGAGATCCCCATATTCATAAAATAAAACTTTAAACTTTGTGGCATGCACACATAATCATGGAAAATCATTTCTTGTTAGTCATGACACATTGCCAAGACTATCTTAGTGGACAAAGTCCCTTTCTGAACCGAGTTCACTCCTCGTTTCAGTCCTGTATCACTGAACCGAAATAACCTTCCGTTCCAGCCATGTCTATCTCATGAGATATAAAATCTTTACCCAATGCATTGGAGGGAGATATAGGTCCCACCCATCTTATAATGAATCCTTTCTTATGTGTGCCACATAATCATAAAACATACATCATCGCATAACACATGTAACAAAAATGGGATTCTTGAAACATCATGACATCATAAATCAATTCATATAAGATAATGGAATTCATAAAAATAATTCCATCACAACATGATCAAATCAATGTAATAATAGGGATAAAAACAGAACCCTTTATTATCTTAGATGGAAAATAATTTTAATAAAACACTTGAACTTCATTCTTGAGGAAAATATCCTTTCTTCTTCAAAAAACATTTTTCCTTTCATAACATGTCATACAACTTTAAAATAAAAGAAGTTGATTAAAAATAAACTTGAAAACATGTAAATGAAGTTTCTTGGAAATAATGTTTTAAAAATCCATTCATGCCGTATAAGTTAAAAAAAACATTCTTCGCACTTTTGTCGGAAAAGTCAAAAAGTACCTCGTACGAAAAACGACAAAAGATTCCTTTCATTTCTTTTACTAAAAACTCACCGAAGGGTAAAAATGGATTTAAAAAAATTGTAGGTGAATGGAATTAATATTACATATTGATGAAACATGGACATGGATGATAAAATACACCCCAGTAAATACTTACGAATAAACAATCTCGGATAAAAATGAGATTGTGATATTTCCCTTACCTTATGTCCGACTTGCTTTGTAAGTGTCCAAACCTCCTGTATAATGATTTAAATCATGTTATTGACTTATTCCAGAATCATATTCATTGTTATGATATCATATATGGTTCACTTATGACATTATATTACCCGTTCTTTTGTAAATTCCATGTTAAAGAAGCGTTTTGGGTAAAATCGTTTCATTTATCTTAGGTGTTTTGACTTGTTGTTCTTGACATCACTATTACTTATATCATGATTTAATTACTTCCAGAATATAAAATATGATTTATATATCATATATATTCAGTATATATATATATATAATAGGTAGATAAATAAAATGGAAAACACCGTTCATGGAGACGGTAGTCCGTACGTACGCATTAACGTTGTTTTCCTTTCCTTATTGTCTTGAAATGGAAGTAAGTAGATGACATACATATATATATATATATACATAAATCCAGTAGCTTTATAATGTCATATATTTCATTATTATTTCTTATATATACTTTATAATCATTCTTAAATGGTTAACATGGAGAATGAATCTCATCGCGTCGTGGAGACGGTAGTCCGTACGTACGCACGAGCGATGATATCATTTCTATAAGTATTGAATTGAATTGGAGTGGATTATACAATATATCAGAATCAATATGATGTTGTAATAACTATGTATAGTTATTCTTTACACCATTATACCCATCCATGTAAGGTGGTGGTGGAAAATAGATTACACCACGGCGTGGAGACGGTATTCCGTACGTACGCACGCGCGGTGATTTCTTTTTCCGTAGGATGGATAGATGGTGAAATAGGGTTGTTTCATACTTATAATAACATATCAGTATATGAGTGATACTGATGTTATTACTTCATAATGAAACAACCTAAGAAGAAGAAGTGGAAGAAGAAATAAAGATGAAAGAATTGGTAACGGTAATTACCTCTTCTTTGAAGCGCCTTTTGGAGACCTCCTCTTAGGGAACTAAAATTGGTCTTTGAGTAAGACCAGAACCTCTAGGATTATTCTAGGGAAGTGGAGAAGAGATTTTGGCAGGGTTTTGCCGAGCTTGAGTGCTCAAATTGGTGTGAGGAGGAGGGGGAGGAGGTGCCCTTTTATAAGGGAGGAGAGGGGCACCTTAGGAATACCTCAAAATATCATTTTATATTAATGTCAAAATCGGTTTATAATGGTTCCAAAGGGTCTTATTTCGAAGCTAAAGTGGGGATGGGTCGAACTCCTATCAACCAATAAGATTTAGACAAGTTTAGGGTATTATTTTAACCTTATCAATTAGATTTAACTCTAAGTTAAATAATTTTACTTTTACCGTGTCTTTTTGTTTTCTTTCACTATATGGTTAATACACTTACTATAACATGCCAAACGAACCCCAAATTGTTTATTATTAAAATATATATCCTTATCTAAGTCATTTGGCCGAACCTTAGATTTTTAGGAATACAATAACAATTAATAATATAATATTTGATTTAAAAACTATTTTGTGTCAATTTTGACACTATTTGATATATGATTTTTGTGAATGTCATAACAGAATTATATGTTCTAAAACAGTTGATTAAATCAACATTAATATATCATAGTAACCTAGAAAATTAGTGGAATTCATAAAAAATCTCAAATTACATTTATTTTGGTGTTTATAACATCAATTATGTCAATATTTCATTAATAAGATAATTACTGCATCATCGTTGTGTCATAAATAAATTAAATTATTTGATGTCTAAAAATTACAAATAAAATACCATCATGTAGGAAATCGTTCTAGCTTTCTAATGAATATTTACAATCGAATTTATCTTATGTATAACCCCATATTAAAAATGATTTACTTATTAAACTTTGATTTTAACTATTTTAACCTTTCTTTAAATAAATTAATAATAAATGTCCTAATCTAATCCAAGTGGGCCTAAATGGTCATATTTTATTCCTAAGTTTGTTTTTGGTCGAATTACACTTGTCCAATAGAATTAGGACATGTGTTAGGGTAATATTAATATCATATTTACCCTTAGTTACCCTATTTACTATTAACCGCGGTAAAAAAAGTAAAAAGTTACTATTCACCAAAAAATTATTTTCATCTCATTGAACCAAATTTTAGTCCTTGATATTAACCGTGTCTCTCGGATTTTCGAAATTCCATTCACAGAAGCGGTAAAATTAAGTTTTATACAAAATTCAGTTTTTAACCTACCACTTAGTAGTTTCACTATTCATCAAAAATTGATGTTTTTCAGAACAATGCCAAAATTTCATCCTAAGCTATATTTCATATTCCGAATTCAAAAATGAAATCTATTTTACCAAATTCATAACATAGAAGTTGCATTAATTAATTTTATAATTAAATACCGCTGTTAAAATAAATAGCGTGTTTTTAGGAAACAATATATATCAAAAGATTGACACTTGATTATGTCTGGTTTAAATGTGAAATTACAACCAATGACCAACATTGTATTAAATTGTAAAAATATATTCTAAATATACTTTAAAACCACTCAAATTAATAATTTATCACTATTAATTATTTCGATTAAAAAGGTTGTTTTTAATTATAATTTAGTAATTTTCACTATTCATCAGAATATGAAAGTTATCCGAAAAGTACCAAAATTTTACCTTAGGCTAAATTCGATACTCCGAATCCAAAAATGAAGTTCATTTTGAAAAATAAGATTTACAGAATTTAAAAAGTGGTTATTACTATTCATAACGGCTAGTTTTAATAATATTTTAGTAGCATATCGTTGTTTAGTGAAACTCGGTATTGCGTATTACACACGCTATCGAGGAAGGTCGTGATTGCGTGTAATGCAAGGCAAGTCAAGGATGCGTGTTGTGCAAGCTCCTTTTGGTGTAGCGTACAACACAAGACATTAATAAAATTAAAAAGAATATTTTTTATAAAATCTTGGGCTGTTACATTCTACCCCCCTTAAAATGAATTTCGCCCTCGAAATTCGTCGGGGTTATAAATGGTTTATTATTCGAAAGTTTCTTTAATAGAAACCCACATCGTAAAAAGGAATATCAAAACCAATCTTTTAAAACAAAATTATGAAACGTAACGGTTACCCAAATAAACTAATCATTGGGTTTCCACATCGGTGAAAATATGGATATGGAAGAGAAATCTAACCATCATGTTCTGATGGAGAGTGGTAGAGAACATGGCTATGGAAAATCCAACAATCACAAATCCATAAATTTGTGACGATCTAAGGTACCATCCGATTCATCAGATATAAGATCACTAGGACAACATTTTTGGTTTTCAAGATCATTCCCCCTAAAGTTGAAAATTTGAATTAGAATAAATAATTACTTTATTTTGGTACAATCTCACTGTTGTTCGTGCCTTGAACAATTTCCACTTCATCTCTTAAATAAATGAAGTTGAATTTGTTATTCGTGAAGTGTTAGCAGATCATGTGATAGAATGACTGTTCATTCCATCTGTCTCAAACAAAAGGTTAGCAAAAGTTATTAAATATACATAAGTCATTCTATAGTGAGATTAATCATATACGGTTCCTAAAATGGACTTATACTTCATATATCATACTGCTTAATATAATAAAACTAGTTTCTACTAAACAGGGACTTCCTGTAGGTCAGTGGTAGGCGATAAAGGCCAGTCGCACTTCGGTTGTGGGTTCGATTCCTACAGCCTTGTCCGAAGCGATGGGTTGTCGCCCGTCCTGCAGGTTGTCCTTTTTCTAAAGATATATTACTATAACATCCCATAAATAATATCGAAAATCTTCTATCCTTAAACAATACTAACTTATGTCCAACATAATCCATTCTAATCTTTAGGCTTATCCATAATACTGCAGTCCACTCTCATAATATAGTGAAAACGATTACCAGAGATTTAATACCATCGTTGATCCCCATATATCATAAGATATGTCTTTTTGGTCACATTCTAAACATTCAAAGTCCTTAATCATGTATTCTCTTGAATACCCATTGAACCTTAGTGAAAACATGAATGCAGTTAAACGTTAACACTTTCCACATACCAAAATCCTCAAAATTCTTTATAATCAAACCATGATATCACTTAGTCCTTATATCAATCATGAGCTCATGAATACTATCAAACATTTAATTTTCTCCTTATCCATTCATTATGCGCATATCATCTACTTTCCAAAATATTTGAATCACTTTTCATGGTTACCGGTACCTTAAAATTATTGAAAACCACAATAGACCAATACATAAATATTTCAGTACACCATAAAAGTACCTCAACAACATTATTCTTGAATACCAATACATAAACACTTTAGTCCATCCACTTCAATGATTGTCCTGGAATAATTCCTTCCTTGATTTAGAAGTAACCTTTTAGGTCAGGGCATTGAGTTGGGTAATGCCCATGTTCTCTACAAATAAGACATTGAACTCCATAACAATCTGTCACTCTATGACCCTTTTCTCCACACAGATAACATCGGACCCTCCATTTGAGGTATTCCTCAAGGTTCTTCTTCCCTTCTTTCGAAATCTCAATCTTCCTTTCTTTATGCTCCTCAACATGCGAACATGCATAATAGTTTATCTTCCTCTTCTTTGATGAATTAGGCATACCACTAAATTTCACCTTGTTAATCATATATCGCGATGACTGATTCGGCATAATCACAATATCTTTATCTCTAGGCATTACACAATTTTTTTGCTCATAGTCACCAATTTGTCCATTGGATTCAATGTTAACCTAATTCCTTTTGGTTCCCTCCATTAACTAAAACACAAAAAGAATTCTGTGAGAGGCGAAATCATGCTAGGGAAGACAACATAGTAAAGGGGGAGTACCCTCAATATCTAACATCTTAGGTTTAAATTCTAAGATCTTTAGCGCAATTCTAGGACTATAACCTATACGTATACTTAACCTTAGAGACATCCCTAGACATACCTTAGAAATATCTCTAGGGATCTCACTAAAGTTTTCACATCCTAGTTTCCAAAGGTTGACTAAACCTTTCCTCTGATACCAACTGTAGCGGTCTAGAATTACTTCTTGTGGACTACAATTGATACCTATCAGGGCACTCCATGGGCGGCTACACCCCCTGGGCGGGACACACCACCATCCCCAGTGGCAGCCATTTCCTCATGAAGCCCTTGGGAGGAGAGCCATGCTTCATCCAACGCTCACATGTGAGAGTTCCCAAGGATCGGATACATTCCTACCTCCTTTGCCTCTGATACCAACTGTAGAGACCCGTATCTTGACGTACATGGACATTACATTACATTTGCGGAATACTTATAACAAAAACACACACTAAAGGATCGTAATAGTTTAGTGTCTTTGGAAACTCGGAACGTAATCTTCTAATCGTGGTGAAAGTTCTTCAATATCTCCCATAAAGGTCATCCCTTTTTTTTACCTAAAACCTTTCTTTATATCCTGGGGAAAAGAAAACATAAAAGGGTGAGCTCAAATGCTCAGTAAGGGTAAACAAAAGAAAAATCAATCACATCATATTGATAAGAACATAGCTTTTGGAAATCTTAACCTGCAAAAGAGCTCATAATATCATAACATGGGATAAATCATAGAAGTGAAAATGAGATCCCCATATTCATAAAATAAAACTTTAAACTTTGTGGCATGCACACATAATCATGGAAAATCATTTCTTGTTAGTCATGACACATTGCCAAGACTATCTTAGTGGACAAAGTCCCTTTCTGAACCGAGTTCACTCCTCGTTTCAGTCCTGTATCACTGAACCGAAATAACCTTCCGTTCCAGCCATGTCTATCTCATGAGATATAAAATCTTTACCCAATGCATTGGAGGGAGATATAGGTCCCACCCATCTTATAATGAATCCTTTCTTATGTGTGCCACATAATCATAAAACATACATCATCGCATAACACATGTAACAAAAATGGGATTCTTGAAACATCATGACATCATAAATCAATTCATATAAGATAATGGAATTCATAAAAATAATTCCATCACAACATGATCAAATCAATGTAATAATAGGGATAAAAACAGAACCCTTTATTATCTTAGATGGAAAATAATTTTAATAAAACACTTGAACTTCATTCTTGAGGAAAATATCCTTTCTTCTTCAAAAAACATTTTTCCTTTCATAACATGTCATACAACTTTAAAATAAAAGAAGTTGATTAAAAATAAACTTGAAAACATGTAAATGAAGTTTCTTGGAAATAATGTTTTAAAAATCCATTCATGCCGTATAAGTTAAAAAAAACATTCTTCGCACTTTTGTCGGAAAAGTCAAAAAGTACCTCGTACGAAAAACGACAAAAGATTCCTTTCATTTCTTTTACTAAAAACTCACCGAAGGGTAAAAATGGATTTAAAAAAATTGTAGGTGAATGGAAGTAATATTACATATTGATGAAACATGGACATGGATGATAAAATACACCCCAGTAAATACTTACGAATAAACAATCTCGGATAAAAATGAGATTGTGATATTTCCCTTACCTTATGTCCGACTTGCTTTGTAAGTGTCCAAACCTCCTGTATAATGATTTAAATCATGTTATTGACTTATTCCAGAATCATATTCATTGTTATGATATCATATATGGTTCACTTATGACATTATATTACCCGTTCTTTTGTAAATTCCATGTTAAAGAAGCGTTTTGGGTAAAATCGTTTCATTTATCTTAGGTGTTTTGACTTGTTGTTCTTGACATCACTATTACTTATATCATGATTTAATTACTTCCAGAATATAAAATATGATTTATATATCATATATATTCAGTATATATATATATATAATAGGTAGATAAATAAAATGGAAAACACCGTTCATGGAGACGGTAGTCCGTACGTACGCATTAACGTTGTTTTCCTTTCCTTATTGTCTTGAAATGGAAGTAAGTAGATGACATACATATATATATATATATACATAAATCCATTAGCTTTATAATGTCATATATTTCATTATTATTTCTTATATATACTTTATAATCATTCTTAAATGGTTAACATGGAGAATGAATCTCATCGCGTCGTGGAGACGGTAGTCCGTACGTACGCACGAGCGATGATATCATTTCTATAAGTATTGAATTGAATTGGAGTGGATTATACAATATATCAGAATCAATATGATGTTGTAATAACTATGTATAGTTATTCTTTACACCATTATACCCATCCATGTAAGGTGGTGGTGGAAAATAGATTACACCACGGCGTGGAGACGGTATTCCGTACGTACGCACGCGCGGTGATTTCTTTTTCCGTAGGATGGATAGATGGTGAAATAGGGTTGTTTCATACTTATAATAACATATCAGTATATGATTGATACTGATGTTATTAATTCATAATGAAACAACCTAAGAAGAAGAAGTGGAAGAAGAAATAAAGATGAAAGAATTGGTAACGGTAATTACCTCTTCTTTGAAGCGCCTTTTGGAGACCTCCTCTTAGGGAACTAAAATTGGTCTTTGAGTAAGACCAGAACCTCTAGGATTATTCTAGGGAAGTGGAGAAGAGATTTTGGCAGGGGTTTGCCGAGCTTGAGTGCTCAAATTGGTGTGAGGAGGAGGGGGAGGAGGTGCCCTTTTATAAGGGAGGAGAGGGGCACCTTAGGAATACCTCAAAATATCATTTTATATTAATGTCAAAATCGGTTTATAATGGTTCCAAAGGGTCTTATTTCGAAGCTAAAGTGGGGATGGGTCGAACTCCTATCAACCAATAAGATTTAGACAAGTTTAGGGTATTATTTTAACCTTATCAATTAGATTTAACTCTAAGTTAAATAATTTTACTTTTACCGTGTCTTTTTGTTTTCTTTCACTATATGGTTAATACACTTACTATAACATGCCAAACGAACCCCAAATTGTTTATTATTAAAATATATATCCTTATCTAAGTCATTTGGCCGAACCTTAGATTTTTAGGAATACAATAACAATTAATAATATAATATTTGATTTAAAAACTATTTTGTGTCAATTTTGACACTATTTGATATATGATTTTTGTGGAAGTCATAACAGAATTATATGTTCTAAAACAGTTGATTAAATCAACATTAATATATCATAGTAACCTAGAAAATTAGTGGAATTCATAGAAAATCTCAAATTACATTTATTTTGGTGTTTATAACATCAATTATGTCAATATTTCATTAATAAGATAATTACTGCATCATCGTTGTGTCATAAATAAATTAAATTATTTGATGTCTAAAAATTACAAATAAACTACCATCATGTAGGAAATCGTTTTAGCTTTCTAATGAATATTTACAATCGAATTTATCTTATGTATAACCCCATATTAAAAATGATTTACTTATTAAACTTTGATTTTAACTATTTTAACCTTTCTTTAAATAAATTAATAATAAATGTCCTAATCTAATCCAGGTGGGCCTAAATGGTCATATTTTATTCCTAAGTTTGTTTTTGGTCGAATTACACTTGTCCAATAGAATTAGGACATGTGTTAGGGTAATATTAATATCATATTTACCCTTAGTTACCCTATTTACTATTAACCGCGGTAAAAAAAGTAAAAAGTTACTATTCACCAAAAAATTATTTTCATCTCATTGAACCACATTTTAGTCCTTGATATTAACCGTGTCTCTCGGATTTTCGAAATTCCATTCACAGAAGCGGTAAAATTAAGTTTTATACAAAATTCAGTTTTTAACCTACCACTTAGTAGTTTCACTATTCATCAAAAATTGATGTTTTTCAGAACAATGCCAAAATTTCATCCTAAGCTATATTTCATATTCCGAATTCAAAAATGAAATCTATTTTACCAAATTCATAACATAGAAGTTGCATTAATTAATTTTATAATTAAATACCGCTGTTAAAATAAATAGCGTGTTTTTAGGAAACAATATATATCAAAAGATTGACACTTGATTATGTCTGGTTTAAATGTGAAATTACAACCAATGACCAACATTGTATTAAATTATAAAAATATATTCTAAATATACTTTAAAACCACTCAAATTAATAATTTATCACTATTAATTATTTCGATTAAAAAGGTTGTTTTTAATTATAATTTAGTAATTTTCACTATTCATCAGAATATGAAAGTTATCCGAAAAGTACCAAAATTTCACCTTAGGCTAAATTCGATACTCCGAATCCAAAAATGAAGTTCATTTTGAAAAATAAGATTTACAGAATTTAAAAAGTGGTTATTACTATTCATAACGGCTAGTTTTAATAATATTTTAGTAGCATATCGTTGTTTAGTGAAACTCGGTATTGCGTATTACACACGCTATCGAGGAAGGTCGCGATTGCGTGTAATGCAAGGCAAGTCAAGGATGCGTGTTGTGCAAGCTCCTTTTGGTGTAGCGTACAACACAAGACATTAATAAAATTAAAAAGAATATTTTTTATAAAATCTTGGGCTGTTACATTCTACCCCCCTTAAAATGAATTTCGCCCTCGAAATTCGTCGGGGTTATAAATGGTTTATTATTCGAAAGTTTCTTTAATAGAAACCCACATCGTAAAAAGGAATATCAAAACCAATCTTTTAAAACAAAAGTATGAAACGTAACGGTTACCCAAATAAACTAATCATTGGGTTTCCACATCGGTGAAAATATGGATATGGAAGAGAAATCTAACCATCATGTTCTGATGGAGAGTGGTAGAGAACATGGCTATGGAAAAGCCAACAATCACAAATCCATAAATTTGTGACGATCTAAGGTACCATCCGATTCATCAGATATAAGATCACTAGGACAACATTTTTGGTTTTCAAGATCATTCCCCCTAAAGTTGAAAATTTGAATTAGAATAAATAATTACTTTATTTTGGTACAATCTCACTGTTGTTCGTGCCTTGAACAATTTCCACTTCATCTCTTAAATAAATGAAGTTGAATTTGTTATTCGTGAAGTGTTAGCAGATCATGTGATAGAATGACTGTTCATTCCATCTGTCTCAAACAAAAGGTTAGCAAAAGTTATTAAATATACATAAGTCATTCTATAGTGAGATTAATCATATACGGTTCCTAAAATGGACTTATACTTCATATATCATACTGCTTAATATAATAAAACTAGTTTCTACTAAACAGGGACTTCCTGTAGGTCAGTGGTAGGCGATAAAGGCCAGTCGCACTTCGGTTGTGGGTTCGATTCCTACAGCCTTGTCCGAAGCGATGGGCTGTCGCCCGTCCTGCAGGTTGTCCTTTTTCTAAAGATATATTACTATAACATCCCATAAATAATATCGAAAATCTTCTATCCTTAAACAATACTAACTTATGTCCAACATAATCCATTCTAATCTTTAGGCTTATCCATAATGCTGCAGTCCACTCTCATAATATAGTGAAAACGATTACCAGAGATTTAATACCATCGTTGATCCCCATATATCATAAGATATGTCTTTTTGGTCACATTCTAAACATTCAAAGTCCTTAATCATGTATTCTATTGAATACCCATTGAACCTTAGTGAAAACATGAATGCAGTTAAACGTTAACACTTTCCACATACCAAAATCCTCAAAATTCTTTATAATCAAACCATGATATCACTTAGTCCTTATATCAATCATGAGCTCATGAATACTATCAAACATTTAATTTTCTCCTTATCCATTCATTATGCGCATATCATCTACTTTCCAAAATATTTGAATCACTTTTCATGGTTACCGGTACCTTAAAATTATTGAAAACCACAATAGACCAATACATAAATATTTCAGTACACCATAAAAGTACCTCAACAACATTATTCTTGAATACCAATACATAAACACTTTAGTCCATCCACTTCAATGATTGTCCTGGAATAATTCCTTCCTTGATTTAGAAGTAACCTTTTAGGTCAGGGCATTGAGTTGGGTAATGCCCATGTTCTCTACAAATAAGACATTGAACTCCATAACAATCTGTCACTCTATGACCCTTTTCTCCACACAGATAACATCGGACCCTCCATTTGAGGTATTCCTCAAGGTTCTTCTTCCCTTCTTTCGAAATCTCAATCTTCCTTTCTTTATGCTCCTCAACATGCGAACATGCATAATAGTTTATCTTCCTCTTCTTTGATGAATTAGGCATACCACTAAATTTCACCTTGTTAATCATATATCGCGATGACTGATTCGGCATAATCACAATATCTTTATCTCTAGGCATTACACAATTTTTTTGCTCATAGTCACCAATTTGTCCATTGGATTCAATGTTAACCTAATTCCTTTTGGTTCCCTCCATTAACTAAAACACAAAAAGAATTCTGTGAGAGGCGAAATCATGCTAGGGAAGACAACATAGTAAAGGGGGAGTACCCTCAATATCTAACATCTTAGGTTTAAATTCTAAGATCTTTAGCGCAATTCTAGGACTATAACCTATACGTATACTTAACCTTAGAGACATCCCTAGACATACCTTAGAAATATCTCTAGGGATCTCACTAAAGTTTTCACATCCTAGTTTCCAAAGGTTGACTAAACCTTTCCTCTGATACCAACTGTAGCGGTCTAGAATTACTTCTAGTGGACTACAATTGATACCTATCAGGGCACTCCATGGGCGGCTACACCCCCTGGGCGGGACACACCACCATCCCCAGTGGCAGCCATTTCCTCATGAAGCCCTTGGGCGGAGAGCCATGCTTCATCCAACGCTCACATGTGAGAGTTCCCAAGGATCGGATACATTCCTACCTCCTTTGCCTCTGATACCAACTGTAGAGACCCGTATCTTGACGTACATGGACATTACATTACATTTGCGGAATACTTATAACAAAAACACACACTAAAGGATCGTAATAGTTTAGTGTCTTTGGAAACTCGGAACGTAATCTTCTAATCGTGGTGAAAGTTCTTCAATATCTCCCATAAAGGTCATCCCTTTTTTTTTACCTAAAACCTTTCTTTATATCCTGGGGAAAAGAAAACATAAAAGGGTGAGCTCAAATGCTCAGTAAGGGTAAACAAAAGAAAAATCAATCACATCATATTGATAAGAACATAGCTTTTGGAAATCTTAACCTGCAAAAGAGCTCATAATATCATAACATGGGATAAATCATAGAAGTGAAAATGAGATCCCCATATTCATAAAATAAAACTTTAAACTTTGTGGCATGCACACATAATCATGGAAAATCATTTCTTGTTAGTCATGACACATTGCCAAGACTATCTTAGTGGACAAAGTCCCTTTCTGAACCGAGTTCACTCCTCGTTTCAGTCCTGTATCACTGAACCGAAATAACCTTCCGTTCCAGCCATGTCTATCTCATGAGATATAAAATCTTTACCCAATGCATTGGAGGGAGATATAGGTCCCACCCATCTTATAATGAATCCTTTCTTATGTGTGCCACATAATCATAAAACATACATCATCGCATAACACATGTAACAAAAATGGGATTCTTGAAACATCATGACATCATAAATCAATTCATATAAGATAATGGAATTCATAAAAATAATTCCATCACAACATGATCAAATCAATGTAATAATAGGGATAAAAACAGAACCCTTTATTATCTTAGATGGAAAATAATTTTAATAAAACACTTGAACTTCATTCTTGAGGAAAATATCCTTTCTTCTTCAAAAAACATTTTTCCTTTCATAACATGTCATACAACTTTAAAATAAAATAAGTTGATTAAAAATAAACTTGAAAACATGTAAATGAAGTTTCTTGGAAATAATGTTTTAAAAATCCATTCATGCCGTATAAGTTAAAAAAAACATTCTTCGCACTTTTGTCGGAAAAGTCAAAAAGTACCTCGTACGAAAAACGACAAAAGATTCCTTTCATTTCTTTTACTAAAAACTCACCGAAGGGTAAAAATGGATTTAAAAAAATTGTAGGTGAATGGAAGTAATATTACATATTGATGAAACATGGACATGGATGATAAAATACACCCCAGTAAATACTTACGAATAAACAATCTCGGATAAAAATGAGATTGTGATATTTCCCTTACCTTATGTCCGACTTGCTTTGTAAGTGTCCAAACCTCCTGTATAATGATTTAAATCATGTTATTGACTTATTCCAGAATCATATTCATTGTTATGATATCATATATGGTTCACTTATGACATTATATTACCCGTTCTTTTGTAAATTCCATGTTAAAGAAGCGTTTTGGGTAAAATCGTTTCATTTATCTTAGGTGTTTTGACTTGTTGTTCTTGACATCACTATTACTTATATCATGATTTAATTACTTCCAGAATATAAAATATGATTTATATATCATATATATTAAGTATATATATATATATAATAGGTAGATAAATAAAATGGAAAACACCGTTCATGGAGACGGTAGTCCGTACGTACGCATTAACGTTGTTTTCCTTTCCTTATTGTCTTGAAATGGAAGTAAGTAGATGACATACATATATATATATATATATACATAAATCCAGTAGCTTTATAATGTCATATATTTCATTATTATTTCTTATATATACTTTATAACCATTCTTAAATGGTTAACATGGAGAATGAATCTCATCGCGTCGTGGAGACGGTAGTCCGTACGTACGCACGAGCGATGATATCATTTCTATAAGTATTGAATTGAATTGGAGTGGATTATACAATATATCAGAATCAATATGATGTTGTAATAACTATGTATAGTTATTCTTTACACCATTATACCCATCCATGTAAGGTGGTGGTGGAAAATAGATTACACCACGGCGTGGAGACGGTATTCCGTACGTACGCACGCGCGGTGATTTCTTTTTCCGTAGGATGGATAGATGGTGAAATAGGGTTGTTTCATACTTATAATAACATATCAGTATATGAGTGATACTGATGTTATTACTTCATAATGAAACAACCTAAGAAGAAGAAGTGGAAGAAGAAATAAAGATGAAAGAATTGGTAACGGTAATTACCTCTTCTTTGAAGCGCCTTTTGGAGACCTCCTCTTAGGGAACTAAAATTGGTCTTTGAGTAAGACCAGAACCTCTAGGATTATTCTAGGGAAGTGGAGAAGAGATTTTGGCAGGGGTTTGCCGAGCTTGAGTGCTCAAATTGGTGTGAGGAGGAGGGGGAGGAGGTGCCCTTTTATAAGGGAGGAGAGGGGCACCTTAGGAATACCTCAAAATATCATTTTATATTAATGTCAAAATCGGTTTATAATGGTTCCAAAGGGTCTTATTTCGAAGCTAAAGTGGGGATGGGTCGAACTCCTATCAACCAATAAGATTTAGACAAGTTTAGGGTATTATTTTAACCTTATCAATTAGATTTAACTCTAAGTTAAATAATTTTACTTTTACCGTGTCTTTTTGTTTTCTTTCACTATATGGTTAATACACTTACTATAACATGCCAAACGAACCCCAAATTGTTTATTATTAAAATATATATCCTTATCTAAGTCATTTGGCCGAACCTTAGATTTTTAGGAATACAATAACAATTAATTATATAATATTTGATTTAAAAACTATTTTGTGTCAATTTTGACACTATTTGATATATGATTTTTGTGAATGTCATAACAGAATTATATGTTCTAAAACAGTTGATTAAATCAACATTAATATATCATAGTAACCTAGAAAATTAGTGGAATTCATAAAAAATCTCAAATTACATTTATTTTGGTGTTTATAACATCAATTATGTCAATATTTCATTAATAAGATAATTACTGCATCATCGTTGTGTCATAAATAAATTAAATTATTTGATGTCTAAAAATTACAAATAAAATACCATCATGTAGGAAATCGTTTTAGCTTTCTAATGAATATTTACAATCGAATTTATCTTATGTATAACCCCATATTAAAAATGATTTACTTATTAAACTTTGATTTTAACTATTTTAACCTTTCTTTAAATAAATTAATAATAAATGTCCTAATCTAATCCAAGTGGGCCTAAATGGTCATATTTTATTCCTAAGTTTGTTTTTGGTCGAATTACACTTGTCCAATAGAATTAGGACATGTGTTAGGGTAATATTAATATCATATTTACCCTTAGTTACCCTATTTACTATTAACCGCGGTAAAAAAAGTAAAAAGTTACTATTCACCAAAAAATTATTTTCATCTCATTGAACCACATTTTAGTCCTTGATATTAACCGTGTCTCTCGGATTTTCGAAATTCCATTCACAGAAGCGGTAAAATTAAGTTTTATACAAAATTCAGTTTTTAACCGACCACTTAGTAGTTTCACTATTCATCAAAAATTGATGTTTTTCAGAACAATGCCAAAATTTCATCCTAAGCTATATTTCATATTCCGAATTCAAAAATGAAATCTATTTTACCAAATTCATAACATAGAAGTTGCATTAATTAATTTTATAATTAAATACCGCTGTTAAAATAAATAGCGTGTTTTTAGGAAACAATATATATCAAAAGATTGACACTTGATTATGTCTGGTTTAAATGTGAAATTACAACCAATGACCAACATTGTATTAAATTGTAAAAATATATTCTAAATATACTTTAAAACCACTCAAATTAATAATTTATCACTATTAATTATTTCGATTAAAAAGGTTGTTTTTAATTATAATTTAGTAATTTTCACTATTCATCAGAATATGAAAGTTATCCGAAAAGTACCAAAATTTCACCTTAGGCTAAATTCGATACTCCGAATCCAAAAATGAAGTTCATTTTGAAAAATAAGATTTACAGAATTTAAAAAGTGGTTATTACTATTCATAACGGCTAGTTTTAATAATATTTTAATAGCATATCGTTGTTTAGTGAAACTCGGTATTGCGTATTACACACGCTATCGAGGAAGGTCGCGATTGCGTGTAATGCAAGGCAAGTCAAGGATGCGTGTTGTGCAAGATCCTTTTGGTGTAGCGTACAACACAAGACATTAATAAAATTAAAAAGAATATTTTTTATAAAATCTTGGGCTGTTACAGTTCACACCTCCTATAATGAGTACAATCATACTTCAATTACTTGGATTTTTGACCATGTTAGATATTGTAACAGGTGTATCTGGTTTCAGTCCTAACGAAAATGTTTGAAAAGTCTGAATGCTACTTTTGTACAAATTCTGGTTCACTTGGAGATCAGATGCAACCACATTTTCAGCAACTTCCTCTAATTGGTCTCTACGATGACTACATGGTTCAATCTCTATCAACATAAGAATGACCATAAGTCTCTATCCCTAGATACTAAAGGCTTAAAATTTCAATTTTAATTATATACCTAATATCACAACCAGACCTTCTACAATTTCACATTTCCCATGTGGCACCATTTTTGAAAACAATATCCACCATGTTTTGAAAATCAACCAATTTTCAAAATACCACAACCATTTTATTTTCAAATATTCACATTTGAATTAATTTATAGATTTTACACACATCCATATATTAATACCATAACATATTCCATTATACCAAATGAAATATAAATCGTAGAGGGAAGTCATTTCTACCATGATCCATGTTAATGATGTGACCCAAACCACTTATTACCAAGAGTTAACCAAAGGACCAAACACATCCATACCAATACAAAAGACCAATACAACCAAACCAAAACAATCCACTATTAGAGTACCAAGAAGAATACTAAACAAAAAGACTCCAATACAAATATGATTCCATCCATAGCTCCACTCCAAGCTTCAGGCTCCAAGCTCCACAACACCGCCAAAGGATCATGATGAACCGCTAGCAAAATGAGATTCTTTGCTCTTACCTATGTCTTAGAATACAACATTTTCAAAAGCACCAAAATGATAGAGAAGATGAGAGTAAAAATACTCAATAGGATTTCTCTAAATTAATTCCCTACACACACCACATGGATATAACATGTAAGCACAATTTATATAAATCAATTTATATAAATCTCACAAACTAGTGCATAAATGAACTAAAATCCAAACAAATTTTTACCTAAATAATTTTACCCAATTTAGTGAATAACTATGAAAAACAAACAACAATTCATTACCCATCCCCTTTTTTTCAAGACCACATACATATCACAACCATACACATAATTATTTCACACAACCAATACCATTAACTCAATCATGGTTTTAATTTAATGGGGGTACCTTTACGACCAACCGCTCTCCTCCATGGGGTGGGACTTCACACCCATCCCTAGTGTGGTACTTCACGCTCATCACCCTCCACTGTGATGATGGTACATTTATAGCCATCACCTTGACAGATCTACATTACTGACCACTATCCATCCAACTTATGACAATCAACATTTACCAAAATCACCACAGCATTTCAATACACAATTTCTAAAATCATATCACCCAAAAAAATTTAATACCAAATTAACCAATTATTCCCAACAACATTTCTACATAACATGTCAAGTTACTTAAATAAATCTCACCTTTATTGAATACACCCTGTAACCATTTTCCATGTCAAACTACATTTCAATAAAACAACTTTTTTTTATTGAAAACCATATTTTGATTAAGAATTCCCATAACTCAATGAAGCTACCAATTTTAAAATTGACATTTAAAAATTTAACATCAAAACCCATTTCATAATATTAACCCATTTCCCTACAAAAATCCCCAGAGCATCCCAAAACAGATTTCCACTAAGTGTCACACATCACAACCATAATCAATTATAAGAAAACTCATTAATTTCAAATTAATAATTCTAGATCTAGCAAAGTGGAGTCGAGAGATCATACACCTACCTTTAGGGTTCGGGAAAAATCGATACACAAGAAACCTCACCACAAATACAGTGAATGCACCTCTGAAACTACTCTAAATCTACTTCCCTACCATTAATAAGTCTTAAAATCATCACTTTAGGAAACAAAAATCCTAGATATACATGGTATTGATGTATATATAGAAAACCAAGAAATGGATAAGAGTAGATCTAGAGAGAAACCAAGAAGAATCTAAGAGAAGTGACTTACTTGAGATAAACCACATTGAAACTACCTTGAAACCCCTTAAAATCGCCTCTAAATCAAGTGTGAGAGAACACCCAACCCTTGAGAACATGAAATCCCGGATAGGGTTCATATAGAAGACGATTTTGTTGAGTTTGGGTAAATCCCATTAAACCTTGTATGAAAAAAACCATTTTTAAAGGGCCTCATGATTATATCATATAGTTAGAAAAACTGTGCACTAATCGTGAACCTTTTTCTTCCTCAAATGGTAATATTTCACAACCTCCTCGCACTGTCAGACAAACCATGCATAAACCGTGCATAACCCCACTTCCCGCACGGTAATCTTGCACGGTTTCCCCTTAACCGTGATCAAACCGTGTGGCCTTAAAAGGCCACTAAAGTTTTCCAAAACCATGCCAAACACTACCCAACCACCTTATAAACTTAAAAATACATGAATTAGGGTTACATGCCTCAAATTGTGGGTGCTACAGATACCCACCTCAAGCACTAGTGAAACCGGCATGTCAAATCCTTCCACCCACTACACCTATCCAAGATCAGGTTCAACAAGACACACATCATGTTATTATCAATACCATAGAGTTATTGGTAGATTGGTTAGAATCCATGGAAGATTGGAATGTTCTAGTATAGCTTGAACAGAAACCATACCTTGATTGGGTGAGTGACACCCCACCACCACCATATTTCGAGAGTCTTTTGTTCACGATATTCGATGAACTAGGGGATTCAGAATAACATTTTACACACTATGTATCTTATTGCGATCCCATGATGGGAATTACAGAGAAAAAAAGTATTGAAATTATGATGCATTTTGAGAACTCAGCAGGGGTCAGCCTTTGTATGTTACCCCATCTTTTCAGCTCGGTTGATAATAGGAGGAGGGGATCTCCATCATAAATTCCTTTTCTAAATCTTCTCAATGATTCCAAAGACAATAGTTAAAGACCTATAAAACTAAAAACAATGGGAGAACAAGAGAGTCTGGTACTTAATTTTTAGGATGAAATGGTATAACTATTCTTTGAATCATCCACTCTTCCCTTGATGATATATTTTATATGTTCATTAATAACCTCCATGATGAGTTTTGAACACCACTCATCCTGGTAAAGTATAAAAGTAGGTTCCATGACTTCCCTACTATTTCCCATATAATGGAATACTCTAGACATAGGACTAAAATCTATTCCTAGGTAACTCCTTTGGTCCTAGGAAATAGAGCGGGGAAAGCTGAAGCAGCTGTAGTCCTGCTCAATCCATCCCTTGTGCCTACTTCCACACCAAGGCATGCACCATATAATGGAGTACCCCATAGACATCAATGGAAACCCCCTACCTTGATAAGATGAGTGGAGGGTAATAGGATAAATTAATTTTAGTAATGGAGAAATAAAGTAAACCATACTAATATGATCAAGTCCATGGATATTTTATAGTATCTATGAACCAAAATTTACACCATCTACCAAATCCAAAAAGGGTCGATGAGGTAGGTCTCAATGACTGGCCAAATTATTGTCCCTTTTCACTGGATACTGAGGCACACTATCCATGGATGTTTTTTTATTCAATGAATATCTATATAAAATGATAGATTTCATGAAATTCAAGGTGATACTACCTCCAACAATAGTGGAATATGTTTCCACTACTGTCGCTGATGAAAGAGGTGATTGGAAAGTTGTTATTAGTGAGAGAGCACAAAATATCTATAGTTTTATGGTTCAAAAGATAATCAAATGAACTCATGGAATTCTAAGATCAAAGTTGAAAAAAATAATTGTTCCCTCAACTAGTCCTTCTGCAATTCAGCTAACATCTTTGGCCCCACAACCCACTAAAAGTATACCATCAAAAAGAAAATGTGACTAGAAAGGAAAAGAGCAAGTGTAGGAGTAACAATCTTCACAAAGGCCAAAGTTATCTTTGAACACCTCATATTTTATTCCCATATGTTAGAAAGTAAGGTAACCACCCCACCAAATGGAACCACCAGATGTAGTTAGTTGGGTAGAGTCATCTCCCGATGTGGAGTTGAGCTTCAGCTCTTTTAATTTCAGTCACTTAATAGATCCCTTTTCTGACGATGAGTGTGGCTATAAACCCAAGTTCCCCATTCCAAATCAGGGAGATGGAGTAAGAGGCCATTGGATCAAAGGATATAAAGGAAGAAATATCCATGGAATAAACAAAACTTTTTTCTATACCCTACTCAAACCATCAATGTTGTAGAAACTCATGGAAGAGCCCTTTAGCAGACCCAACAAGAACAAGAAAATTCACCTGCACCTGCTAAAATTCACTATAGCCTGATCATTCTGGAATATCCATTAGAATAAGAGTATGTGTTTAATCTCCATCAACATGATGGAATACTTGTCTACCAAACCCACAAATAATAGAAGCACCTCTAGCTCCTATCTCAGGGGAGTATTTGTCTACATATAGTTCTTAATCCTCTAAAGTGTATTTCAAATAGAATCCCCATGTTGGAAAGATCCAAAAACTAGACCATAAGTATGAAATTATGAATCAATTTTACTCAGTACTAGCTAAGTTGTCAGTCTTGGATTCATTGTGTTTGTTGAAAGGCCTCACAGAAGAACTCATAGAGGCTCTGCTGAGCTACCAAGAGTTTGAACCCGAAGTGCCTGCTGTCGAATTCTATCAAATAGATACCAACTCTGAAGAATATCACATGGGTTTTCCCTATAAAGATTAAGATTAAAATTCCATTATATATTGAAATCAAATCCTTGTATGTGTTGGGGAGGATAAATGGAATCGATATTCGAAAAGTCTTCATTGAAACCGGAAACATAGTTAACCTCATTCCAGTGCGAACACTTCACCAGATGGGTTATGATGAACATAATTTAGCACCTTCTAAAACGAACTTGAGTGGCTATGATAAAAGTGAGAAGAATAAATGGGGATAAATGAAACACAAGACTCTATTTAGGGACCTTATGGTAGACTCTGAGTTGTTGGTCATATGGAAAAACAAGACCTTTAACATATCACTAAGAAGACTATGGTTGCATTAGCACACAACTCTTCCCTCATCCCATCATCAATGAATAAAATATTACACCAATGGAGAAAACAAGAAATTGTATACTGTTAATGCCCCATTCCAATCCTTTGAGTTTCATTATATCTATGTAAGATTCTATGAGAAGAAAAGGAACAAACAATTGGTCGATGGTATTGATTGGGTCACAACCCCAAATGGTTTGTAAATGATTCCTACATACCCTTTAAAAAATACCGATGAAGAATATGTACTACCCATAAATAAGATTTAGTGTATGAGTCCATGTTTAGAGGTGTATTTAATAGTCCTCATTATTTCATCCATGACTACTAAGTCTAGTACAATTGTCGAACATGCTGACTCCCCAAACAATTATGAATGCTCCAATGGAAAATCCCTTAAACCATCACCATGACTATAGAAAATCCTTCCCCCACACACAAAGATAGAAGATAATGTATCTTCACTAAAGTCGATAGAGGTAATTCCCCATTATTCACTCCATCCTCTCTGTAGTTTCAAGGTAATCCCCAGCTGCAAGATGGGTTAGAGAAAGTCGCTTCATCTTCTGGATATTAGGATGTCGATTCCTCTCCAAAATATGAAAACCTCATCTTAAGAATTATCTACCCATCAGAATAGGAGGAAGAAGATAATGATTCTGAAGAGGAATAGGAGGAAGACCTTAGGGACTCCCCTCTATCATTGGAGTAGGGTGTCCCTTCCATAATTTATGAACTTAGGGAAATAAATCTGGGCACAAAAGAAGATCCGCGGCCCGGCCTGATTAACATAGCCATGTATTATGAAGTGAAAGAGGTATATACCTCCTTCCTATGGGATAATTGAGTTGTTTTCACATAGAACTAAATATAAATTCTAGGACATGACCCCATTGGTGGCTACTTACCACCTAGAATTTCCAAAAGACCATAGGGACTATAAATAAGTATCCAGAAGGATGAACCCAATGCATGATTCCCAAATAGAGGCTTAAGATGAAAATATAATCAGAGAAAACTTTATTTGGAAATTATAACACCCCAAAGTGGATGGAAAATATAGTCCCCTTCAAAATGATGAATAGACAAATCAGGGTTTTCATCATCTTCAAATAACTCAATCGGCACTGCATGAATGATGATTTCTTG
Source organism: Viscum album (assembly GCA_963277665.1). Lineage (NCBI taxonomy): Eukaryota > Viridiplantae > Streptophyta > Magnoliopsida > Santalales > Viscaceae > Viscum > Viscum album. The sequence continues at coordinate 149,639,522 of OY728125.1, forward strand.
TTCCTGATCAGAAAACTACTGATTGATGAAAATGATGGATATTAGGATCTCTCTTTCATGGATAGATATTCAGGTTATAACCAAATCTTCATGTTCCATGAATATGAAGAATAAACTGCCGTTATGGATTCCCCCAGAGAATTTTTCTATCTGGTAATGCCCTTTGGCTTGAAGAATGTACACAACACATATGAATGTGTCTTGCATCACATCTTTAAACCATCACTAGGAAAGGTTGTTGAATGATATATTTATGACTTGGTGGATAATTCATGAAAATGGTTAGATCACCTGTCAGATCTGGAAATTTTTGTCAACAAACTATAACAACATAGTCTGAAAAAGAACCCCCTGAAATGAAATTTTACAATTACATCAGAAAAATTCCTCAGTTTCACAATGTTTCATTATAGAATTGAATTCAAACCTTATAAGGCAAAGGATATCCTTGTAATTTCACCTCATCGCAACCTTACCGAGATGAGAGGACTTCAAGGAAACTTGGTCTACATTCTACACTTCATATCCAATCCTGCGGGAAAATGCTTTCCATTTCCATGTTTTATAAAAATAGGGGTTTCATATTAGTGGAGTAATAATTTTCAAGAAGAATTTGATAGTGTTAAGAGATATATCTTAATCCTTATAGTGCTAATTATACCTTTTGAAGGAAGACCACTCATGTTTTATGTGAATTCCTTGGAGAGATCCCTATGTTCCTTCCTCACATATAAGAATGATGCCAATAGTGAAAATATCTTTTTCTATCTTAGATGAACCATGATCAATGCTGAGAATCATCACTCAAATATCGATAATAGTTTCCTAGTGCTAATATTTGCAGTCAAAAAACAAAGTCACAAAATATAACATCATGACGTCCATTTGGCCTCTTGTAGCAACCCACTAAAATAAATTCTTAGCCGCCCAATGTTTAATGGACGTTTTTCATCATAAGAGATCATCTTAAAACAATTTTAAATTCATTTGATACCTTAGAAATCCATAAAATGTCAAGTGTTAATAGATTTTCTGGAAGAGCACCGCTTGTTAGAAATGAATTCATTGGATTGCAAACTGCCCTGTGAAGAGGTTTCACTATTCAAGAAGAACCCCAAATATGGGAGATACGTTTTGATGGAGCATCTAGAAGATCGATGGGAAAGGGAATGGAAGACCCCAAGCCCAATAAGGTAGGACATGGAGTCACCCTCATATCTCCTGAAAAGGAAGTTCTACCTTATTCCTTCCCTCTATTAGAGGAGTTAACAGATAATAAAGAGGAATACGAAGCTATCATTATAGGGGTTGAGTTGGCACTTCAGGCACAAGTAAAACACTTCAATATTAAAGATTATTTAGAACTAGTCATCAATAAAGTCAATAATGATTATTCAATCAAGAAGGATGTTCTAATACCCTTTTTAGAACACATATGAGGACTAATGGAGGAATTCCATTTGGAACTATCATTGAAGAAAATCCCTCGATTTCATAATGCATAGGCCAATTGCTTGGAAAATATAGACACATTCCAGTTGATCCAGATCGAGATGAAATGGTCATCAACATTGCACATCATTTAATAGTATCAAAAATCATTCAGGATAATATAGAAAAAATCAATGAGATCATCCTCATCCCTAATCCATACAATCCTATGACTGGCAGGGTGAAACCCATTATCAAATACCCTTAGAAAGGATTGATCCCACCAGATAGGGTTGAAAGGGAATGATTCTGAAGATGAGAAATTAATTTTTTTTTATGATATAACAAATAAACAAAAGGTTCTCTATAATAGGAGCCTTGATGGGGTCCTTATTGGGTGAATTGATGGGCAAGAGACCGATGTTACCATGAAATAATTGCACACTTGAGCCTTTGGTGACCACCAATTGGGATCCAAGAATTCCTATCAAATTTGACGACTTTGATACTATTGGCCCATTATAACGTAGGATTACACTAAATTCACTAAAAAGTTTCATTCCCCCCAAGTTTATGCAAATTTCATCCACCAACCCCAAGAGCTACTTCACATAGACAAGTACTCCTACCCATTTTCCATATGGGGAATAGATGTCATGGGACCATATCCACCCACTATGGTAAAACAATTCAAGTATATTCTCATAGAAACCAACTTCTTTTTCAAATAGGAAGAAGAGAAACCCCTAAAATAGGTTGGGGAATGAAACATTGTTCGTTTCATGAAATCCAACATCATCACCAAATTTGGTGTCCCTTATAAAATATTAAATAACAACGGTACCAATTTTAGTTCTTCTGAATTAGATAAATTAAATCAGGTGTATGGAATAAATACCCAATGTTCATCCCCTTATCTTGAAATGACTAATTGATAAATAGAATCCTCAAACCAGGCTCTATCCAATATACTCTAGAAGATGGTAGATAAGGATACGAAGTTATGGCTGGAAAAGCTCCTCTATGACATGCGGGGCTACAAGACCCTAACCCGCACTACCATAACCTACACATCAAAGTTCAATTTCCTTTACTTTACACTTCCATATGTGATCGACTGTCCAAATATGAGAAATCCCAGAAATGGCTGGATGAATTGGACAATTTTGAAAAAAAATATATTACATACCTTGCACCACATAGAGGTTCACCAAAACTAGAACGAATGGGAGTTTAACTAAAAGGTTCACCTTCGGCCTTTCCTCAATGGAGTGATAGTACTAGTTCCTAAGAAACTGATGATACTTGGAAAGAAACTTTCAAAGATGGTGTTCAAATGGGAGGGACCATATGTAATACCCAAGGTCTACCACAATGAAGATTATTCCTTAATATCAATATATGGAAAACTCATTATAGCTCATATCAATGCAAGGTTATTTAAGAAATATTTAATGTAACAAAATGACCATCATACTGATCACATAAAGATAAACTGTAGGATGTAAAATCCTTACTACATGATGATAAATTCCACATGTTGTAAAAAAATTATGACCTTAAACTAGGATTTATCATTCATACCAAATAATGATAATATATATGGAAATCTTTGTTTCAATCAATGATTCAGTACACATGATCCAGATCTGTGTAGAAGAAAGATGAAATTCCCCTAATCCCGTATGAGAGCCCGATCCACATAGGAACTCTCTTTCTCTATAAGTATGTGTGGATTCATTCTTTCCATCTAATGATACATAGTGACACCCAAACACTATGACCTGGAACCATCAAAAAATAAGAGAAACAATTACCTCCTATGAATATGGATCAGACCTGCATGGATAATTATAATCCATAACTATGTGAATCTTAATCCTTGTTCATACAGGGTATGTAGTGATGCTTGAATCACCATTCTCAGGTCCGACAATGACAAAAAAGAATAAGAAGAAGAAGAAACAAATGACACTCTCCCTTTTTATGGGGATAATTGATGTATGTATTATTCATTGAATAACTAAATTTGTATTGATTCCCATACAATGGGATACATAGCTATGTTTAAGCATTTTTTCTCGGGGCCCATCTGCAAATCCATTCAAATTTATTCCCATTGGCTTGAGTCTCTTTCAAGAGCATGTAGTGTGGAATCAGGCCTCTTATGTACTCATTCATGTCATTTTATATCAAGTTTTCTATGAAACCCCATTAGAACATTTATTTTTCCTCTATCCTCGCAACATGACGTTAAAATGTGCTACCAATTTCTTATCCCTATGATGATAAACTACACAACTGTAACACCCCAAGATTTCATAGTGTGTTAGTTCTTCAAAATAATTCAATAAATTTAACTACATGAAACACCAAGTTCAAGCACACCATGACTTACCAAACAAGCCGTTCAAAAGAGGTTATGAATAGTATTAGATAAATTTTAATGTTTATATAATCCTTATAATTTTAGAATCCATATTATGAGTTTCTTAGATATAATGCAAGAACAAATTCATTTTCAGTATTTCACTTTTATCAACTTTAATAGTGAACCCTTTTTAAATACTATATTTTAAACTTTTTGACTAAATGGGGACATCAAAAATTTAAAATGAAACATCCCAAGCTTCTACGGTACGCTTCTCTTTGAATAATGTGATAGCGTGTGTTGTACGCAACACCGAGTTCTAACAACCAATTAAACTAGCCGTTATGAATAGTAATAACTACTTTTTGAAATTATATATATTTTATATTTGAAAATTGACTTCATTTTTGGATTCGGAATATCGAATTTAGCCTAAGGTGAAATTTTGGTACATTTCGGATAACTTTTATATTTTGATGAATAGTGAAAATTACTAAGTTTTAATTAAAAACAACTTTTTTAATCAAAATAATTAATAGTGATAAATTATGAATTTGAGTGGTTTTAAAGTATATTTAGAATATATTTTTACCATTTAATATAATGTTGGTCATTGGACATAATTTTACAATTAAACCGAACATAAACGAGTGTCAATCTTTTGATAGTTATTATCTCTTAAAAACACGCTTTTTGTTTTGACAGCGGGAATTAATTTTAAATTAATTTCTGCCACTTCTGTGTTTTGAATTTAGGAAAATGGATTCCATATTTGGAATCAGTATGTTCAAATTGTGTAAATAGGTAACTTTTATTTTTAGACATTTTGAATAATTACTGCGGTAAATATTTTATTTACCATGGTTAAGGGTAAATCCAGTAAATAAGGGTTAAAAAATAATATTATAATAATACTAAATTACCATAAAACGTGTCTTAACCCTATTGGTAGATACATGGTCGACCATGGGAATCTTTGGGTCTATTTTGGGACCCCATGGATCCACTTGTAAGTGATAATGACACTTTATTTTAATTAAGTCAAAATGAATACAAAAATGACACAAGCATATATCTTTTAGCAAAACAATTGTTACATAGGGTTATATAAGTTGGATTTTAGATTATAAATATTCATTATAAATATAAAAAGATTTAATACATAATGATATTTTACTTATAATTTTTAGACATTAAATAATTTATTTTATTTATGACACAATGATGATACAGTAATTACTATAATAGTGAAAAATTAAAATAATTGATATTATAAATACCCAAAAAAAATATAATATGAAACTTTTAATGAATTAAACTAATTTTATAGGATAATATGATATATTAGGATTGATTTAATTGACTTTGTTCGAAGTAATAAATCTGTTATGAGTTTCACAAAAATCAACTATTGAATAGTGTCAAAATTGACATAAAAGAGTTCTTAAAACAAATATTATATTATTAATTTATATTAAATTCCTAAAAATCTAAGGTTCGGCCAAGAGACTTATATCATGATATTTTCATCATTAATTGACCACTTGGGGGTCGCTTGGATGTATATAGTAAGTTTATTAACCATATTATATAAAAATACAAAGAGACATTGTAAAAGTGAAACTAATTAACTTAGAGTTAATACTTAAAGATAAGGTTAATATAAGTACCCAAACCTGTCTAAATTCTATTTGTTGAGTGGTTTTTGACCTATCCCCAACTTAACCTTTTAATAATCAACTTTGGAGCCATTAGAAACCGAATATGAATTTATTATAAATTAATATTTCTAGCTTTTCCAAAGGTGCCCCTCACCCCTCTTATAAAAGGGCACTCCTCCTTCTCATTTCTTCACACCTTCAAAGCCTTTTGGTTCGGCCAAACTCTGCCCAAATACTCTCCCAACATCCCTCACTACAACCTAGAGGCCTTAGTTTGATCAGAAATCCAACCTAAGGATCCCTTTTGATCAAATCAAAAGGAAGAACCCGAAGAAGAGGTAATGATTTCACCACCCTTTTCCAAGTTCCTTTCTTCTTCCACTTCCTCTTTCTTTGTTCTTACCATTATAAAATAATAACTCCATTATCTTACATATACTGTGATGTTATTATAAATATGTTACAACCATATTCAGTATTCTATCCACCCTTTGAATAACATGTCACCATACGTGCGTACGTACGGCTTACCGTCTCCACGTCGTGGTGTAATTGTTATTCAATATATTATTATTTGGATGGGTATAATAATGATGTGTAACTCATGTAAATAATAAATATAACATGTTAATGATTCTGTATATATGATATACCATCCATTTATATATTATTTTAATATCAAAAGAATGATATTGTCGCTCGTGCGTACGTACGGACTACCGTCTCCACGAACGCGATGAGATTCATTCTCCATCGTATCCATTCAAGTATAATTATCATTTCATGATTTAAAAAAGATGTTTAAGGACTTGATATCATTCTGGATATGAATAATATACAACCTATCCTTTACAAACATGTCTTACGTAACAAAAGATATAAAAGAAAACAAGTAAGTTAACACCTGAAACGACGATAATTCTAAGATATTATTAACAAATCAATGTTAAAGGATCATATATGATATCATATTAATATATATGATTCTTGTATAATTTAATAACAATTATTTCACCATTATACAGGAGGTTAACCTACCCCAACCAAGGAAAAGTACAAGGTAAGGGTTATTTCACAATCTCTTCATTATCCGAGGTTGTTTATATGTAATAATCTACTGGGATCTCTTTATCATCCACATCCATGTTTCTTAAAAATGTATTTCAAAACATTTTTACTATTTACTAGAATATGAGTTAAAGTCATTTATACCCTTTTTGACTTTTATAAGTGGTTTATAAATGAATCTTTCCATCGTTTTCAAAACAAGGTCCCTTTTTAACCTTTTCGACAGAATTAAGGTAAGAATGTTTTTTTTAACTTATACGGCAGGTGCGGCTAATTTCCGCCGTTATAAAATCTTCAAAACTTCCCTTACAAGCTTATAAGAATATTTTCAAAGAAAATGTTTTATTTTATATGGATCTTAAATGATTTCAAAATAAAAAGAGATATTTCTTTAAAAAGAATTTTGATTTCATCTATGTCAACATCCTTTGATGGATTTTACGCTTATTTGAAGTTGATTTATTGTAATACAAAGCTTATATATTGTATTGAAGGTTTTGTGATATGTTTGACTGTGGATGTGCTATTTTTATACCATTCATAGTTTATGGTGAAATTATTGACATTTCGTATGCTATTTTTAATACGAATGTTTATGTTATGTTTAAACCTTTTCATATGGGAATGCATTTGACTTAGTAAGTGACGGGTGGAGCCCGCTATAGCTCCTCAATGCATCGGTAGGTCTCATGAGACAAACTAGTGTCTTGGCACAAGGCCTTGACAAAATCTTATTTGTAGTCTTGGCACGAGGCCTTGACTATGTGGTTATGACAGTCTGGCATTATGCATTCCAACATTATGAAAGTGGTTATTGATTATTGCATGTGATTATTCGATTAGTAGAATATCCATGTGAGTAAGTAAATGGCATTATTTCATTTTATTTATGCCATACCATGTTGAAAGTTCATGTTTGAAAGGCTTTTGTTTTAGTTATACATTGCCTTAAAAGTTTATTCTTATTTATGAAAGTTTCCGCTATATTGTTATCCTTACTGGGAATTTGAGCTCACCCCTTTTCTATGTTTTATTTTTCCCAGGAAGTGAAGAAGTAAGTTATGAATGACCTGCAGGGATATTATTTGGGGATATGAATGTGGATTATGGAGACAATATGTAGTTGTAGTAGTTTTTCGTTTAATGATGTAATGTAAAACTTATGAATATATCTAGTGTTTCCAAGGCTACTAAACCAATCGGTCTTTCGAGATTTGATCTTTCTTGTGATTATGCAAATGTTATGTAATAATGCACCGACTCTGGGTAGCTGGGGTCGGGGCGTTACAGTTGGTATCAGAGGAAGTTTAGTACAAACCTTGGAAGCTAGATTTAGATAAACTCTGATTAGAGCACGTAGACCTAAGATTAACTTTGAGGATTAGTATAGAAGAACTTCCTAGAATTTTGGTATTGTAGAGATTTTGTGAGTTTTCCGAGCAATACATCCCTGTCTGGATACGAGCAGGTAGAGGCGGCTCTGGCACAGATGTACCTAGGGGTAAAACCCGAAAACACCGCTTTGAGCTAGACTCGAACGGGAACTGGTGCACGACAACGGGCCTTGCTGCACTCTTGGTTACGACACTCCCGGGGGATATGCTTAGGATAATTCTCATTTTCTTTACAAACCATTATGAAGGGTTTATGAGTATATACATCCTCAAATGAGACATTTTTGTGATTATGGATTATATCCATAAATAGTTCAATTTATGTTAAGTGTTTTATAAGTATGGGATTATGTATTTTGATTCATAAACTGATCTAGTGTATTCCATTGTTTAGAAATGGCGCCCAGTAGAAGGAATGAGAACTCCAGAAATGCAGATGATCCAAAGAGAAGGAAGGATCATATCTTTCATGGTCTTAAGCTAGAATTTATAAGAGAAATAGTCTCCCATGTATTATCATCATATGAAGAAATAATATCATGTGTTGATAAGATAAGTAAAGAGTTTACTGAGTCCTATGGCTTTGAAGGGAAGCAAGAGAAGAAAAGGATGGAAGAGAGAAAGATGGATAAAAGTAAGAGGGAAAAGAAGAATTTTCCCATATGTGGTAACTGTGGAAAGAAACACCCTGGAACTTGCCTGAAAGGAATGGGAGTTTGTTATAAGTGTGGAGGAAAAGGGCACAAAGTACGTGACTGCAAGGGTAAGAAAATGGTTTTAAATGTACAATGCTTCATTTGCAAGGAGTTTGGACACTACGCGAACCTATGTCCCAGTCATCAGACTATGCCGCAAATGATGCTATTGGATAATAATCAAGTTATGATACTACCACAGATGAAGAGGAATGATTAGAGTTCTTATGTTGATTATGTCAATTGAGTGTTGTATCAACAATGTACTTGTTATAATAATTATGGAGTATATAAGGATTGTACTGCAGTACTATTTCATTAAGGACTTGAGATTGTGTGGAACAAAGAAAAGTGACTCAATAGAAGGTTAAATTTTTGGAAAATATATGGTTGAGAGAATGATAAATCATAATATAGTTCTGATACTGAGGTAGTGATTTTGGAATAATATGTGATTATTTTGGATAAATTATATTGGATATTCTTGACTACCTTGGAACTGATTAATGATTTGTATATTCCATCATTGTTGGGGTTTAAAACATTTTTGGATTAATGAAGTATATCCAGCATTCTATATGGAATAAGGGAGCATGAATGTAATCAATAAGGAATATGGTAATACATGATGAAGGTATTCATATGTTATTACAGGGTAAAAAGGATCTATATTATGTTTTCCTCCCTTATGAATGTTGGACTGTGAGTTTGGACAGAAGTATTTTGGATAGTTCTAGTTTGGATTATTTTGGATTTCAATAAAAGGACAACCCGGAGGTCGGGCGGCAACCCGTCGCGTCCGGCAAGGCTGCGAGACTTGAACCCGCAACCGAAGGGCGACAAGGGTGTATCACCTACCACTGGCCCACGAGATGTCTTGGATTAAATAATTTAGTTTTTATTAAAAGATCTTTTAGATGAAGTATAAATTCGTTTATTTTGGAACCCTATACAAATAGTGTAAATAGAATTTTTTTACATTCTATTATCTTTTAGAGTGAAAGATGAGTATGTGGTAGAAATTTATTAATGGATAAAACTCTAATTATAAAGTAAGTATATCTCTATATGATCTTAGCCAATCTCATAAAAAATTATTCAATGTTAAGAAAAGCAAATTAGAACAAAAATGTTTTCCTAGATGGTACCTTAAGTCATCACTAATTTATGGCTTTGGGATTGTTGGCCTTTTCATAGCCATGTTCTCTACCACTCTCCATCAGGTAATTGATGGTTAGATTTTTCTTCCATATCCATATTTTCCTACATGGAACCCTAGTATGTGTTATTTTCGGTAATCTTCATACTTTAGACTCTATATTTTAAATAGAGGCCTCATTAATTCATTTTTCGATGTGGGATTTCAACTAAGATATTTTGAAACGTCAAAAATGTGTTATCCTAATACCCTATGTTTTGTTGAACCGATGGTATTTCAAATCATCATAGATTGATGAATTTAAGGACCTCAATTTTATACTTGTTTGTGATTGATGACCTCAATCACTACCTATAAATATTTACATTTTTCCTCCAATTATATGTCTCAAATTGCCACCAATGTTCTCCTAATCGAGATCATAATTTGGTGGTGACCCTTTCATTTCTCTTTTCCTCATATTAAGACTAAATTTTAGTAACCCAATTTCCGATGTGGGGTTTCCCACAAATATATTATCTATTTTCAACCTTTTATTTTCGAAGAACAATTTCAAATTGCGAGGACACAATTTATTGAAGGAGGGGAGAATGTAACACCCCAAGATTTCATAGTGTGTTAGTTATTCAAAATAATTCAATAAATTTCACTACATGCAACACCAAGTTCAAGCACACCATTACTTACCAAACAAGCCGTTCAAAAGAGGTTATGAATAGTATTAGATAAATTTTAATGTTTATATAATCCTTATAATTTTAGAATCCATATTATGAGTTTCTTAGATATAATGCAAGAACAAATTCATTTTCAGTATTTCACTTTTATCAACTTTAATAGTGAACCCTTTTTAAATAATATATTTTAAACTTTTTGACTAAATGGGGACATAAAAAATTTAAAATGAAACATCCCAAGCTTCTACGGTACGTTTCACTTTGAATAATGTGATAGCGTGTGTTGTACGCAACACCGAGTTCTAACAACCAATTAAACTAGTCGTTATGAATAGTAATAACTAATTTTTGAAACTATATATATTTTATATTTGAAAATGGACTTCATTTTTGGATTCGGAATATCGAATTTATCCTAAGGTGAAATTTTGGTACATTTCGGATAACTTTCATATTTTGATGAATAGTGAAAATTACTAAGTTTTAATTAAAAACAACTTTTTTAATCAAAATAATTAATAGTGATAAATTATGAATTTGAGTGGTTTTAAAGTATATTTATAATATATTTTTACCATTTAATATAATGTTGGTCATTGGACATAATTTTACAATTAAACCGAACATAAACGAGTGTCAATCTTTTGATAGTTATTATCTCTTAAAAACACGCTTTTTGTTTTGACAGCGGGAATTAATTTTAAATTAATTTCTGCCACTTATGTGTTTTGAATTTAGGAAAATGGATTCCATATTTGGAATCAGGATGTTTAAACTGTGTAAATAGGTAACTTTTATTTTTAGACTTTTTGAATAATTACTGCGGTAAATATTTTATTTACCATGGTTAAGGGTAAATCCGGTAAATAAGGGTTAAAAAATAATATTATAATAATACTAAATTACCCTAAAACGTGTCTTAACCCTATTGGTAGATACATGGTCGACCATGGGAATCTTTGGGTCTATTTTGGGACCCCATGGATCCACTTGTAAGTGATAATGACACTTTATTTTAATTAAGTCAAAATGAATACAAAAATGACACAAGCATATATCTTTTAGCAAAACAATTGTTACATAGGGTTATATAAGTTGGATTTTAGATTATAAATATTCATTAGAAATATAAAAAGATTTCCTACATAATGATATTTTATTTATAATTTTTAGACATTAAATAATTTATTTTATTTATGACACAATGATGATGCAGTAATTACTATAATAGTGAAAAATTAAAATAATTGATATTATAAATACCCAAAAAAAATATAATATGAAACTTTTCATGAATTAAACTAATTTTATAGGATAATATGATATATTAGGATTGATTTAATTGACTTTTTTCGAAGTAATCAATCTGTTATGAGTTTCACAAAAATCAACTATTGAATAGTGTCAAAATTGACATAAAAGAGTTCTTCAAAAAATATTATATTATTAATTGATATTAAATTCCTAAAAATCTAAGGTTCGGCCAAGAGACTTATATCATGATAGTTTCATCATTAATGGACCACTTGGGGGTCTCTTGGATGTATATAGTAAGTTTATTAACCATATTATATAAAAATACAAAGAGACATTGTAAAAGTGAAACTAATTAACTTAGAGTTAATACTTAAAGATAAGGTTAATATAAGTACCCAAACCTGTCTAAATTCTATTGGTTGAGTGGTTTTCGACCTATCCCCACCTTAACCTTTTAATAATCAACTTTGGAGCCATTAGAAACCGAATATGAATTTATTATAAATTAATATTTCTAGCTTTTCCAAAGGTGCCCCTCACCCCTCTTATAAAAGGGCACTCCTCCTTCTCATTTCTTCACACCTTCAAAGCCTTTTTGTTCGGCCAAACTCTTCCCCAATACTCTCCCAACATCCCTCAATACAACCTAGAGGCCTTAGTTTGATCATAAAGCCAACCTAAGGATCCCTTTTGATCAAATCAAAAGGAAGAACCCGAAGAAGAGGTAATGATTTCACCACCCTTTTCCAAGTTCCTTTCTTCTTCCACTTCCTCTTTCTTTGTTCTTACCATTCTAAAATAATAACTCCAGTATCTTACATATACTGTGATATTATTATAAATATGGTACAACCATATTCAGTATTCTATCCACCCTTTGAATAACATGTCACCATACGTGCGTACGTACGGCTTACCGTCTCCACGTCGTGGTGTAATTGTTATTCAATATATTATTATTTGGATGGGTATAATAATGATGTGTAACTCATGTAAATAATAAATATAACATGTTAATGATTCTGTATATATGATATACCATCCATTTATATATTATTTTAATATCAAAAGAATGATATTGTCGCTCGTGCGTACGTACGGACTACCGTCTCCACGAACGCGATGAGATTCATTCTCCATCGTATCCATTCAAGTATAATTATCATTTGATGATTTAAAAATGATGTTTATGGACTTGATATCATTCTGGATATGAATAATATAAAACCTATCCTTTACAAACATGTCTTACGTAACAAAACATACAAAAGAAAACAAGTAAGTTAACACCCGAAACGACGATAATTCTAAGATATTATTAACAAATCAATGTTAAAGGATCATATATGATATCATATTAATATATATGATTCTTGTATAATTTAATAAAAATTATTTCACCATTATACAGGAGGTTAACCTACCCCAACCAAGGAAAAGTACAAGGTAAGGGTTATTTCACAATCTCTTCATTATCCGAGGTTGTTTATATGTAATAATCTACTGGGATCTCTTTATCATCCACATCCATGTTTCTTAAAAATGTATTTCAAAACATTTTTACTATTTACTAGAATATGAGTTAAAGTCATTTATACCCTTTTTGACTTTTATAAGTGGTTTATAAAGGAATCTTTCCGTCGTTTTCAAAACAAGGTCCCTTTTTAACCTTTTCGACAGAATTAAGGTAAGAATGTTTTTTTAACTTATACGGCAGGTGCAGCTAATTTCCGCCGTTATAAAATCTTCAAAACTTCCCTTACAAGCTTATAAGAATATTTTCAAAGAAAATGTTTTATTTTATATGGATCTTAAATGATTTCAAAATAAAAAGAGATATTTCTTTAAAAAGAATTTTGATTTCATCTATGTCAACATCCTTTGATGGATTTTACGCTTATTTGAAGTTGATTTATTGTAATAGAAAGCTTCTATATTGTATTGAAGGTTTTGTGATATGTTTGACTGTGGATGTGCTATTTTTATACCATTCATAGTTTATGGTGAAATTATTGACATTTCGTATGCTAGTTTTAATACGAATGTTTATGTTATGTTTAAACCTTTTCATATGGGAATGCATTGGACTTAGTAAGTGACGGGTGGAGCCCGCTATAGCTCCTCGATGCATCGGTAGGTCTCATGAGACAAACTAGTGTCTTGGCACAAGGCCTTGACAAAATCTTATTTGTAGTCTTGGCACGAGGCCTTGACTATGTGGTTATGATAGTCTGGCATTATGCATTCCAACATTATGAAAGTGGTTATTGATTTTTGCATGTGATTATTCGATTAGTAGAATATCCATGTGAGTAAGTAAATGGCATTATTTCATTTTATTTATACCATACCATGTTGAAAGTTCATGTTTGAAAGGCTTTTGTTTTAGTTATACATTGCCTTAAAAGTTTATTCTTATTTATGAAAGTTTCCTCTATATTGTTATCCTTACTGGGCATTTGAGCTCACCCCTTTTCTATGTTTTATTTTTCCTAGGAAGTGAAGAAGTAAGTTATGAATGACCTGCAGGGATATTATGTGGGGATATGAGTGTGGATTATGGAGACAATATGTAGTTGTAGTAGTTTTTTCGTTTAATGATGTAATGTAAAACTTATGAATATATCTAGTGTTTCCAAGGCTACTAAACCAATCGGTCTTTCGAGATTTGATCTTTCTTGTGATCATGCCAATGTTATGTAATAATGCACCGACTCTGGGTAGCTGGGGTCGGGGCGTTACAACAACGCTATCATGAATCCCTCACCTAAGAGAACATAACCCCCTACATGGGTCATCCCCCATGTCAAGGTCAAAAATTCCATCCTCCTTGTGTTCAATCAAGATTTACACAGGGATATCCTTTTCTCAAGAACTATGAATGTCTTGATTCATGTTAGTGTAGGAAACATATTTATGCCTATATTCTATGTCCTAAATTTGGCTGAAAGATATGGAAAAAAATTTCTCTCATGCATACAGATCATACCTATGTAGAAAATTCCCATTGAGAACTATGTATGGATTGATTCCTATATATAGGATATGTAACAACACCTAGGTTTGTATTCCTAGACCCTTCCACCAAAAATATGAAAGTCCCATATCTTTTTTACTATCACCTATATGTTGCGAAATAAACCTTTGTCATCCCTTTTTTCTCACACAGAGTATAGATCACTTGGACTTAAGAGGTTTGGTAGGGTATTCCCCACTTTAAAAAGGAATATAATTCTATATCAAGGTTGTTATGGTTATGGTAGAAAGACCATAAAAGGCACACTGAAGTCCTTACAACATGACATTAAACTGCATGGTTTCCTCAAGAACAACATGTGGCTTGATTCTTACTTCTGCAAGATACATGGTGACACCCATATCTCTAATATTGGGTCTAGAGAAATAAAAAAAATCCCCTAGTCTCTATATATGGATCATACATACATATGGAACCTTTTTAAGAACCGTGTGACTCCATTAATTCCCCAATAAGACACTTCGAAAAATCCGGGTTTAATGCCCCTACCTGGAAACATTATTTCCCCTCATTCACATTGGTTCATCTTCGTCCTTATCGCATGATGTTAAATAGAATGAGATCTCAATAAATACATATGAATGATTACCATTTTGATACGATATGTAGTGACACCAAGGTTTGGTGTCCTGGTCCCAGCCATATAAAAAAAAGTTAAATGTCCCGGTCTCTTGCCTTCAATTGTGGCATAGTGATCTCAAATTGGGGTACCTCATTTAGGGGCATATCAAAATAACCGAATTGACTCCGCCTATGTATGATTCTGATCTATGTAGTTAATTTCAAATTCTATTTCCAATCGTTTTATTGAACTTTCTTATGTACCCAGAAACACCCCTTCTATTCATCAAACTCTTTGTCCCGAGAAATTTTAGATCTTTATAATCCTCCACAACCATCGAAAATAGAGGGACAGTGTTTCAAGGAAACATTTTCTTAAATAAGTACAATATTCCCAGGTTGGATCTACAAAAATTTCCCACAAAAATAGGGCTATCAACCAATGTAAATTTAATCCCCAGGAGAGTCTTTTCTTACCTCTATACACCCCAATGTATTTCATGCCCCATATCATTTCTCCTGATATGAGAATTCCTATAACCATGGTTTGAACGTTCCTCCCCCCCCTCAGGTCTAGGTATTTTCAATATATTCCATCTCAATTATCCCCCTGTTACTCAAGATTTATTTTAAAAGTCATCCCTGTAACATGATATTAAACTATGCTACTATTTTCCTCACCACATGATGATAAACTGTAAGGACAAGGTTCTAATCACATGACACTAAAACTACCCAATATTAATAACTACATGTTCCTTGATCCTCATTTTAGGATATACATTGTAATGCCTGATGCTCAAACTTGGGTCCAGCCATAGTAAATATTTTAAACTTCCTTTCTATGTATGGGTCAGACCTACACAAAAAATTTCAAATAGATGACAAGAAAATGATTTTCCCCATATTCCTATGCATGAGATAAATCCACCTAGGAAAGTGAAAAAATTTATTCCCCCTATGAATGGGTAAGATCTAAATGAGAAGTCATTCCAGAACTACATATGGATTATTTACATCCCTTATAAAATATGTAGTGATGCACAAATCTCTAGTTATAGGCTCATCCACAACTCCCCATATTCATCACATCGGGTGATCAACATCCTTATCACAAGATGTTAAACTACATGGGATTCCTAGAACTATGTACAACTTGATTAGTACCCTTTCGGGATACATAGTGACACCCAACTCTTCAATCCTGGGTCTCACCACAAAAGAAACAAATTTCCCCTTCCTATGCATGGGTCAGACCTGCATAGGGAACCTTCTCTTAACCGCATAGGAAGAATATATCTACTGTTACCCAGGAAGTTGTGACTTGGAATATACCTTTTGTGTTTAGCCACCTTCTCTCACAAAGCAAACTCTGTATTTGGAAAGGTTTGAATCCCCAAAAACCTCCATGATCATCGAAAATGGAGGGACAATTCCCTGAGGATAACTTTTCTTGACTATGAATAGGTTTTCATGGTTGGATCTATATAAGTCACCCATTAAAAAGGATTATCAACCAAAGGAATGTTTTTCCCTAGGTGAGGCTTTTCCTACCTCTCAATAACCATATGTAGTTTATATCCCACATCACTCAGTGGATTCAGAAATCCCATATATTAATATTTACATCCTTTCCCCCCTTAATGATTGATAATTATAGAAACTTCTTGGTGAGACAATTGTGGAAAGGGGATAATCATTTACCCGTTTATCTTTATTTATTGTCGTGAATTTCCTATCATTAATACATTAAAATGCACCCTTGATTTCCTAGTTGCATTACGATAAAATTAAATATGTTTCAACCCGCCTTTACACAATCTAAATACGTGTGGGAGTGGTTTTCCATCCAGGATCAAAGATGATACAGATTCCCTCATAATTTTTGGACATCAATCCCTTGCCAAGCCACCCTTCATGGTCTTATGAAATTTTATATCTCTATAAAATTACTTGGCCATTAGAAATGGATGTCCAGTTTATTGAGGAAACCTTTTCTTGACTATGCATAATATTCCTTCATTGGATTTTCATAAGACACCCACTAAAAAGGCCTATCAAACAAAGGAAAATTCATCTACAAGAAAGGATTTTCCTACCTTCAAACACCCCATAAAATATTGTGTTGGAAACCATTATTATGGTTGATCCTTGTGTACATGCCTCATATCAGGTTTTGGATTCATAAATCATAAAATTAGGGTCAAGAAAAATCTATCATTCATGTATGAAACATATTAGGACATTCTCATATAATAAACCCTATTGGGGCCCTTTCCCTGTAATTCATGGTCAATGCTATTCGATATAAAACATTAATAATGTTAGTACAATTTTTAAGACTCAAAACTTCCCATTATGAGAGATGTAAAACCCATTAGGTTGAAACCCCATGAAGGGTACCCTAGGTAAAAGTCGAGTATGAGCTCTCTAGACCTATGCATTTCATGTTTTAGGAAAAAATACTGAGAATTTTTTAATTCAAGGGGCACAAAGATTGTTAGGTCAAAACCCTGCCAAGGGAGGCCTAAGAAAAAGTTACGTTATACCTTCTAAGACCACACAACTATAAACTTAGGAAAACAATTAGGGTGACAATAAAAAGGACATAACTTTTGCATGGTATTCCATGTAACCCTAATAATAGTAAAACTACACTCATTGATTCCATTATCTTTAGAAATAATCAGAGCATTATTTGTTCTTCTATTCAAATCAGGACTAGTTCTACATTGTAATAGTCTCATCTTCATCCCAATCAGAACCCATTTTTATGGAAAGAAATTTGTTGGGTCCTGAAAACTCTATAAAATAGATCTAAATAATTCCATTTATTTGGAAAAGTAATGAAAAAAACTGAGTAATATTTGATGGAAAAATACTCAAAGGGGTAAAAATGGGAAAGGTAGAAGTGACACTGTGAATCACCAATCCATGTGCAGATTGCCACACTATATGGAAATACCCTGCTTCAAGAAGCATCCAGGAAAACAATAGTTCACAGGATGAAAATTTTGGTTCTAATACCCACAAATGAAACCAAATTTATTTTCTAGAGGGAGGAGGTGATATCATCTCTCACATATGATAGATCCCTTGAAAACTGAAATATTATGTGGGATGAGGTGGTACCTAAAGATCCCCACAAATGATCTGAAATAGTTCACAGGATCAAGGAAGAGATATGCACCCTAAAAATTGATGTCCATCGTCCGTGAACGATGTCTCTGTTGACTAAGTTGTTCGCAGACTAAGCATTATCTATGGGCTCCCAAAAATTGAGGCCTCATGTCCCATCATAGCTAGCCATCCCAGCACGCCATTCCTATATAAAGGCACCCTAAGGGGGGGAAATGATTGACTTTTTGGAATGATCTGACTAAACCTAGGAGAAGAACTGAGAACTGACCATTAGAGGAATAGAGTAATAGAGTCAAAACCATTGATTTATGATGATTCCCAATATGCAAGACCCCCCACCACATAGCATTAAGGAGAAAAAGATAAATTATTTGGTAATACACAAAATCAAAATCCTTTTTAGGGATGATTTCCTCATGGTGTAGAACCAATGTCTCCTTTGCAAATAAGCACCCCGCATAACAAAATTCTATGTGGTCGGCACCCTGCCCCACGTAGAAAATCAATAAATGGGAGGAAATCGACCCTGCATAGAAAATCAGTACGTGAGTGGATCTTTTTCCCACATAGAAGCATGATACATAAAAAGAACCTAGTACCACATAGCACCACACTACATGGAAATCTCCCTTACCCATGTAGAAACATGCTACCTGAAGAGAACCCCATCCCACGTAAGGACATGCAATGCATAATAGGGTATCCTAGGGAATTCTAATGTCCAGCTCCAATCGTTCTCTTCCATAAATTAATTGACCCCCATGTTATTACCTCCACGAACTAGTATAATAGTATTAGACGAAGTCCCCATCCAGATCCACCAGACCCCTATGATAAAATCATCAGGCACATCAGCATTCTCTTTTGAGTTTACATAATAATGGTAAGAAGAGTTGTGTGAATGACCCTAATAATAGGGTGGAACTTTGGAAGGGACTTGATTTTACATTCCCATTGTAATAAGGCTTTTTACCTTAGGGTGATCATGTGAACCACCCTATTCTGGGTATTAAGGGAAACCACTATCCTTTCCCTTCGATGAGGACCACAGTTGAACTTTTATCTCTTTCCCTAGAAAAGATTTTAGGGCACTCTTATTGAGGTAAAACCCTATCATTTAATATAGGAGGTGACAATATTTTTATTATTCACCTCATCCAGGGACATATTTAGATAGATCACCAAACATGACTATCCTGGATATGAAAACTATATTAGAAATGGTCACATCAAAGCCCCTCTCCCCCCATGTGGGTTACAACACCATCCCATAACAGAAATAGCGGGATGCATGATATTCATATACACTGCCTCCTCTTATTTATTACACTGATAATGAATCACATGGGATTATTGATTTTTGGTGATTGTGAAATACATACAATCCAAAAAAAACTCAAATGGGACTATTCCATGGTATAAGCCACAATTATATCTCCCAAATGGGTAGATCCCATGCGTAAGCCCCAACTAAAAACTCAAATGGGCCTACCATATATTATAATACTTAATAGTGTTCCCCTTAATGGTCCTTGTCCATAGATTTAACCCCCAATTTCAATCTAAGTGGGTATCTCCCAAGCGTAAGCCCTAATCATGCAACATTAATGGGCCCCCTTTAAAGTGTAAGTTCCAGTTTTACCAAACTATGAAGGATTTGATTACAACTAATTGGGATATATAAGAAGCATCACTGAGGTCAAAAACCGAAATCAAAATTCTACATAATGTTTTTTAGGACACATTCCTCATAGGTTCAGATTCACTCAAGATACCACATCTCTTCCAGCACCTCAGATTGCCTCGACATAAGTCCCACACCATCTTTGACCAGGAAACATCTTACCTTGATGTCCATTCAACATGATGTTAAACTACATGGTTAGGTCCCCATCACACAACCTTAAAAGTTGATGTGTCTTGTTAAGGAGTTCCAAACTACATGGGTTCTGATTCCTCTAATGAGAATAAATTAGAATACAATCTTATGGGTTCAATCCCGACACCAAAACAATTCATGTCCTCCCTGGACGATAATAAACTCCAGAGCACCCCATTATGTGTCTTGACACCAGTTTCATCCCAATAAACAACTAAATAATCCCTAGTATATCCACAAAAGGTTAACATTGATGGAGAACCTTAGATGTATATGGATCTTTCCATTAATGGAGAAGATCAGATACATACAGATGATTCTGAACACATGCATAGTCATAATGGACCGTTTCTTCAAGGTAATCTATAATATACACACTTGGTAATGAAAAAAGGATTCATGAAAATTATTGAAATCTATAATAGATTCATGGAATTGGAAATAGTTTCCCATAAAAGGGAGTGATGAGTCCAAATTCCAATCCTCTCCACCAATGTGAGTTCTAAAGTGTTGTTGACCACACGAACACCTGCCTTTGGAAAGTAGGTCCATGAATCATTGATGTGATATCCTTTGGGTGTTTATGGCTCCAAAAAATAACTTTTTGGATACCATTTGAATATGATATACCCTTCATGAATGATTTCAAAAAACATAACCCTATACAATCAACCCACATGGTTATAAACCCACCTTCGAGTGAAACAACTTTTTCTCTTTTAAATAATTTAAAAAGTAAAATTTTCATTTAAAAGGTTTTGAAAAGTAAATTTTTTATTTATATTATTAATAATCCAATTTAGGTAATTTGAAATAATTTTATGTTGTATTTTGGTATAAAAAAATTATATATAGAGAAACATTTTTTTGGAACACTTCTTTTTATCACATTTCATATGTTTTATCTGAAATTACTTTCTTCCAAATATGCTAATTTAATTTGATAAAATTGATTCCATATTTTCATTCATCATAGTTAAAATTTGATAATAAGTTCAACTAATTTTTTTTTCATAGTGAATAGTAAAAATATTAAAAATCTATTACCACCATTTAGGTGAAAACAAGATTATCGAGGTTGAAACTAAGAGATAAGGGTATATTTTTAAATTAAACTTATTTAAATACTATTTTAGTTCCATATTTCTGTGTCATAATATCCTAACCATGAATAACTATCAAATTGGATGCCTTTTTTTGAGTATGACATTATTATATTTTAATCTTCCAAGTGTGTCCACTCTCCAACTTAGAAAAGGACACCCCTCCATTCTATTCTTTACTCCACTTTGAGGAATATTGTTCAACCAAAAATAGAAAACTTATCTTATAAACTTCCCAATAAATTAATTATAGGGTTTTGTCTTCATAAAATACAATTATAAATATCTGTAATAAAGGATCTAAAGGAGGCTAACCGAAGGATAGATAATCATCCGACCCGACCTTTTTCAAATTATTTATATTTCTAACTACTATAAATATATGGTATTCATCATGAAATAATAAATTAAATATTATATATATATATATATGTGTTATTATTATTATTTAACTATCATTATTCACCCTTTTTTCCATTAAAATGGGATGTGAAATTATTTCTCATGTGTAAGTGTGGACTACCACCTCCATATAGTGAAACATGTTATTCCCCATCACCATAATTCATGGATGTTTATTATGATGTGTTTAATTTATTTAAGTTATACTTATTAAATTATTCTTCTTTTGAAATTATAATATCATATCTACCTTCTTACCTTCCAATCCATTGGAAAATGATAATGTCGCTCGTCCGTACACGTAGGCTACCACCTCCATGAAGTGATGTGGTTAATTTTTTATTTCTTCATTACATGGATGGTAATAATAATATATTTGATGAATATATATGATATATATGATATAATAAATATTATATTAAGTTGAATTATCATTTTCCTTTCTTTCATTCCAACGGTTGTATAGTGAAAACAATGTCCATGCTTACATATGACCTACCATCTTCAGGAACGATGTACTTAAATTTTTTGTATCTGCCTTTTATTGATGACTATAAATTTAAATATAATGAATATACAATATATTTATATAATAATTAAAATTATATATATTTTGGAACTGTGATCAAAGTGCAAGGACGAGAACAACCAAATCAAAATTATCAAGAAAAATGAAATAGTTAACACCCAGAAAAGAGGATTTTAATAATGAATTTTTAATAAATATATATTGAATTGTTATAAGTTAATAATATAGGATATTATATATATTTTATTGATTAAATTATATATTTAAAATAAACTGAAATTTATTATACATGAGTTTATATCACTTTCGAAGCAAGTCAAACCTGTAGTAAGGGTTTCTCGTCTCACATTTATTTCTATGGGACATATGAAATATTCACCTCCCATTTGCTTCCTATTATATATATAATAACCGTGAAATTATTTTATATTTATTCTCATGAATTTTATGGATATTTACTTATCCATAAATGTATCTGTCTTTCATAGGGTTTTGATTCCAAATTTACAAAAGTATGAGGGGTTTTATATTACAATCTCATTATTTACTAGGATTGTTTATGAATAAGTTTTTGATGATGAAATTTCAGGATATAAGTCTAAATTATCCCAATAATTTTGTTATTTTATTTTTATTTATGAAAATTAAATATTTTTTTCCATCTTTACCATGTTTAGAACTCAATAGACAGTAATAATGTTTTTAATTAAAACCAAATTTATTTCTATTTTCAGTCAAATTTTTTTTCCGTTCATGTCCATGTTTTGGTTAAAATGTTTCCAGGAATATTGTTAATACTCTCCTATGAATGTGTGTGGTAATTTTTACACATGTTTTAATTTTTAAACATTGGTTTCAAATAATTATTCTTTTAATTTATTCAACATGGAACTTTTGACTTTTGAATGAAATCATGATGGAATATTTGTTTTAACATGAACAAAATAAATAAAATTTCTTGAATTTATGACCAATCCATTCCTTGAAGATCACTTTAAATTTTTTCATTATTATTTTCAAGTAAAATTGTTTCCTTAATATTTTGGAAATATTTGGGTTTTAAAAAGTTATTTAAAAAGGAAATGATATTTTTCCCAAGAAATATTCCATGTGATATTTTAATAGAATTTTCCATTTAAGATAACATAATTTGATATTAATTTTGGTTTACTAGGGATATGATCCAATTATACAATACTTAATAATTATATGTATGGTTTATGATTATTATAATGATATTTTTATGAAACAAATTCATTTTCTATAGGTTGTGTTATGATTAGATGATTAAATGATTATAAAACGTGTTTCCTTTCTATGGGTTATAATATATGAAGAATGATTTATGATATTGTGGAATACATATGAATGAATTTTGGTTATTTTATGGGTGGGAAAAAGTATATATCCCTGAACTCCTTTGGGTAAATAAGGATATTACATGAGATAATAAGTACTAGAATAGGGAGTGAGCCTAGTTAAGTAAGGGACTATGCCCACTCAGATAGTCTTGGAAGTGAAACTTAACTAATGATATGATCTAATGAGTGAACCCAATCCACTATGATAGTGTAGTAAGTGATAAATTACTGAGGAAAATAATTTATGTGCTTATCTATCTGCAATAAGATTATGTATTATTCCATTTTTATTCTTTAATGACTCGTGTTCTTTGATTCCTTTATGATTCATGTCTTATGAAATGCCATGATCTATTACATGACTCAAGATTACGATCAATGAAATGTTGGGTATGGTTTTTAAATTTTCATATAATGTTCTATTCCCTTACGATTATATTATATTTTATTGATCAATGATATCTCCATTGTCTTCCCTTACTAAGAGTCTGAGGTCACCCTTTCTTGTGATTCATTTACCCAGGTTATGAAGAAAGGATTTAAGAATGATATGTCTAATAAGGGTTCTAGTTATATTGAAATTAGTTTGAGATAATGTAGATATATTATGCTAAACTTATTTATGTGACCATGTTTCCAAAGACACTAAACTTATATGAATATAACATGGTTCATAATGTTATGTATTGAATATTCATATAATAAGATGTAATATTTTTGTATGAACAGTCTATATGCTAACCCTGCTATCACTCAAGATATTACACTCAAGTCTCAGAATCATCTAACCATGCCAAAATGGGTGATATGATCGCACCACAACATATTTTATCCCTAATATCATCAAAAAGGTATCCATATTTTTCTAAATGATTTTTTTCTAAAACAAATCACTCCTCATGGGTCTGATTCAAAGTCCTCAAGTAGGAGACCTGAGAGGTAGAACCTTTTAAGAAAATTATATGGTGTTTTACTTGGTATACATAGTGTGCACTCCAATTTCCAAGGATAATCATGTCCTTATAATCTATTTTGAAAGTGATTGCTCTTATACATGATATATGACCTGAAGAACATGGTGGGTGGACAACGCATGGTCAAATGCATGTACTCCTTATATACTAACAAGGTTTATAATTAGGGAAAAATATTGTGTGGACCTAACACATGATCATGTGATATTTAAATTGTATGGAAACCATAGACACTACATAAATTAGGCTACATGGTGTGTGTTCTTATAGAACACATAGTGTTTAGTTGAGAATTTCACATACAATAAAGTCCAGCTTTCTGGATATTTACACATTGGCCGTTCTCATTGGGAATCACATATAATATACCTTCAAATTTATAAACCATGTTTATACCAAAATCTAAAATTTATTTCCTAACACAACATGAATAAATTGAAATTCATCATTTAAGACCGTCTTTATCACACACCCAAACATATGAAAAAAACAAGATCAATCCATAGATCACATTTCTTCTAATGTTTATTAAATCTTCAAGCACCACTATCATAATGTTTATCAAAACATAAAATAATATGGACCTAGGGGGTTCAATCATGATTCAAACCAGACTGAAAATAGTTGAACCACCAACCATAATGGGACCAATGATTAAGGGAGCACATAACACTGCGATAAATCCAAAGAAAAATCTATGTGAATAATATCATTGGATGATTTGGATCTAGAAAATGATTTTTATAGGTAAATTTTTTAATTCAGAAGAAATTAATTATAATAAAAAATCCAAATTGAATATTCAATATTACATAAAAAAATAGGGAGATATCCAGATCCATTTCTCATAAATTAATCTATGATATAAACGAAGAATGATAGGAATGAAATCCAAAAATAAACAATCCCTACATAGTGGTTGGTTCAATTGATGTAAAATAACAATCCTACATCATCATCATTAGTGAGATCTGAGAACTCTATTGTCGATGATGAATCCCATAAAAATATGATCATCAATCCTTGTTCATTCAATCACTAAAGGTCACTTACAGTGATGTCTCCTCTAGATCTCAATTTCCTAGTATTATTCAGATAACCCTATAGATTGGATATATAATGGTTTAAATATATGTTCATCCTACGTTACACATTTAATAAATTTATTAATATTAATATTATATTTACTTAATGCATCAACTAGTGACTACACATTGACTTGAAAATATATGTGTACAAAATATATGTCGCATCTAGGGAAAACTCCACATTTTCAATTTATGATGATATCTAGTTTTTCATTAGAGAATTTGATCAATTAGAATATAATTACTTACAAAATGATTCATGATCATGGTTTAATATGTTTAATATTAGTAATATATTGATTTTTGGGTTCTGTGATAAATGTAACACTATTATAAATATGAAAAAACTTAATTATATATATAGAAATATCCGAAGGTTTCAGATACCAAAACTGGAGTCATTAAATTCTCCCAACATTCAAGGATTTTCACCCCAAAAATCAAAAAAAAACTAAAAAAGGTCAGGTTACAGAGTCTAAATATGAATCTCACACTCCCATGAGATCTCTTAATGGTTTCCATGGTCTTAAATAACTCTTACCAGTGATATCATTCACCGTTGAAGGATTATCTCCCATCGATCCTTTATGGCCACCAGGTAGTCTAAAAAGGGTTCCTCATCCTCAATATCCCTCATTACCTAGTATGTAACATGCAATGGTTCTTGAACGTATCTACTCTAATGTGATACATGGAATACATCATTCACCTAGAATACTGACCCTACTTTTATTGCATTACTTGTACATCATTTTAACGATAAAAACATTAAATCAATACATAAAGAGGATCCAAATGTTTAGTGTCTAGGGAAAACTAGGACCAAACTTAACTCTTACAACATAAAACATAAACATTTATTTAATTTCTTATTATCTAGATTCTTATTGGACCTTGAGTTATCCTTAGTAAACTTAATCACTTGATTATATACATCAAAATGGGGCGATCTGAAAGTGTTGTAAGAGGATAGATAAGAACATGAAACAACATAACATGGGATGAGCATAATCATTATCATCATAACACAGGCATATGATCATAATCATGATAGGAAACATTAAGAAAATACTTGGAATGTGGAAATACATAAAAATGAAACATTATTTCATAGTGGTCAACTACCACATATAGTTTTGAACAAATCTAGCATCATTTTCACACATAATTCACTTTACTCTTAAGGTCCTTTACATTACCCAATTCATTGGAGTTTTATATAATTCCAGGCCCACCCGTCACATCATAACATTTACATTATCATGAAAGATATATAGAACATATATCAATATTGAAAATATAGTAAACTAATGAAAAAATGTGATTAATTTCATAAGAATACATTAAATTTTTTTTCCCCAAATGAAAGAGGGAATATCATACTTGATACAAGAATCATCATCCTTGAGTGAGAAGTAAAAGGAGTTTTTTTGAAAGAAGAGTTATTTTGGAAAACATTATATTTGACATAAACTCTAGTAGAAAACATTTATATCCTATAAAAGGTAAGATAATGATGAAGAAATTATTTTAAGGAATAATCATACTGGAAATGGGTGAAAGAGGGAAAAAACCCAAAGAGAGAAAATTGGGTTCAAGAATTTTCTTTACCTAGTATCTGAATACTTTATTCACTTTAATGTAATGTATAATGAAATTAGATTAATTAATTAACAATTAAATAACCATTTATACCTGAAAATGATTCATTATGGTTTTATTAATTTCTTTTATGGGCCTTTTTATGGGTTTTAGAGTTTATATTCATTTTTTGGGAGTGTTCTTTTTCTTAGTTTTCATGAACTTTTCACTGGTACACATGAATGGAAGTTCATGTAGAACATTGATAAATATCCAAAAATGATATTACATGTTATTAATAATATTATATGAGTTTAAATTATCTTGTAATTAATTATTTTATATACCATGTGGATGAATCATTAGTTTAAATTCATTGAGGATCGTGTTAGGTTAATTTGGGCGGTTTTTTTATCAAAACGAACATGTTTTGTTTTATCATTTAGTATTATGTGTAAAAGCTTTTTACAGAACCTAAAAGGGGTTAAAATAAACGTATTGAAATATTTTTTCAACCATTTAATGGTTCTATTAACATCCAAAAGTGAGTTTAATGAAAATTTAAGTGCATTAGACATTATATAGGTAAATTAACACAACATAGGAAATAATTTCATTTTTATAAAAAAGAGAGAGAGAGGAAGGAGTATAATGAATAATATTACATTAACATGATATAATAATGGTATATTAATCATAATGGAGTTATCATGACATTTTTATAAGATATGTTGAGGATAAGAGAAGAAAAGAAATGAATTTTGAAAAGAAATTGAAAGAAAAGAGAGAGAGAGATGAATTGCCTCTTGAATCCTCCTCTTGAGATCCTCCTTAAGGAACCTAGGATTTGTCTATCGATGATACCAAGATCTCATAGACATGGGGGAGGGTGTAGGGAAGAGGTTTGGGAAAAATTTAGAAAATTATGGAAGCTTATGAGTTGTGTGGGAATGAGATTGTGAGGGGTGGTTTTTATTGTGGTGGGAAGAGAGATTTTTTCAATATTATATTCATTAATTTATTATTTCTCCACATGATAAGAGATAGTGAGGATTATTGTGACTAAAAATAGTAATTGGTAAATTTATTTTGAACCAATTACCATTTAAATCATCTATGACTCAATCATGATGCATAAATTCATTTATTTAGCATATTTCGTAAATCATCGAATTTCACTATTCACCAAATATTCAAGTATTTTTGGAAAATAAAAAAAATTCACTATAACCATTTTTCAATATTTAGATTTAAAAAATGATTTATATTTTATGAAAATAATTTTCTGACTATGATTAATTTAATTTTTTATTTAAATCATAATTTACGTGAAAAATTCAAATTTTAAAATTTAAAACTACTTTTCTAACACTTCGAAAATTAATTAATGTCTCATAAAATTATAATATAATAATAAGACATGTAAATACTAGTTTATGAATAAATTTATGAAAATGAATTTTCTTTTATATTGTAAATTTCACCATTAAATATTCATTACTTACAAAAGTACCAACACTATAATGTAATTATATCATACTGTCACTTATAGGATGGATAAAGTGTACGTATACTATCATTGGTAAGGTTACTATTCAATTGGCCTATTTTCTATTCATTAGGGCCATATTAATATTCCTAAAGGTAAAATTAATATTCATAAGGGTATGTTACTATTCACTAAAAATTATGTTTATCCTGTCGGACTCCAAACATCTTAATGATCGCAACCGTATATGTCGGATTTTCGAAATTCAAATTACCGAAGTATAAAACTTATGTTTAATGATAATATAGTATTTCATTTAATAATGATGTGGTATTGTGTTTCAAAATGTTATTTTATGTGTTGAGACTAACCCATGAAAGTTTGGGTTCTGTTTGTTTAATTTTAAATAATTACAATGATATTTGTATTGTAATAATTAATTATTAAATATCATTTTTAGATGATATTTATAACACACCTAGTTATATAAATGTATAATGTCTTGTGTTTCTATATTTTGAGTTATAAAATTTTTTTATCACATCTCAAGAACCCCCTCACTTCCACATGAGTATACATTATAAATATCAAAGGAATTCATAATGATTTGGTTTAATTCAAGAGTCAGAATGAAAACCAAAAAGTGAAATAAAATAGACTTTAATATGAACTAGAATATGAGTGAAAAACAACTAAATCTAAACCCCTCAGGTCTTAGTTTCACTATCATTCATTATATGGGTTAAACAATAGAAAATATCCTGATCATGCAGTATGTTTATTTTTTTCATTTATGCAGGGTTTATTATTTTTTATGTTTGTGCAGTGTAGAAAAAATCATAACAAATAATAAAAAATTCATGAATAGAAAAAATAAAATGTGAAATTAATGTTTTCAATATAAGAATGGATATGTTGTGAGTGATATCACATTGAGAAAGAATGATAAATAGAAATGAAATTCACTCACCAAGAAAACATAAAATATCAAAAAGTAGATTTTAAGTTATTAAATACCTTAAACATAATGTTTGAGGTGCTCATCATCCCTAGTTGAGGGTGCCTCTAAATATTGGGGAATTATTATGAAAGTGTCTGGTCGAATTAATTAAATTTTGAAATATAGAAGTATATATTACTAGATTTTTGTAACTTTATATGAAAATAATTTATGAAATCAATGATATTATTTGTAGGAGATTAAAATCCACTAAATAGATCGAGGATCCAGGAGTTAATGTGGTTGAATAGAAAAAATCATATCTCAAAACTATTAAAGTAGTGAGATAAAGATAAAATTATTGATCTACTAGAGTTTAGTTTTGTATAAAAATAGAAATTAATACCATAAATTCACTATGATAATAATTTGAAAAAGAAAATGTATTTATCAGTACGAATTTCCAAAGGTAGGTGTACGTGCTTGCGTATAGTATTATGATATGTCGGGAAATTATATGTTCCAATGTCTCCGCTATCTAATGAACCACCCCAGGAAGAGAAGGTGGAAATTAATCTGACATGGGACTCAAGGATGACACATATCATGATTACATAATAATTCTATAATAAATTTCTAGTGAGTTGTGAAAGTAAAATTATGACACAAATGGTAATACCAGGTTGTCCGATCTCTAAGAAGTTTGTAAAGAGAATGTGTTGAATGAAATGATGAGATTTTGATTATAGTGAACATATCTAAATTTAATGATGAATCATGATTTTTCAATACATTCCATTCTTATACCCTTGTCACCAAATTACTCAAATGTAATTGAGAATTATAAAATTAATAATATATAGAAACTACTTTGATATATTTTGGGTATGTTTCTCCATAAAGATAAGAACTTAAAGAAAGATAAATGTCCAGTTTGTTTGGTGAAAAATATAAAGATAAGAAAAAAATACATCACTAATGACACCTTCATGACATCCTTCAAAGAAACCCAAGATTTAGAGGAAAAGAATCAAATGGATGTCTATTTACTTAATATATTGAAAGATAATTCAATATAATATAAGATGAAATGTATAGAAGTAGAATAAAGCATAGGCTTATTCTTCATGTATATGCATCATTATATGATATGTTTCTATTTTAATTTTTGGGTATTATATACTTTATATATATTACATATTTTTTAAAATTAAAAAACCATGTATGATCACATACAATAAAAGAGGTGAGGTAAATTATCTATGTATCTATGGAAGGATGACTCCTATATTAACAGGGAGAAAAAAAATCATCCTTTTCATCAAGTTGATTGATAGTAATTGAACTATTATTTTGTGTTGATTATTACCAATATATTTATCTCATGTGTCAATTAGAAAAAATATTTCATTATTTGATTTAGTAACAAATATTTTTAAGGTGTCTCATACTCAAATAATAGTTTAGTTTTACTTGAATCCTTAGCAATAAATGATGAATATTAAGTGCAAGGCTCAATAATACCTGTTTGTATCAATTTGATTCATGAAAAAGTAAAAATAGACAAAAATATCAAGGGAAACCCAAGGTGGGTTTTTATACTCTTCATTAGCTAAAACGCATGGGTATTCAACATACTACTTATTATGTTAAAATTTAACCAAGAACATTTTTTATAATAAAGTTGATAAAGCAACAAAGCTTCTAGAATTAGTTAATAAATTTATAAAAAAAATATTTTAAGTAGAAACTAGAGGAAATTCCATATACTTCATGATATTAATTTAATATATTTTTGGAATTATCAATGAGAAATTGAGTACACATGGTAAAATATATTAATTATTCCGGGTAGTCAAATTAGAGTATATATTTACCAAGTATTCATCGATCATTAAAAATGTCATGTAGATTTATTCCAAAACTAGGATTTCCATTTAAACATCAAATCCATTATCTCAGTAAAAGGAGGATAAATAAAGATTACTATAAGAATTAATTGATCATGAAAATGAAGAGTGGATTTATTTCTAAACTGATATTTCATTATACACATTAGATCCACGATTTATATAAAATTTTAAACAATGATGTCTCTTATAAAATTTGTAAATTATTATATTAAATTTTCGATACATGAATCACAAATTATAGGGTTATCCATTAACCACATAAAAAATATAACCAATTGATATTATACGAGTTATAATATGAAATAAATCCATTATGTAAAAAATCATGTGTCAAGGTGGAAATATTTTGTTAAATATAATTCAATAAACAAACACAAATCAAGAAAAATACAATGCGAATCTCAGTAGTTTATCCTAAAGATTATATTGGAAATAAAAAAACTCTAATATAGAAAAAATATGGTCAAGTGAAAGATTATATTCCTATAGAAGGGAATACATATTTGTTAGAGATAATGGGGAAACATTTATTGGATAAATTCAGGGCTTGTGATGAATATATTGTTATCTAAAGAACACGTTCCATAAGAACTTTGGAAATAATATGTTATAGAGACACATACTACACTAAAATCTTAAAACCATAGATATAGTTTTATGGTCACTAAATATTGGTGATGTATTATTCCATAACAATAATGAATCTTCCTCATATTAGGATTAATAAAGTGAAAATAAGAAATAATTTAAAAGTTTATAAGAATATAAAAAATTAGATTCCATGTACCCAAATAAATTATTTTTTTGGTAGTTTCTCTAATTTATGTGAAATAATTTTTGGGTACTCAATAGAAACTATATGTTGGTGTTAAAGTGTAGTACCAATAATTATTTATTGGTTATAATATATCGTCATTATTAAGTCCATTAAAATTATAGTTATCATAAAAAATTTCTATGATAATAAAATTAGGAATTGGATATCAAGACCACCTTTCTTAGAAGGTGTTTATATGGCGTAATCAAAAAGGTTTCATGACACTATTTAATTTCAATATGTAATGAATATTGAATAGATCTTTTTATAGATTAATGTAAGAATCATGATTATAGAATATTCATTAGGAACAAAAGTTCTCCATTTGTTTACAATAGGTTAATGAGAGAGCCACTATTTTACATAGAAAATATACTTCTAAGATATGAAACAAATTATTTGTATTATTGATAGTTAAGACTATATTGGAAGTAACTCTATAAATATTTCCAAAAAATAAAAAACAAACTTCTAAGTATTGTGATTTAAAAAGATAGACCAGAGTGTTTATTTGACCAAGTCAAAGTACATATATTTACATGGTATTGAAAAAATACAAGTTGGAATAATTCAAGAGAGAATTGTTTCCAATATCAATTGGAATAAATATATCCAAGAATACATGTATTAGAAATAATGAGATATTATAATATATTTTATAACTCTATATTTTTAGGTGATGGATCTATCAGTTTTTTCATTATATATACTATAAATGGTATTGCCAACATATATAATATGGTAGAGAAATACTAATTAAATATAATATAACTACACCTAATGAAGATAGAGATATTCAATAGTAATTTAGAAATTATGAGGCATTTGTACATAGTATGTGGATAATAATGAAAACTAGTTACAAAGGGGATCTATACTAGTAAACATATAGATCAAAATATCATAGTTAGGGTGAGGTAATGAGAAAGATTAGTTCAATAAATCTAGTGGTATACATATCTACAAATATTTATTATTTTTTCACCACATAACTCTATTATTTTATTTATTTATTATTTAATTAATTAATTTTATAATTTATATTTAGTTTCAATCAAAATTGGGTTAAAATTTTCGAATTGTGGAAGTTTAGTACCAGTTCATGGTTGCTGCATAGTTAATGAAAACCATGCATCGACCGTTAGAGTGCATATGTGTTTAAAAAAAATAAAAAAAATGTAGTTGGTTTATTGTTTTTATGACTATGAATCCTTCCCATTTTGGATGTTATAATACCTATAGTAGGGAGTTTATGTTTAACACGAACTTTATCCAACCATGCATCCAAACTATGTGCAGTGTAAAATTCTTACAAAAATATGTCTTTTCACTATTTTACCATCTTAACTGTTACCTAAGTCATTCATTCCCTACCCAGTATCCTTTATATAGCTCAACATCCTATAAAGAGCTCAAATACACATCTATCCTTCATTCCCTCTTCTATATCAATGACTTGAGGTGTTTTCCCAACAATTAAAGTTCAAATATTCAAGGTTGGTGCTCTATTCTCTTGTGTTTCTCACTAAATATTATTTTATACCTCTTACCTCATAGTTTGTACACCCATTAAAAACCCTAACATAATTTGTGGTGTTTTTTTGTCAAATATTGTTGTTTTGTTTGTTTTATGTTTGATTTGAGGAACGTTCTAGTGACGTTCATCGATGGTGATGGGTTTTTCTGAATTTTATGTAGCCAGACCCATTTTTAGGGATTTAAATTCTTAAATATTGGATTTCATTCCATTTTAATTGATGATATGTTGCATTTCTTCTATAATTATTTCTGTATTTTTTATCAAATATCATTCTTTTTAATGTTTTTTTGTCATAGTAAAATAATTTGTTGTCTATGAAAAGAAAGTTTGAGTTCCCACTCACACGAAGTCACAAAATGATATGTTAATCCTCAATGTTTCTAATATTATGATTACTAAAAGGTTTTCATTCTTAAAGGTAAGGGTTTTGGAAAAATAAAACTTTATAAAGTTCAATATATGAATTCTGTATAAAGTTCAAAGTTCAGAAGTTCAAATTTTAGTTGTACAAAGTTGAAGAAACAAAGTTATGAAGTTGTAGAATATCATCATATAGAGAAAAATTGTGGTTACTACACCAAGGGTAATGGAACATCATTACCAGATAGAGACTATTTATATGAATTTAAAATGATGAAGTTGAAAAATGCATGATGTTTAAAGTTATGATTCCAAGAAGTTTTTGTTGAATGATGATTGATTTCTGATGTTCTGATTAGAAAAAAAAGATCATACAGAGACGTATGAAGTCTATCTAATAGAGTGAGCTAATAACCTATGAAGTTATAATATATATAATCTCAAGAGATCATTAGATAATAGATAACTTGATAGATAATTTTAAAGATAATTTGACATAATACACATGATAGAAAAGATGAGAAGTTATACCAGACTATGTTTAGTTAAACATGCTCTATATGGTGTATGAACAGACACATTATGATCAAATGGATAGGTTCCAATGCATACGAAAGATCAAAATGAAAAATTTTATATGAGTCTATTAGATAGAGGAATGTTTTTAATAGGTATGGAAATAAAAAACCTTATTTTACCCAACCAAGATGATTAGATAAAGAATATCTGACATATGGGAGTAGTAAAGAACAATTATTGAAGGATAATTTATTATAAAGGCTCTCGAAAAAATACACTGGACGTAAGTATGAGTTATTTTTTTTTTAACTTTTTAAAGTCATTAAATGTGATTATATTGAGTTTTTTTTTAATTTTTATAACTTCGGTGAGATTTAAAAAGGTTTTGAAGAAGATTTTTGAGGCTCATAGTTAAATAAAGTCACATGAAGATTTTTGAATCTGGATTTTCAGTGGCTTTGAAGATGGTCAAATAAAAGATAAGTTTAGAGGGAAAATTAATATTAGATCCCACACTTATTCCATTAATTGCAGAGTATGTATGCTCATATAAAGGGGTGTAATATCTTTATTAGTTACTATTCATAAAATTTAAAAATGGATATGAGTTTCTGATTTTTTTGGAAGAGAGTTGCGTTAGTATCCATCTAACAAATTATATGGTAGAAGAAGAGGAACCAGATGGAGCTACTATACACAACTATAGGGAAATGATGTTGAAAAAAGGTTCATTAGGAAGAGTGAAATGGATTAAGGTGAACCAAAATAAGGCACACCTAATAGATTCATATCATATGAAGACTAAGTCACACCTGAAAATGGTGTAACAGACTACATGTTATAGGATAGATAATTTATAGATGATTTTTATTACGAAAAACATTTTAATGTTTTATTATTTTCATGGATCAAAAGTATAAGTAATCATTGTAACTAGTGAGATACATTATAAATACATATCAAGAGAGAGGAGAATATTAATATCAGATGGGTTAGTTAAATTTAATTCTTTATATAGTGGATATCCATAGATTAATGGGAGTTAATAAAAAAAGAATTAGGTATGCACATTGGAAATGAACCTTGTAAAAACTCATGTGCCTTTATTTATTTATTCATGATTTCATACAAGTGATATTGATTTATAAAAGTTTTTCTAATAAAATCATTAAATGGTTTCATGTTTTAATTTCAAAATAATGTGAATTGTAAAATATTACCATTGATTCACACCCATCAAGGTGGTCCACACATTCCTGGGAACTTCATGTTGTGTTAGAGGGAAGGTTCCCAATATATTATACATATTTTTTATAATAGAAAATATAAACATAGTTAATATAGAGAATATATTTTAAATATATTTTAATGAATGAATATGAAACTATTTATAATTAATGAACTAAATTAAATGTAATCTTCTTCATCATTATAGGATTTTTGGATGTCTTGTAAGATATAAATATTGTTAAAAATTTAACGAGTATCTTTTCAGACAGGTTTGATATTAATATATCTATTTTTTGAAGAGATACATGATGTATCCGTTGATAAATTACATTAAATTCTAGTTTTATGGTTAATGAATAAATCTACTGCACTTAAAAAGAATATAAGGGAAGGGATATATTTTTATGCTATGAGGAAAATGAAAATTAAAGAACCTGGACATGAGGTAATTCACCTTAGTGAATTAGAAGATAAGAAATATGATTCTGAAGTGAATGATATAAAAATGTACCTTATCTCCAAAAATTTATGGAATGTTATAGGTAGGTAAAAAGTTAGAATGACACTTAAATTTTCAAGTATGGAGGCATTGGAAATTTTTCATTGAACTCTCTAATGAAGAATGATTGAGAATATGATGATGATAATTCTAAAGAAAGTCCTCATAGGAAGAAGTGACACAATGCATCCATGAAGATAAGAAACATTTAACGACAAGAAACAAAATAATAATTTTGAGTAAAAGGGAAGAGTATGAGTCTTATAAAAAATCATCAAAACATAAAAATAATGATAAATATATATCCTTCATTGGTCATGTTCAATGAAAATAAGATGGTTCAAATAGTGAATAATAATAAGTTGAATAAATATATATGGAATTTTATGTTATATTAGAAATTATGGAATTTATTGATAAAAACAAAAACCTCAAGAAATAATACATAATATTAAACATATAAAGATATAATAAGAATTAATAATAAGATTAATTTGTTAAAAAGGAATATACATACTTATAAAAAACTATGAATCTAAAGTTAAAAGTTGTGGAACAAGGAAACATGGTGAAATTTATTGATGAAAAACTTACTTCTATGAAATATGATCTATGTAAGACACAATTAGTATGTATTGAGGTTGAAAATAATTTGAACAAAATGAAATTGAATTTCAATAAAACTTCATAGGTAAAGGATGAAACATCTCAAGTCACTCAAAGGATTCATCCTAAGAATTAGGTGAAATAAACACCCACTAAACTCAAATATTGATCTAATTGTACTAACCATGATTGTGTAAGAATGAACAATGTGACATATTCGGTTTAAAATTGATGTGAGAAACACATCACGTCAATGCATGTTAATGAAAAATACTAAAATAATTATTCACCATGCCATGGGAAATCAGATACTTCAAATATGATGAATCTTAAAAAAAATATCCTATGATGAAATCATACTTATATAGAAGCAAGAGATTTAAATTATTATTGTTTTTATGGGATATATTGGGAAAAGGTGTATAATTTCTAGCACAAAATGTCTCTACCTAAGAGTATGAAAGAAACCAGGGGATCAATAGTGGAAGGAGAGGATTTAACTCTCTAAATTTGATGAAATAAACAAAAGTAAAGTCACCCAAAGATAATAATATATGAAGGTAAAAATTATTTGACTACTTAGAGGAATTTTGTAGAAGGTGTAACCAACCTGGTTACTTTGATGAATAATGTATGAAAACACTTTTGTGAAAAATTCCTTTTATAAAAAAAGAAAAGGAAGTTGTAAAAAAGAAATATGAAGAAAAAATATTTATTGTTCAGGATACACTAAAAGATATGAAAAATAATAAGACATGGATTTTTGACAATGTTTCTTCCTCAAAAGTGATAGGTGATATAGAAATCATAAAAACTTTTTAAGAATATATTGTAGGATAGTCAAATTTTTGAATTTATTGTTTAATTAAAATTAAGATGAATTAGTACATCTAAGATTGAAGCTCAGAAAATAAATTTAAAAGAATATATACTTGATGATGGGATTTAGAACAAATTAACGAGTATTAACCAACTCTATGATGATGGTAAAGAATTTATCTTTAAAAAAATATTCATGTTTCATCAAACATTTTAAATATGGAAAAGTTGTTACTAAGATAGGGAGAACTAATGATAATCATTTTCAGATCATTGATCATAGTAATTATTAATATTTATGATTTGGGGATAAAAACATGTTTTGGTATCAAAGGATTGAGTATCTATGATATAATATTATAAACACAATTCCAGAGAAATATTCTACAAGATACTTATGTTAACTTAAGTGGAAATATTATTTGGTTTGTACAACTTTCCTAATAGGGAGGATGGTTAGGGGAAGACATAAGAAAATTGAAATTCAATTTACCAATACTCTTGAACTCATACAATCAAATCTATGTGGGATGATAATACATCAATAAAATGGGTTACTTTTTAATTTATTAATTTCATTAATTATTTCACTTGGAAGACCAATATTATGCTCATGAGACCAAAATAAGAGGCTGTAAATTTGTTTAAAAATTTCATAAGGGATATAGAGAAATAATAGGGTGTATATTTATTAATTTTAATAATAGATAATAAAAAGGACTTGAAAATTAAGTCTTTTGATTCCTATTTGAATAAATTAATAATTAAATAACAATAAATTACTCATTACACTCCTCAATAAATTGCATTAGTGGAATGGAAGGAATATGTTTAGTTGAAATGGGAAGAATCATGTTCACTGAATATAATCTTTCAAAAATCTTTTGGATAAAAATTTTAAGTACAACAATGGATGTTGAAATTATATGATTTAATTTAATCGAATAAAAAATTACTCTCTAAGAGATATGGTATAATAAAAATACTATAGTGAAATACATCTAGGTTTTTGTATTCTTTCTTGTGAAAGAAAAAAGAACATATCTAGGAAATTTTGATGATAAATCATAAGAAGTATTTTTTCATGGGATATTCATACAATGGAAAAAATTACAAGTTCTATAATAAAGGAAAAAATAATTTGGTAGATTCCTTTGGTGTTATAGTCATTAAAAATCAATCCAACATAACAAAAGTTATTGAAGATGACGAGGAGAGTGTAATGGAAAATATAGTAATGAATTCAAGAGAAGTTAAAATGAAGGAATATGACTTCATGATTAATATTATATAAGTTGACTCTGATTAGTCCATTGATAAGGAATGTATGATCAAAATTTATCCATTTTTTTTGAAATATTCAAAAATAGGTTGAGTCTAATAATATAATTAGAGATAAAGATGTTCTAGTTTAAATCATATAGGAATCTTGGTTAGAAAAATTAAACATCACTTCTCTCTTAGGTGTAACCAAAATCCTTTTCATAATCATTTGATAATAAATAATGGTTTAATGTGATGAAGGAATATTTATTCCAAAATGATGATAATGAAACCTGAGATCTTGTTCCTAGAAAAAATGGGAAAAAATGGAACAACATGGGTGTTTAGAAATAAACTCAATGAATAGGGATGAATTTCAAGAAATCCAGAATGAATAGTTTAAAAAGATTAATCTTAGCTAGAAGGAGTTTATTTTGAATAAATGTTTTCCCCGTTTGTGAGGATTCAAACGATAAGGATGATTTTGGCTATTACTAATCATTGAAATTACGAAGTCTATTAGATGGATGTTCAGTTAGATTTTTTAAATGAATAAATTAAAGAATAAGTTTATATTGAAAGTAATAGTTGTTTCATACTTGATAATAATGGAACCATTATGTGTAAACTAAATAAATATTTTTACTTGTTAAAATAGGCCTCATGTTCTTGGTATTAGAAACATGGTAATTACCGAAAGATGTTTAAATCATCTAAATTAAATGTTTATAGTAACTTGTATGTAAAAGAAATGAGAAAAAGTACGTTTATTTTCATTTTTTACATTTAAAATATACTTTTTAAGGTTATTGGGATACATCTTGTGAAGAATGTTCTAAATAAATAAAGAAAAAAATTAGGGTGTTAATTCTTAGAGAGTTGAATTTATTTTAGGGATCATAAGTCTGATATAAATAGAGATACATATTCCTCTAATAATAAAATTATACTAAGGAGTTGTTATAAAATTTTGGCATGATATATTCTAACTATATTTCTACACTTATTTGTTTTTGCATTAGAATGAGTAAAGATGAAGCTGGGAAAAGTGTAAACGAGTAAGACTTTCAAAAGTTAATTAAAAGTTTAATCTATCTTAACACTTCAAGACCAAATATTTCATATAATATAATTTTTTATGAAAGATATTAGAGTGATCCAAAAGAATCACACATGTTCCTAGTATGGATAATATTAGGTTTTTTTGAAGGAGCATCAAATTCTTGTCATATGTATAGATGAAGTAGTGAGTTAACCTATATAAAGTTTACATATACTGATTAGGTTGCATATTTATATGACAAAAAAACCACATTTAGAAGAATTTTCTTATTCCGAAACATTTATGTGATCTAGAATAGTAAGAAAAATAATTTTGTTACTTTTTGTACAACTGAAAAATAATAATTTTTTCCACCTAGAAATTTACACAAATGACATAGATGAATTTTTAGCTGGATGATTTGAGGGTGGATATTGAAAAACCATTGAATGTTATTTTTGATAATCAAAGTTCCATTATAATCTCTATAAATCATAAGAAACATTCCGAATAAAATAAAATTTATATTAAATATCATTCAATTAAAGAGAAAGTATGTAGTGGAGATATAATTAATGTGAATATTTAAAATAAAGATCATGTTCTTGATGTTTTCACAAAATCTATTCCAATGTATATATTTGAGGAAATGATACTGAAAGTTCATGTTCTGCATCCACTGTTGGATTATGAAATTTCTGAAGGAAACCCCCATGATCCTTTGAATTATTTTGACAAATGGATAGAATATGTAAAACTATTCACTTTATCTTTTGTGAATATAAAGCTGATGTTATTTGATAGAGGGGGAGTTATAAATTTCTGGAAGTTGTAATTATGTAATTTTAGATGATTGAGGGGGGTTTCATAAATATAATGGTGAAAAAATTACTTGTCACTGATGGATTTAATTCCTTCAAAAAACTACTTAATCAGGTAGTGTGGTGTTAGGAAAATATCTATAACAAAGGTTGTGGTATGACGATGTTTTAAATTAGTGTTATTGAGAATGTTTCAAAAAATTCAAAATAGGTAGATTTAATATCTATTGGGTTGTTTTAAATGTTTATTATATCTTTTTTCAAAATATTTCTTTTCAATGTTTTTGTGTTTTATGAAAATGAGTTGTTGTATATTTGATGAAATTTTGAGTTCCTACTCATATAAATTTGGATGATGATCTAATAATCATAAAAGTTTTTTAAACCAGAGTTTTAAAATATTTTCTGGATTAAGATTAATTTTATTGACAAATATAGTTGTCAAAAGTTTAAGATATACAGTATGTATAATGTTTGAAGTTACAAAGTTTGAATGATAGCCATAAAATGGTCAAGAAAAAATGTGATGAAGTTTTATGAAATAATTTAATAGAGAACTGTGGATGTTATTAGACTAAATAAAATGTAATAAGATCATTAATTAGTTAATTTTTGAAAATTTTAAATGATTAATTTGTAAATTGTACAATGTTTGATGTTGTAATGCTAAGAATTTTATTTTAAATGAAAGTTGATCTCTGTAGTTTTGATTGAACACATAATGATCAGATAGAAATTTATAAAGTCTATTGGATAGGGAGAGATTAAAATCAATGATGTTACAATGTACAGACTCTTAATAGATGATCATAATCTTGAAAATCGATTAGATAAGGTTAAAGATCATTAGATAGAATAAATTGGGTAAAGAAGATGTGAATTTGTACCAAATTGAGTTTAGCTGACTAAGATCTACATGAAGTTTAATCATATATAGGATGATCATATGGATAGGTATCAAAAAAATGGATAGATAAATATGGAAAAACATTTGTGAGTCCAATAAATAGAGGAAAATAGTAAATAGGGCCAGATAGAGAATACTTGAATTTACTATACTAAGTTGATCAGAAGAAGAAGATTGAATGGAGGGGGGTTGGATAGAATAGTACCAAAATAATAATTTATTATGAATGAATTAGATAGGTATATAATGGATGGAGTTTTAAGTTTCTTTATAAAACATTTTACATTCATTGAATTTTAAAATATTTTGATCTTCTTTCAATATTCATAAATCTAGTGAGATTTATGAACATTTTAAGGTGATCATTGATATTAATATATAAAAAATTCACATGAATATTGTTGAATATAATTTTTTTTAGATTTTATGGGAGTCAAACAATATATTATTTTAGTATTAAAATTCAAATGGTATCCCATTCTTTTTCATTAAATTGTAGATAATGTCTTCCTATATAAAGGGTTGTAGTGTCTTTTAGAGTTTTTGTTACCAAAATTTTAAAAAGGATCTAAGTTGAATATGTTTTTTCGAATATATTAGCATGAGTATCCTTCCAAGGAATCAATTGTAAAAAGAAAAGGCAGCAAACAAAGATTCTAGATAGAGTTACTAGACAAAGATGTTGAGAAAAGGTATATCAAGTAGAGCGCATCAGACTTAGGCATAATGAATTGAGTTGCATAGGTCAAGTGTGCCTTTTAAATGATTCAGTAGGATTTAATTTTATTTTTATATAATTTTTCACAGGTGTCCCTTTAAATGATTTAATTTATTCAAATAGTCCCTTATTTCTTTCGTTTACTTTTTTAAGTGCATTATATCTAAGGAGTTCAATGTGGGAGTTAGTGTTGGACAGGTTAGGGGGTTTGGGGGTGAGTCCATTGTTTATTTTGTATCTTTTTATATCTCATGTTTATTTTATTTTCTATTTGATTCTATAATGGTCTTCTAATATATGTATGGTTCACTCTTGATGATAGAATGGTTGTTGTGGGCCATTGTCAAACAGAATTTTTCAAACCACATAATATATCCCAGTGACTGGCCATGGATATATTTCAAGGTGCAGTGTTTATGAGTTTTGTTATCCAAACAATTATATATTTTTCTTTTTTTAATGATTTTAAAACAATAAAAAAGAGATGAATTTTATTTTATGAAATTAAAACTAAATGAAAACGTCAAACACATAATGGAAGAAAGGGGTTGGATCAGGGGTTGTTTACATAGGTGATTCGTTATCTATATTGGGTCTAAATAGATCAATTAAATATAATTATTTTATTATTATTGCCTATCTATATATGATTCTAAATCACCATATCAGATATCTCCCCCTGTATATCCAATTTTACATCCTCCATGGTGAAGAGGAAATTAATACACTCAATCATCAAATTCATAGTCTCTACAGCCAGATCAATCGTATTTTTTTCATATCCTTGTCCATATTACTCTAATTAAATTCACCATAGAATTGGAAAAGGGATAGGGGAATTATTTGATAGATTGGATGGTAAATAATCTCATCAGAAAGAGAAGTTTAATATAACTGTTCTAACTCTATCCATTTTGATACTTCATCGATAATAGGAAATCAAAAATTATAGAATTGAGATTCTGAGTGCCTATATAATCCCTCATGGGATCTTAGCCATCAGGTTAGTTCTTCATGATGGATTTGAAGATATTACAATGATGACACAGAGGTTGAGAAAAGCATGAATAATCAGGGGAGAATAAGAACATCACAACACAATTAAATAAAAATATATCATGAATTAGAATTAAAAATATAGAAATTTAAAAATTAAAAAGGAAATGTAGCTATAGTCAGTAGATGCTGAATATTTCTAAGCGGGGAAGAGGGAAAAATTTTATATGATATTATTTCTTCTTCCTCATTATTGAGTTCAGTATTGAGCCTCATCAAGTTTATTATCTAGCTAGATGAGTTCTACATGGAACAACTTCAAAGGTCACGATCAATTCAACTGATATTGACATTTTGGTATGAATATTCTCCCATGATCGTTCCTTTACGCCATTGAGAAGATTTGGACTATAAATAATCCAATTATTTGACACTGTAGTGGGAAATGAGTGTTTACCAATGAG
This sequence comes from Viscum album, assembly GCA_963277665.1. Classification (NCBI taxonomy): domain Eukaryota; kingdom Viridiplantae; phylum Streptophyta; class Magnoliopsida; order Santalales; family Viscaceae; genus Viscum; species Viscum album. Next base: position 149,683,834 of record OY728125.1, read on the forward strand.
CATTCTTGAAGATGGTGCACATGGTGGGAAGTGAGATTGTTTTGGCTGATAAGGCCAGTATGGATTTGGGGGTTTTTTGTTTTTTATTTATTCCAGGATATAATGGCACAATATTTGTTTTCTTTAATAGTGTAATGACGTTTTCACAATAGTGGTTTAGGGTTCACTGATTTTTCATGCATGTATTGATGTATTTGGATGAAATCTTCAATAGACATGCTTGATTTTTATCCCACCCCTGAGGCACAAATTGACTAAATTAGGCTAGCTGTCCTTCAATGAATCAGTTTCTTTATTCTTGGAATACATAGGCCTTATCATCAGTTCATTATTCTTATTTAATCAGAAATAACTAGAGATGAATCAAATGGATTCTATTCTTTTCCACCAATGACCTTGGTTCTAACAAGGCATAGATCATATTTTGCAATTTTCCATAGGATTCGTGTTAGGGTTCTACTCCAACTTGATTCTAATGTTCTTAACCACTAAAATAGTCATCATTAATCTCAATTTTTAGGCTCAATCAGTGCAGTGGTAAAACATCATGTTTCAAGAATGTTCCTCACCACCAATTAATCAAGTATGAGGTGAGATTATGCTCGTGGTAGGTTGATGGCCAATGTGCAATAACATTGCTTCCACTTGTAGTATCTTGACGATGGACATGTGGCTTCCTGGGATCATGGTATCTTAAGATATAAGGAATACATATTATCTTGGAAATGGTGGTGTTTTGGTTGTTTAATGGATGTGTCCCTCACGAGGCTCATGGTAGATTAAGTAGGAACAATTATAGTCACTCCATTCATGCGGTCTCCTCAAATGTGGTAATTTGGGGTTTCACATGCTGTTAATATGGTGACTATGAGAACATAGTGGGGTCACTTGATTCCAACTTTCATAACCACTTGTGTAAGTGTTTGTGAGTTCCTTGTTGGCACTTAATGTCTTTACAAAATTTCTACCTCCATTTTGAAAAAAATTACTTTATTACAACCCTTTTCCAATTAATGTAAAAATAAAAAAGAAAATAAAATCTTTACTTCATCCTTCAAAAAAATAATTTCAAATCCATTTAAATAAATTAAAATATTAATTTTAAAAATCACAATAGAATATTATAGATTAAAAATTTATCATTCCTTTGTTGAAAAATGATTTCAATGCATGTATTTTTGTGACATTCGAACAAATGTTTAAAACAATATAACTCTAAAAATAAATCCATTCAAGAAGTTTAATTCTATATTGAAATCATAAAAATATCTAAAATTAAAAATTAATATTTAGTATACAAAATTCAAATTTTAATTATAATAATGAAAAATGTAATAAAATATTCATTTTAATAAATATACAGATAAAATACAGATTCTTACTGTAAAAACCCATAAATTTACCTGGGAATTGTATTAAATTAGGGTTATTTTCAATAAATAACAGATTAAAATTGTTGTAATTTTCCTCTCACATCATCCCCACACATGAACTATTTCACTTCCATGAAATTTTATGATTTAATTTCATTTATTCAAATATTTACAGATGTTCACAATTCAAAATATATTTTTCAATGAATGTTTATTTTAAAAAAATGATTTGAATGAAATGAAAATGTTTTCACAAATATGTTAGCCCAACCTAGTTAAATACACTAAGAGGGTTTGGGGTGAATCAGGGTGTGAAAGATTAAAATAACTTCCCCTTCAGATCTTCTTTCGTTGTTGAAAAAAACATTATTATCTCATTTTCCAATAGGAATGTATGAACAGAAATGTAATCGTACAATAGAAACAAAAATTTTTACTTGGTTCACCCTCAATAGGATATGATCAAGGAGCATAAAATAAAAATGTTCCAATGTAACAAATATACTAAGGCTCAATTTTAAATTCATGGTTTAGGATAGATAACTTCTATTCCAAGGATCATTACCTTTATAAAGTTCAGATCAGACTTACTATCCCTCCTAGATTACAAAAAAACATAATATGAAAGTTCACTGCTCTCTCAATTGAAATCTATTCGCTACTCCTTTAGAAGAATTCACTTTGTTCTCTAAAATCAGTATTTTTTACACTTGATTAAGTGTATCATTAAGTTATATTTTCATACACTTGATTAATAACACTTTTACACATAATTAATGGTAAGATTCTACCTTCCATGAAACCTTTGGATGCCTTGCACACAACATTATCATTTTGTGTGCAACATTTCACTTTTCCACAGAAAAAAAACATCCACACAACTTTTATGTTTTGTACACAACTATTTTTTACACACAAATCCATTTTCAAACATTTATTATGTGATTGAGAGCACTGGTTATCTCTAAGAGTTGAGATTTTTCTAATGAGGTGGGTAACTGCTTATTTTTAGACCTGACCAACCCTGCGCACAAGATTCTCATCCACTGAACACCTTGTACACAACATTTCCCCAAGTTAAAGAAGCCATTTTTGACATCTAAATGGGTGTGTAAGTCTATTTCACATGGATCACTTGATCTCAATTTTGTAGATGCACTCAACACTGTATTTAGCACACAAATTAATCATTCAAGAAAATTCAAATCTTTTGCGCACATCTTCTTTTTTCCATAATCTAAATTGGTGATCCAAAAACATGATTTGTGTGAAACTTTACAAATCACAATTAGTCTTTAATGAAAATTTCTTTTCCAAAAACACCATTCTCTATTCCCAAAATATTTGACCAAAAGTTTTTCCAAACATTGGAAAATAGTACCACCATCATACATACTTTTATGTTCCACCTTCAGAGCATCCATTCCTTTATCTTAGATCTTTGTCCACATACCTTGTAAAAAATATATCTGGAACTCCACAACTAACTATGGAAACCTACATGGTCATCAAACACAATCAACCCAAAAAACACTATTATTTTTTCATGAAGGATTTTTTCCCAAAAAAATTAAACTCCAAAATATCAATAAAAATTGTGGAAAACTTTTTCTGTTATTTCCAAAAAAAATGAATAATGATTCAAACATGCGTTTAAATTGAAAGTAATGAAATTATCCTATTCAAAGAAAATAAAACCTTTGAAATCCATCCAAAAACTACTTTATAGAGTAACTCACATGGAGTAAAACGTCACTCTTCATTCAGGATAATTTATTTATATAAAGTTATGATCATACATGAGAAGTGATTATTTACCATAGGATTTAGAAAACTATCATCTCTACACATTGTGAATCTTGAAGAATACAATCAATACTGAGGTCTTTGAAAACATTGTTCAATGGCTTTGAGGTTGGTGGGAATGTGTTCAAAAGTGAATCGATAGAAAGGGGAAGGATTTAATATTTAGATATAATGCAAGATCTATCAAATAATGCATGGAATAATCCATAAATCAATACCACCTACAGAAAATGTGATACAAACTTCCCAAAATATTATTCTATTCACTAGGAAAGAGTCTTGAAATGATTCCGAAGAATGTTTCATACAAATATCATCTTATTTTATATGTATATTTTTTCTTTCTTTAATTGAGGGGAAATTAGTTCTCATTATCAACATAATGAATAGTTATCATTCCATTTTCCTTGATTAGAGACATGAATCAACTGGATGTTCAAAAATAATGTTTCAAACTCACCCCTATTTTTATACTTTTCTAAGAGAATATGATGATAAATAATATAGAATAATGGTAATGAATGTGACTCATACATAGTATCCCCGTCAAAATAAGGTAGAATGATGACTCACACCTCTCAAAAACCCCTTATCATGTAATGATCCCATGAAAAAAAACATGGAATCCATTTTTCTGCCAAAATAAACTAAAATCAATCCTGAAATTTTATTTTAGAGAAGGGGTATGTAAGTGAATATTCAGATGACAATGCATCTTAAACATATAAGTTCATTCATGTTTATCTATGGGCTTAACTAGGATTTATGTTAAAGGCTTATCTCAAAAATAAATGAGGGTATTTCCAATCTAATACCTCAATAATATTGAAAGTACATCTTGAGTTCCAAAGACTTGAGATATAATAAACACAAGTTTTGGTTTATAAAAAAACATGAATCTTCTATCAAGAAGTGAGGGAAATGAAAAGATGTTGTAAAAGTGGATCAAAAACCTATCAAGAGTAGAATCAAAATCTGGGGCCGTCACTAGTTGTTTTTTAATTCAATTTCTAGTGAAAAACAATAAAAATGTATAAAAATCATAGACCAAAAAAACAAATACATTTCAGTATTCATTTTATCTTTTGAGTTTCAATAGTATGATCAATATCCTTATAAATCACTCGCAGTTCAAAAAATTAATTGAGTTTTCAATTCAACACAAAGATAGTTTGAAAAAAATTAAATATTATTTATAGTTTTTCACAATTCCAAAAATATATCAATCTTTTGTTTTTTAAAAAATACATACTAAAACATAAAAAGTAAAACATAAGAAGGGAAAAGAAGAGAATCCAAACAAACAAGAAACCCATATATTCCCCCCACACTTCATTTCATCAACACCCTCAATTAATTATATATAAATCATGTATTTTTCAAAATATTTTAAATAGGGAATCCTAAGAAGTGATAATGTTAGAATTGTTTCACATGCTATGGTTATCTCATGCATGGATAACCTGGGTGGGATGCGATTTTAATTTTTTTTGGCATCAAATAGTCCTTAATGAAGCCTTAAGATTTATTCTTCACTTCATTTACTACACATAAAACGAGTAGTAATTAAATTTTTGTTCATAATAAAGAGTCATAACATAAAATAAATGAAAATATGACAAAAAGGGGGAAGCATTCTTGGGTAAAACTACCAAATAGGTGCAAAAAATTATATATTTCATAATAAGAGAACATTGTGGTCAACCACAATCTATTGGTGGGGTTGGTTTATGTGGTAAAACCACCACATTATTATTCATCCAAAATAGATCTACGCTACTCCTACCTAGAGGTTTCCTTGAATAGATATCTCCAGGTTCATCCCCTAATCACTATGTTGTATTTCATAATATGGGGATTGCAAGACCAGGTACGGGGTCTCCTTAGTTTCTTCCACAACTGTTGTAGATGGTTCCAAATCCAATGGTTATTCTAATAAATCATCTTTTATTTGTTAAAAAAAGAAATAGACAATAAATATTTCATGTAGAATAAAATTAAAACATTTTGAGTTCATATCAAAGTTTACCCATCACATTTTATATCTTCTACTTATATCTCTTCATGAGTATCCACTTGTAAAACTTTTAGTTTGCCTCCATCAAGTTTATGTTCAATGTATTGTTGAGGGAATAGTGAATTCACCCCAAGTATTGAAGTATTGTATTCTTTAACAACTACTTCCCTTATGTAATCAACTTTAAATAATTCATATGAATATTTGATTTATATTGTAAAAGTTTTCATCATCTAGCTTTGATTCTTCATTGGCCTAGGTAGTATCCTCTACAATTTCCAGTAGATCCAGTTTTTATTCTAAGGTTTCTGCCACTATTTCTTCATCTTCTGCAAGGGTTTTAATATATTTTCTCATTCTGAAATATGAAAATTGGGGAGGTCATGTTTTAGATTAGGTTTTAAATTATCAAACGTGCTAAATGATATATTCACCCCCTCATATGACCTATGTTAAAACTCTTATTTCTTATAAACACCCTCAGATAATTATTTTATGTTCTTATGGATCTTCAATTCTATACTCAAATTAGTATCCATCACATCATTTGTTTTCCTCGTTGAATATGCATCAATTGAGATGAATCTATAAAAACAAAACTAGGGATATTAGTAGATAATTCTACATGTAAAAAATTTATATTGAAATGAGTTTATCTCAGTGATATCTACCTTATTTTTCTCTGTATGCAGGTTATTTTCTAGGTGTAATGCCTCTTTGATGGTGTCTTGTGTGGAATGGGTAAGGAGTGGGAATTCCATATTTTCTTCAACATGCAGCCAATTAAATTCATATTTATCATACTTGGACCACAACCATTCAAATACCATGATTTCTTCTATAACTAAGGTAGGTTAGGAGATAATTTGTTCCCAATAAAATCATATAAAGAAAACATCAAAAAAGTTCCCCCAATAGTTTAAACATATAGTTACATTGCATGGGATATTAGCTCTAGGAAAATGTTATTAATGGTAAAAAATAGACGGTTTAATTTTTCTAAAAAATATAAATCCTCCCCTTGAATATCCTCTTGATAAAATTAAAAGGGATCTCACTGTCCCATTTTTGGTTTCCATTCTTCGAAAATCTCTAGGAAGGAAGTGTCTATTCCAGCTGACAATTTACATAATTACCTGATCATTTATTTTTTCCTTATGTTTTTTGTTCTATTTCACATTAATTTCCTTTATAATAGACAGTTATCTATGAATTTCCTCCAGTTTACTCTCTTCATTAGTTTTATGGTGTGGTGGCATGCATTTTTATTGGTAGTTAGGCTTGTTCATGTAGCAACTTCCATACTCCCACCCATTGGTGTATATCAAAGGTTGATGATGTTAGTATAGTACTTGTAAATTCATCTCTTGGGGTTACTATGGTAATTTGAATAAGAAATATGGGTTAGTATCAATTAAATAATGGACCACTATGATTTTTATCCTAGATTAGAGGAATAAAAGAAAAAAAAAACAAATAAAAACTGAAAAATAATAATTAAATTTTTGTTAAAGATAGTGAAAACTCAACCCTTCTGCCAAAAATAGCACCAAGTTGGTCATTTTGTTGTCACATGATACTGTTAAATAATTTTTTTGAAAACTCATAATATAACCCTATGGATAACAAGGTGAATCTATTAAGGATCAGGGTTGTGGAGTTTCATTATCTTAGAACATATGCAAATTTTTTGTTTCTTTTTAAATGTTTTGAAAAAAAAGGAAATCAAGAGATAAATTTTTTGTTATTTTGAATTTATCAAATTAAAAAAATGAAAATATAAAGCAAAAAAAGGGTGAAAGGGTGAAATAGTGTTGGAACATGGTTTCTCACATAGGTTCTACATTATCCACATTGGTTATCCTGAAAAAATTAAGTTAATATAATTAATTTATTTTTCTTCTCTATCTATTTTAAGGTTATAAATGAACATATAAGTGATCTATACCGATACATATAGTTCATCTGCCTCCACACTAAATAGAAAATGGACACACTCAATCTAGGAATTCACTATCTCTACACCCAAACCCATCATATGGTGTTCATCCCCCAGTCCATAGTTCTCCAAATTGTATGCACTATGGACAGAGAGAAGTCAAGGATAAATGATTTGGTAGAATAGAGGGTAAAACGACTCATCAGAAATAGAAGATGAATATCATCGATCTACCTCTATCCATTTTACAACCACATAAAACATGGGAAATCAAAAATTACAGAATCAAGATATAGAGTGCATTTGTAATCTCTCTTAAGATCATGTACCCTAGGTTATTTCTCTAAGATAGAGTTCAAAAGATTACACCTATTTCATATAGGATGAGAATAAAACGAATAACATGGGGATAATAATAAATTCACAACACAATTCAACTTAAATAGATCATGATTTAGAATTTAAAATGAAGAAACAAATAAGTTAAAGAGGAAACCAAACTACATTTGGTAGACAATAAATGTTTCTTATTTTGGAAGTGGGAAAATATTTATAGGCTAGAATATATTCTTCCACATTCTCGAGTCTAGTTCTGAGCCTTATAAGGTTTATTATATAGCTGAATGAGTTCTATGTGGAAAATAAAAAAGTTCAAAATAAATTCACTGGATATTATCTTTTTACTGTGTAAGTTCTCCCACAATCACTCATGTGCACCTTTCAGAAAAATTGGAGAATAAATGATCCTCTATTTCATAAATCAAATGGGAAATGAGTGTTTCCAATTGAGATTTCTTGAGGAGGATGCACGTGGTGGAAAGTGGGAATGTTTTTGTTGATGGTCCCAATCTAGATTTGGGAGATTTTGGTTTTGGATTTATGAAAAATTATTAAACAATGGCTTGGGAAGGAACTTTCTAGGTGCTGCACTAGTGTTCAGTTCTTCACATATCAAGATTAACATGTCTAAAATTTAAGTCTAGTTAATGGATAAATTTTCATGTTTTTTGGATTGGCCATGAGCATAGAAGGATGTTAAAATAAAATATCAGATCAGACAAATGTGGCTATGAAACGTTAGGTGTGAAAGAGGATGGTCTGTTCCCATTGGTTCAAACAACATCTTCATAGGATTATTGGGGAAATTGATCAATCATTTAGTGTGAGAGAGTCTTTTCAATAGAATCCATTGAATGGTGATTTCTTATGGACCCAGTAGTTTTATAATACCAATATAAGATAATATTCAATTGAAATTAAATAAAAATTCTAGTTTCATTCTATCATTCTTAGGTAGATTGAATCGCGTATGATGGAATCTTTAATTTACGTTGGTGAGGGGCTTGGTTCTGAGAGCTTTATTAGAGGGAATTAGTGGGAATGAGTCCACATGCGATGAAGACTTCCAATTTTTGGTGAGATCATATTATTTTTCAATCATCCATACATGGTTCTCTATCTTCAATTATTTTCATTTTTTCCCATGGTGTATCTTCCCCATTAATCACCCTCACGGTGATGATTCTGGTGTTCATCCTCAATAGGTGCAGCATTATCACTATCATCTTCAACAATGGAGAGAATTTGGTAAAATTGTAGTTTGAGGTTCACTAATGTCATATTCATGGATCGATATCTAGGAATAAAAGATTAAAAAGTCACACTCATGTTTCATATGAATTCAATGGAACGACTCAACTAGATTCAGATTATAATAACCCTACTCTTTATTTTACACTTATACATAATTTATTACAAAAAAACTTCACTTGTACAAGAAAAAAGATCAATAGGTCTACTATATTTAGGAATCAGTATAATTAAATAACAACTTAGTACATAAAACACAACATATTTATTGAAAACATCTTTTCCATGACCACAAAATTCCTTCATACTTAGAATTGCATTGGATAATCAAAGGACATGCATAAGAAAAGAGTGATCTATAAAGCCCAATAAGGGAGTAGACAAGGAATAAAATGAAGAATATAGTAAATTTTAGGAAATAGGCCTATCAATGGAGCATAAGAAAAACATGAACATAAAGGCATGATATAGCATGATTATCATAAAATGGAAATGTGGCTATAACACATAAAATGGTATTAGCATGATCCAAGGCTCAATGAAAATGAAGCATGAGTAAAACCACATTTCACTTTAATTATCATGAGTAAAACCTCATTAAACCTGACGTATCATGACACAAATCTGTACCCAATGCATTGGATCGCTATCAGGGCGCACCCTTCTTAATCATTTCATTTCACGCATAAATCTTCCAGATAGATCATATAACATAGATTAATTAAACATCATAATTTTTTCCACAACAAAGGAATGTGGAATTCATAAATGAAACTCTATAATCAATATGTAAATATGAACAAAGGTGAATACTCTTGATAGAGAATGGGCATGGTATTTACTACACAATGAATTTGGCTTGGAAAATCATAGTGTAATTTCAGCAACATAATGACGTGACATAAGAATTAATAAAAATGGTTTATGAGAGTGGAAGGGTAATATCATCATATTTACATGAAATGTAATTTATGGGGGTCATATAGATACATTTACCAGCATATGTAATGGAATTTAGATTCATCAAACAAAAGATTTTCTTAAATATAAATGAGGAGAGGGAAATCCATTATAGAAATTTTTCATCTTAATAAGTGTACTTGGAAGGAACTAATGAGAGAGAAATAGGAATATAATCCTTAAAATATAATTACAAAATTATGTGGGAGGTCAGAAATCATAACCCAAAATTTTTAATTTAAATTAAAAGGGTACAAAAACATTAAAAAACTTGGAAAAAAATAGGAAAAGAAGAAATCCCTTACTTGGAAGTGTGATCCCCAAGGCCTGGGAGATGCTTGAGAGAGGATTCTTGGGAGCTTGGGGTGCCTTGGAAGAATTAAAGAGAGATTATTTCAGGGGTTGGTCAAGCTCCAAATGCATTGAGTGAAATGGAACTGGGATCTTGGGTGGGTTTATATAGGAAAAGTGGGGGAATTCTTTATTGTTTAGGTTTTGGGGACCACACATTAAACTAATTATAACGACAAAACATCTCATGGTTTTCCCATAGTTTTTGAAAAAGGGGAGTGGAAAAAATTATTTTATATTTCCAATGGCCGAACATATTAAAATATTTTTCTTGCTTATGTGGAGGTGAGTCACACTCTCAAGGACATCATTTTAAAACGTTAAAATGTTTTTTAAGTCTTGGAGGGTATACAAAAGCTTTGTAAAATAAATAAAACAAACCTAAAATCAAATTATTTTAAGGATAAAACATATATTGGCTGAACATACCATTTATAGTATTTTATTACATCACTATTAGGTCATTATGAAGTCATAAAAGACATTATATAATTAAACGATATTTAATTTTTACCCAAAAATTCAACTTTCTCAATTAATATGAAAAATTAAAAATTGGATAATTTTGACATCCAGATTCCAAAAATAATATTAATTTTATCTAAATAATTTTCTAAACATGTGAATTTTAACTTTTAAAATTAAAACTGACATTTATAAAAAATTCATGGGTTTGACAAAAAAAGTTTTCAAACCTTAATAAAAATTACAATTATATTCATAAAAATTATAAGATAATTTATATTTAATAAAAAGTAATTTAGTAATAATATTAAAATATTATTTAATTAAAAAAACCATTAATATTTCTAAATATATTAGTTAATTGAATATTAATTAAAAATACTATTTGTGCTTTAAAAAACAATTACAAGGTACCAATAGTAAAATAAATGTATATTATTTATTATATACAGTAATAATGGACTTGATCATAGTGATAAGGTCTTTTTACATAACCCCTTAATACACTTGCATAAGACAGAAGGGTAAGGTGTGTGATGGTGACAGAATCTTGGGGTGGCTCCAAAAACATCACTCGGGTGGTAATCTCTATCTACTTCCATTTCTCTCATAGGCAGTTTCGTTCAAGCCTAACGTGTTAATTCTCATCTTGGGATTGGTAAAGAGTGAATCCCAATGATTACACCTCCTTTTTGAGCTCCGAAAAATAGGCTTCGCACGAAGTAATTCTACTAGATGTGGCCATCAATTCCTTTGTCTCAGTAAATTGGATTTGTTAAAGCCCTATATTTATACTAATCATTTAATCACTATTCAACGACTATATTAGCAATGATAAAAATTACTTACAGTATTTTGAAATCCAAAAACATAAAACCAATGAAATCCATATGTTATATAACCATTTTACATAATAAGACATTCAATTATATCAAGCGGAATTTCCATTAATAAGAGTTTGGGTCATTACAATCTTCACCCCTTATGAAATATTACCTTCAAAATTTTCTTTTTCCACACTAAAAATATATAAGGGTAACTCTTCTTCATCGCTTCTTTCGATTTCCACGTTGCTTCTTCAAACTTTTGGTTTCACCAAAATACCTTGACGAGGGGCATTGTCTTATTTTGTAGAACTTTTTTCCCTACTATCTAAGATCTTAATCGGCTTCTCTTCATAAGAGAGGTAATTTTCCAATGGTACCACCTCTTGATTGAGTACATATTATGGTTCAGGTATGTACTTAGACAAGAGTGATACATGAAATGCATCAGGTACTTTAGATAGATTTGTTGGGAGTGCTTGTCAATATGCCACTTCTCCAATGTGATCAAGGATCTCAAAAGGTCCAATGTACCTTGGACTATGATTTACCTTATTCCAAAATCTTATAACTCTATTCCACAATGATATGTAGAGGAATACCATGTCTCTGAAAAAACTCTAGGCCTCATTGATGATTATCATCATAGCTTTTTTGTCAACTCTAAGAAGCTTTAATGTAATGCAGGATGGTCTAAACCTTCTCCACCATTTATTCGACAATTTTTGGACCTAAGATTTTTTCACCCCAAATTCATCCCAACATGTCGGTGTTCTGCACCAATTCCCATAAATGGATTCATAATGATCCATTTGGATTCATGAGTGAAAACTGTTGTTGTAAGTGCACTCATCTAGAGGGATGTGATGATCCCATTTTACTTTATAGTCTATTGAGAATTCTCTCAACATGTCCTCAGGTGTTTAGATAGTCTTCTTAGATTGGCCATCAGTTTGAGGATGATAAGATTTATGGAAGTTCAACTCAGTATCCAGATCATGTTGTAGACTCTTCCAAAACATAGAGTTAAATCTCGGATCTCTATCGGATATAATCAATAGTTGTACTACATGCAGCCTTACCACATCTCTGATGTATATTTGTGCTAGATTATCTAATGAGAAACCCTCTTGAATTAAAATGAAGTGTGCAGTCTTTGTAAGACGATCCACAATAACCTAGATAGCAATGTTTCCTTTGGATGTCTTCGCAAGTCTAGTGACAAAGTCCATGGTGATATTCTACCATTTCAATGCTGGTATGGGTAATGGTTGAAAAATCCCCTTACAATTCTTCCTCTCATCCTTCACATGCTGACATACCGGGAACTTTGACATATACTCATCAATCTCCTACTTCATGTTATCCCACCAATAATTATCTCATATATCTTGATACATCATGGTGTTTCCTATGTGAATAGATAAATTTGAACTATGTGAATCATCCAAAAGTTATTTCTTTAACTTTGGACTTGATGGAATGCATAGTCTTGTCCCAAATCTCAAAATTTATTCTACATTAACATGAACTATGAGGATTTACCTTTTTGATAGTTTTTTCTTTCTTCTGAATTCTCACATCATTCTTTTTTGAATCATTTAACCTTTCCAAAAGAGACGGTTGAGCAATCATTTGTGAAAGGATTGATGATGTTCCCTTCTTTATGATTACCATTTCCATCTTCATCAAATATAATAATATGGGATCCTTTTAAATTCTCATTAATGATATAATTTCTAGATCCTTTCGACTTAGATAATCATACACCTTGTTCTCTTTCCCAGGGTGGTAATGGATTGAACAGTCATAGTATTTGATCATATCTAACCATCTTCATTGGAGAATGTTTAACTATTTTTGTGTGAATATATACATGAGGCTTTTTTGGTCTGTATATATTTCACACTTCTCTCCAAAGAGGTAATGTCACCAAATTCTCAAAGTGAATATTACTTCAGCCAAATCTAGATCATGTTCTGGATAGTTTTTCTCATGAACTTTCAATTCCCTTCAAGAAAAGGAAATGAATTTGTCATTTTTCATCAACACATATCCCATGATCTTATTTTAAGCATTGCTAAATACCACGAAAAGTTCTCCACTTATGGGTAGTGTGAGAACGTGCATAGTGATAAACCTCTTTTTCAACTCCTAGAATCTCTCTTCGCATTTATCACTCCAAGAAAACTTTAATACTTTCAGAGTTAGCGTGGTAAAAGGGTTTAAAAATCGTGAGAAATTTCTCACAAATCGGTGATAATATTCATCTAACCCCCAGAAGCTATGGATATTTGTTACCGATGTTGGCCTCAGACATTGCTCTATAGAATCTGTCTTGGAGGGATCCATATATATCCTATTTCTTGTGATGGTATGACCCAATAATGAGACCTCCTTATACTATAACTCACACTTACTGTACCTTTCATAGATCTTCTCATTTTGTAAGGTCTCTAGTACAGTGATTAGATTCTCCTCATGCTCCTCCTTGGTTTTGGAGTATATTAGAATATATTCTGTAAATTATTCCACAAATTTGTCGAGGTAATATCTAAAGAATATATTAATCAAGTACATAAGTATTTCTAGAGAATTAGTGAGTTTGAAAGTTATCATTATGAATTCATAGTTACCATACCTTGTATGAAAATAAATCTTGGGGATATCCTCCATCTTCACCCTTACTTAGTAATATCCCGTCCACAGATCCACATTGGAGAAGTATTGTGATCCACGTAGCTGACTGAAGAAGTCATCAATTCATGGAAGAGGATACTTGTTCTTTATCTTGATTTTTTTTGATCTCAAAATAATCAAAGGAATGGCACATTGACCAATCCTTCTTCTTGACGAAGAGGACTGATGCACCCCATGGTGAAGCACTTGGGCATATAAACCTTTTATTTGGAATCTCCTATACTAGTTTCTTCCTCTCTTCAAGATCCACAATATCCATTTTATACATATTCTTGGATATTGTAAACCCCCCAAGTATAATATAAATTGATAATTCAGTATCTCTTCTAAGAGGAAGGCCATGAAATTCATCAGGAAACACTTCAGCGAATCCCATAACAATAGGCATGTCTTTAAGGATGGTTTCTTCTTTAGACTCAAGCTTCTGAGTATGATATTCATGCTCATAGGGAAGTAATATCCACACTTGATATGATAGTGCTAAATAAGATTCATCCTCCTCCTTTCACTTCTACATAATCGGGGGTCGATTTTCCATATGGAGAGTGATTTCCCTATCAGGAAAATTTATGTTGGCTCTATATATGGAAACACAATCCATGCCAATAATTTCACCAAATTCCACCAAAGAGATTATGATGATGTTTTCCAAGAATTTTAATCCACAAATTATGACAGAGGAAGAGTTGTATTCATGGGATGAAATGATTTCCCCATGTTTCATTCTCATTGACATTTTTACTTCCATAACTTGTGGTGGTTTTGGGATTGTTCTACTAAACTTTTGGGATATAAAATAATGTGTAGAACTAGAATCCAAAAGTATATTCACTATTATTGAATTAATAAATAGTGTACCTATAACCACTTCATTTTTGGGGTTCACTTTAGTGGTGGTAAGGGAAAAAGATCACCCATGCTACCTTAGAGGTTGTTAGTTGCCTCAAAAAACCCTTGGATTATGGCACTGGTTTTCAATGTGCCCAATTATTTGTAGTTGAAGAAATAAAAAATACGTTGAGGGTCAAACAGAGCGTTCCTCTTCTATGTCGCAACCACATGTTTTTCATTTTGGTATTTAATGTTCAGGTCCCATTCTCTTCCACACCTAAAGAATTTCCTCACCCCTTCATGAAATTTCTTTGGTGCTTCTTTCCACACAATTGGAAGGTGGAGTGCAAGAATATTTTAGCACTGTTGGATTTATCCATCCGACCGCCAGAATTGAAGTCCACCTTTCACTTATTATCCCAATGATACCACTGAGATTCACTTATCTCCATTTCAACTTTGAGGGCACATCAAACAATTTCTTCATAGCTCTCGAAGTCATGGATTTCTAGGGGTGTCCTTAGGATAGGTTTTAGCCCACCAAAGAAGTGGTTAACCTTGTATTTAGGGGTAATGACAAAGCTAGAGGCATATTGTGCAAGACCTATGAAGTTTTCCTCGTACGCTCCAATGGATTCATCATCTTTTTTCTTGAGGTCAGGGAAGTACCTTTCTATCTTATGTTGGAGGGTGCGAGGAAAATATTTGTCAAAATTTTTTTTCTAGAAACCCTTCAATTCCAATGCCTCTATCTCTTCCTTAGGATTCATATTTTCGGTCAATGTCCACTATTTATCAGCTTCATCTTCCATACGTTAAACAACCAAAATAACCTTATCTTATTCAGAACACTTAATTATGGAGAAGATCTTTTCAATGGAGTTGATCCATTATTTAGAAATTTATGGATCAGATGATCCATTAAAAGTAGGAGGCCTTCGTCTCAGGAATCTCTCGATTATGACATGTTCTTTCATAGGGGGTTGAATTTTCCTCTTGACCCATTCCTCTATTCCAAACTTGGGTTAACTTAGAGATTATCTTGAAAATTTTCACGGTTCCCACTCCCATTAGATTGGGAAACTCATTAGAACAGTTGTTACATTGATATTCACATTGGTTGTTAGCCCGAGTCCTCATATTACTGAACATTGGCTAGAATAAGAGGAATGTTAGGGGCAACAAAGAATGGGTAATCCAAAGAAAAAAATGGATGACTTATAAATTACATTTATTTCTTTAACTTATAAATTTATAGGGTTTAATCTATGTTATCCATGATCTACTTCCCAAAATATATTCTTAGGGTCATTTTTTATTCCCTTAACAGTGGTTCATACTAATATTATTTGTTCACCAAAGCATATCCCATAGGAGTTTCATATCCAAGTGTGTAGCAAGGCTCATTGTCATGCACTAATTCTCGTTCGAGTCTAGCTCAATGTGGGGTTTTTGGGTTTTACCCCTATATAAATCTATGATAGAGATGGATCTACCTGATCGTATCTAAACATGGATGTATTTACTTGATAAAAGACTTACTAAATACTCACCAAAATTTAGAAATGTCTTTATTATGCTTAGTCTTATCCCTAAGGATTTCACTAGGGTTTTCTAATCCTAATCCCATAAATAACTAATCCTTTCCTATGATACCAACTATAACAACCCTGCTCTATATTTCACACATAAAAAGATTTTATTACATAAAAACTTTACTTGATATAAGATATAATATCTAGAGGTCTAGTTTCGTTGGGGCTTAGGAACATTACATAAAAACTTAGTACATAAAACAAAATATCTTTATTAAAAAATTATTTTACATGACCACAAAATTCTATTGTACTTAGCATTTCATGGGATAACCTGAGGACATGCATAAGAAATGGGTGAGCTATAAATACCAGTAAGGGAGTAAACAAGGAATAATAAGAGGAATACAGTACATGTTAGTAAATAGGCATATCAATGGATCATAAGAATAACATGAACATAAAGGCATGATATAGCATCATTATCATAACATGGAAATGTGGCCACAAAACATGTCATGGTATTAGCATGAGTTTTGGAACTGAAAAACATGTCTGAAAAATATTTCAAATTCTTCTAGACATGATCCAAGGTCATATCCTATTTCGCAATGTTCGATTTGAAATTTCGAAGAGCTTGAACAGAGTTATGGAGTAGTAGTTATGGACATTTGAAGTTGGGCTGGAAAACTGGTTCGCAGAGCCCAATTGTGAAGCTCCCTCCACGATCGAAGAGTAAATGAACTTGATCAGAGCCTCCACGAGCTCCGTGAAGCTCTATGGTGGTCAACTCAATGGTTATGAAATACTTGAGGGAACTATACTGGAGCCTCCATGAGCACCGCAAAGCTCGATGATGATCAGCTCTGTAATTATGAGAAATTTGAGGGAAATCCCTCCTGTTGCAGAGTGTGATTTTCTTCATGGTGCGCATTTGTACTTCGCGGAATGCATTTGTGATTCATGATGCACTCTACCGACTTCCATTTCCTATAAATAAATAGATCACCCCACTTCATAAGAATAGTCATGTCACCCCTTGGGCAGCTGATTTCCCATTTCGCGGAGCTCTAGGGCACTGCGAAACGATGCCCTTCACAAAGGGCTCCACAAGAAGCTTTTCTCATAGAGAGGATTTACTCCAGGAGAGGCTTTGCTCCATGAGATACTTTTCTCCACGAGACCCTTTTCACCATGAGACGATTTTCTTGATGAGGCTCTTTACTTCATAAGAATATTTTCTCCGTGATCCCCTTTTCTCTGTGAGCCCATATGCTCCGTGAGTCCAGGCTCTGTGAGCATCTTTCCTTCATGAAGCTTTTTCACGAGACCCCATGCTCAGTGAGCCCCTTTCCTATATGAAGCTACTTTATGAAGATTAATATATTTCAAAGATCTTACCTTTGCACCCTCTTGTCCATACCGCGGGAGCTGCGCCCCCACTCCCCCACTCTGGTTCAGTGATGCGCCTCGGTCCCAGACCCCCAGGTAGATCCCTTCACTACCGTTACTCACCCCCATCAAAAATGGAGAGTTTCACCATGAATGTTTTAGGCTGGGATATCAGGAATTTCTTTTGCGCCCTTATGCGCACCCACCTTCCACTAATGGGATAACATGATTTGAGATAATCCTTTGCACACCATGAAACACCTTGAGTTGACCTATTCCTCTTGGTTCGTTTCCCAAGTCATGAGTTGATATTCTCATAATCAAATCCTCGAGTACCTTGAGTCGAACCATTCCTCAAGAAACTCATCCAAACCCTATCACCTGACTCATATGTTAGGATCCATTAAAAAGGGAAACTCTTTAATAATTCCCAAA
The DNA here is from genome assembly GCA_963277665.1 of Viscum album. Lineage (NCBI taxonomy): Eukaryota > Viridiplantae > Streptophyta > Magnoliopsida > Santalales > Viscaceae > Viscum > Viscum album. The sequence goes on from OY728125.1 coordinate 149,702,052, forward strand.
ACCAACCATTTCTAGGTGCCCTATGCCAAAAAGTTCTATATACAAGACTATACACTATTGTACACCCAATGTTCCAATCATAGGATGCCTCTTACTCCAAAAAAGAGATTCCTTGTGCTCCAAGCATGAGATGTCCATAGTCCTCTCTATATTACTATAAACTGTAGTAATCCCTATGTGAAAAATATAGGATTCCTCTTACTCCAAACAAGAGATGTCTTATGGTCCAAGCATAAGATGCTAACATTCATTTCTACATGACTATAAACTGTAGTATGCCCTATGTGACAAACATAGGATGCCACTTTCTCCAAAAAAGGCATGCCTTATGCCTCAAGCATAAGATGCCAAAAATCCTATCTACATGACAACAAACTGGAGCATTCCATACACTTCAATAATAGGATTCCTCTTGTTCCAAATAAGAGTTTCCTTATGTGAAAATCATAAGATACCTCATTCCATGATTATAATGGAAAAATTTCATGAGTGTTGGAATCTGTTCGAGAAATCCATCCTTCCACCTCATAATTTGTGTGTCCTTCATTCGGATCTTCATCCTCATTCAGGTCTGAAGGGACCCCCAAAAGTCCGGGTCCCATACTGCCTCTTCTCACCTACCGTTCTGGGCCAACACCCTTGAAGACTTTGGACTACACTTCAAGTCAGGTCCTATGTTTTGAAAGTGGTCAATAGTCGACCCTCATTAGTTTTTCCCCATTTCAGGATAACATGATACGAATAATGTGTTTCAAACATGGTCAACAGTTATCCTCCATCATAATGCCACCCTCACCACTTTTCAAATGTTTGGCATGTGATTCACACTTTTCATCTCCCTTTGTCTGGACTGATTCCAACACCCTTGATATTATCCCGCTTGTGCACTAGTGCATAGGTGTAATACTTAATTATATTCCTTAACCCACCAGTGATTTGGGATGCCCTCATGGACAGACTTGAGGAAGACATTATGGGAATCTTTCTTACGTAATCCCCATTCAACATTTCCTCTCCATAAAGGCACCCGAAAAGTTTCTATGCGTAAGACCCATTCACTATTGCCTCTCCTTAGCGGTACTCAGACAGCTTCCTTGCGTAAGCCCCATCCATTTTCGCTCCAAAGAGGCACCTGGTAAGCTTCTATACGTAATCCCCATTAACCATTTCCACTCCATAGCGGCACACAGGAAGCTTCTATGTCTAATCCCCATCCACCATTGCCACTCCTTAGAGGAACCCAGATAGCTTCTTTGCGTAAGACCCACTCACCATTGCCACACGACAACGGCACCCGAGAAGTTCCCTTGTGTAAGCCCCATTCACCATTGCAGCTCCATAGCGATACTCGGTAAGCATTCTTTCATAATCCCCATTCACCATTGTCGCTCCATAGTGGCACCCGGGAAACATCCTTGTGTAAGACCCATTCACCATTACCGCTCTATAGTTTCACCTAGGCAACTACCTTGTGTAAGCCCCATTCACTATTGTCCCTTCATAGCGACACTCGAGCAGCTTCTATGTGTAATCCCCAATCACTATTGATGCTCCTTAGTAGCACTAAGAAATCTTCCTTGCATAAGTCCCATTTGTTACATCTCCATAGAGGCACTTTGGAAACTTCTATGTGTAAGCCCCATTCACCATTGTCACTCCATATCGGCACCTTGGAAGTTTCCTTTCTTAATCCCCATTCACTATTTCCATTCCTTAGCGGCAACTGAGTAGCTTCCTGGCGTAAGCCCCGTCCATTTTAACTCCATAGAAGCTCCCATGCATCTTCCTTGCGTAATTCCATTCACCATTGCCACTCCATAGAAGAACCCTAGAAACTTCCTTTCATAAGCCCCATTCACCATTGCCACTCCATAGAGGCACCCATGCATCTTCCTTGCATAAGCCTCATTCACCATTGTTGCTCCCTAGCATCACCTGGGCAGCTTCCTTTCATAAGCCCCATTCACCATTTCCAATCCATAGAAGCACCTGGGCATCTTCCTTGAATAATCCCCATTCAACATTGCCTCTCCAGAGCAGCACCCAAAAAGATACCTTGCATAATCCCCATTCACAATTGCCGCTCCACAACAGCACCCATGCAGCTTCCTTGCATATTCCCCATTCAACACCCTTCATGGACACACCTTTGTCCCATGATAGTCTGTTCTTTGATGCCTCTTGTTTCTCACACTAAGCACGACTCACGTAGGCTTAGAGTAGTAAGCATTGGCTATGGTGTCCTACCTAGGCCGCCCTTGAGGGTAATTCCAAACACCTCTTTCGAAATACGAGTACTTTGATCCTTGTCAAGGAAAGGTATGTAAGAATAATCCCTGAGGTTAAATCCCAACACCCATTAGTCTCGATGCCCTTCATGTCGGTTCACTAAACACCTATCCTAAACTACGCATACTTTGATCCTTATCTTGGCATGGTATGTAGGAAGCCTTCTCGAGGTTAAAGTCCAACACCTATTGGTCCCGAAACCCTTCACGTCGGTTTACCAACCCCTATTTTGAACTACATGGACTTTGATTATTGACAAGGCGAGGTATGTAGGAATCATCCATGAGGTTTAAGCCCAACAATGATTGGTCCCAACCCCCTTCACGCCAGTTAACCAAACACCATCCTGAACTACATGGAATTCATTCTTTTCCAAGGCAAGGTGTGTAGGAAGCCTCCCTGAGGTTCAAGACCAACACCCATTGGTCACGACCACTTCAAATCGGTCCACCCACGTCCTGCATGATGTTAAATTTTATACCTTTTTGGTCCCGAAAGACACTAAACTATTCCATGACCAGTGATAAGTTGTTGTGTCCCCCAACCAGCAGTAAGCGTTTGTGTCTCCCGACTGGCGATAAGCTGTTGTGTTCCCTAACCAGTGGTAAGCCATTGTTAACCCCAATCGACGGTAATCCGTCATGTTCCCAAATCTACCATAAGCCATTGTAGTCTCCATTGTCGGAACCTGCATCTTTGGTCCTCCCTAGTGGCATCAAACCAACCCGGGCTGATAACCACGCGTAAGCCCCAATATATCGTCAGGTCGTTGTCCTCTGCATACACCCCGATTATATTCCCTCATCCTGAACTATGTGTACTTCGATCCTTTCCAAGGTAAGATACGTAGGAAGCCTCCATGAGGTTCAAGTCCATCACTCATGTACCATCATGGTCTCTCCCTTGAGCCTATGTGTTTCGGGAGCATCATTCCCCATACAAGAGGTTCCATATCCTCTAGATCCCATCCCTGTGCCCATTCTCATGGGCTGCCTCCTTAAGTGTCCCATCGCCCCACTGAACTACGTGGAATTTGATTCCCTACCATGGGGATATGTAGGAAGTCACATTAATGATCAAGACCAACAGTACCGTCACCTTCATAGAGGTTCCATCTCATTCCCGCAGCACTTCATATAAGTCTCCATCATCCGTCCTAATTATTACTCAGGAAGCCACATCCCGGTGAAATCATGTCACCCACTCTCTCACTACTTCTAGCATTAATCTGTTAACTAACCACACATTAGTCCCAGTATCAGTGTTCCCTCCATAGGGTGAACCTACCTTATCTAATCTCATTAATTTTCTTATTAGTATGATCCATCTCCACAAGACATTAAACTCGCAACATACCCCGTGCTAAACATGGGAAGCTGAAAAAACCTCAGAGACATGCCTTGGCCATATGATACCCCATGATCCACAAGTGATGCCTTGAGTTCTTTTCCCTTGATATGCCTTCTTATGAGGAAGAATATAGGTTCCCCAATGTCTTTGCACCTAGAGATTCCCTGACATGCTGGATGTTGTCATCTACTTTAACTGAAGGTTGCTACCCTATCCAGACCCTTTGGAATTTCTTGACGGATATAGAGTAATTAACCAATGTCCACAGAGATATGGCACCAGGAATGAGATTCACGAACCACGACTCAAATCAATGAGGGAGACCCGAACAAGGTAATGAGTTCTGAGGAGGAATCCACGAAAGGAGGAACCAACATCCCATCATCCTATTTCAATCATGGAGAAAATGTCCCTGAATAAGCAATGGATGCCAACCACCTTTGGAAAGTGGGAAAATGGGGCAACAATCAAAGCATCCACATCCTCTTCAAACAGACGGATGCGTGCACCCTGATGAAAGCATCAAAAATAGAAATGGTGAACCTGACGTGAATCTATTCACCTTTAATAGTGAGTAGACCAAATATGTCAGACCCTTCCACCACAAGAGGCCGTGTAGGGGGAATCCACCCCTGTTTCCATCCGATCATGGATGACTCCGCCACAATAAGAGGCCATACAGGGTGGATCTGCCCTAACTCCATAGGTTCCTCACCAACCCTTCTACCTCAAGAGGCCGAGCAGGGGGAATCTACCTCCGACTTCATCGGCTCCTCAACGACCTCATCGCCTCAAGAGGTCGTACACGGGGTATCCCCCTGACTCCATCGGCTCCTCGCCGACCCTTCCCCCTCAAGAGGCCGCGTAGGGGGCATCCTCCCCTAACTCCATCGGCTCTTAGCTGACGTCACCGCCTCAAGAGGCCGTTCAGGGGGCATCCAACCCCGACTCCATCAGCTACTCGCTGACCCTGCTACCTCAAGAGGCTGCGCAGGTGGCATCCGCCACCCCACTCCATCAGCTCCTCACCAACACCACCACCTCAAGAGGCTGCATAGGGGGAATCCTCCCCCGACTACATCTGATCCTCACCGACCTCTCCGGCTCAAGAGGCTATTCAGGGGGAATCCTCCCCTGACTGCATCGGCTCCTCACCAACCCTGCCACCTCAAGAGGCCACGTAGGGGGGATTTTCCTCAGACTCAATCGGGTCCTCACCGACCCCACTGCCTTAAGAGGCTGTGTATGGGGCACCCGCCACCTTACTTCATTGGATTCTTTCCAACTCTGCTACCCTCATAGGGCAGGCTGGGTGAAACCACCACCAATCCAATGGTGTATCTTCAATTGCACCAATATCCAATGCGGAGGTCCTCTATGAACCGCCATCTCCGAACACAAAAGTATTCCATGTCACCATCACTAGCCACAGTAGAGGTTCTCCACCCACCACTATAATTCGGCATAAGGTTCATCCCCATCACCATCAGCAACCACCACCGAGGTCTTCCCCGCACTACTACCGTTCGGTACGAAGGTCCTCCCCATCCCCGGAATCCACCATCATGGAGGTCATCCCCACGTATCTATAATGTTTCACTTCCTTATGAGAAGATTCTCTAGGCTTCCACGCCTTCCAGGATACATCACCTCCATCATACCAACGTCCAGGCTTCCACACATTTCGGGCTCCATCACCCACGTCGTACCGATGCTCCCGGAATCCACGCCTTCCTAGATCCATCACCCCTATCATACCAATGCTCCATGATTCCAAGCCTTCTGGGCTTCATCATCCCCATCATTCTGACACTTGATGCTTCCATGCCTTTCAGGCTCCATCACCCCCGTCATACCAATGTCCAAGCTTCCACACCTTCTAGGCTCTATCGCCCCCATCGTACTGACACTCCAGGCTTCCATGCCTTCCTAGCTCCATCACCTCCATCGTAACGAAGCTCCAGGATTCCATGCCTTTCGAGCTCTATCTCCCGCGTCATACTGTTGTTCAGGATTCCATGCATTTCAGGATTCATCACCCTCATCGTACCAGTTCTCTAGGCTTCCAAGCCTTTTGGGCTCCATCACCCCCATCGTACCAATGCTCCAGGATTCCACGCCTTCCAGGCTCCATCGCCCCCATCATACTGACATCCAGGATTCCAGAACTTTCGGGCTTCATCAACCATGTCGTACCAACACTCCTAGTTTCCATGCCTTCCAGGCTTCATCTCCCCCATTGTATCGACATTACAGGCTTCCACGCCTTTTGGGCTCCATCACCCCCATTGTACCGACGCTCTAGGATTCCACCCCTTTTGGGATTCATCGCCCCCATCATACTGAAGCTCTAGGATTCGATTCTTTCTAGGCTCCATCTCCCCCATCGTACCGACATCCAGGCTTCCATGCCTTTCGAGATCCATCACCCCCGTCGTACCGACTCCCAGGCTTCCACACCATCCAGGCTCCATCGAACCCACCGTACTGACGTCCAGGATTCTATGACCTCTAGGATCAATCGCCCCCATCATTCCAACTTCCAGGATTCCACGCCTTTCAGGATTCATCGCCCCATCTTACTGACATCCCGGTTTCCACGCCTTCTGGGCACCATTGCCCATGTCGTACCGACAATATACACTTCCACGCCTTCCAGGATCTATCTCCCCCATCGTATCAACATGCAGAATTCCATGCCTTCTGGGCTCCATTTCACCCATCTTACTGGTGATCCATTATTCCACTCCTTCTGGGCTCCATCGCCCCGTTGTACCAACGTTTCCGGCTTCCACGCCCTTCGCGCTCCATCGCCCCCATCATACTGACGATCCTGGATTCATCACCACTCCGGAATGAGGGAATGTTGTCATCCCTACCACCCTTGTGACACTCTGTGTCATCCCAAATACCACATTTCATCAACCACAGAGTTCCTCCTTATGGACTCGACACTAGCTTGTGGAATGTACACTATGAGGTAGCCCAACTCACACATGAAGAACATCCATGCTTATGCTTGGGGAATTTTAAGGAAATCACATCATATAGATTCCACCCTCATCCCAACCCCCCAAAATGGGATATATATGAACATCCCTTTACTAAAACAATCGGTATGGTTTTACGTTCCAATTTCATGACATTAAACTACGTAACAACTATATCCTAGTTGTATGAAGTTAAACTGTAAAACAAAAATCATCTCGGTCGCATGACGTTAAACTATGGGACAACGTCTTGGTCACATGAAAAAAACTATAAAACATTTTGGTGAAAGCTTTGTGACCTAAAATTGCAGCAACCATGGTCAAAGCTACATGACCTAAAACTATAGCAACCATAGTCAAAGCTATGTGAACCTAGATGCCAGCCATCACTCGTCCTAGCTACACGACATTAAACTATGCACCTGGTCTGAACTATATGAACTTAAACTAAGAAAATTTTGTCCAACCAAAAAGAGATTAAACTATTTTTAGCACTATGGTATGTTACTCTAAGTTTATATAAGTCTTCCCACTAACACGCTCTGATGCACTGTGGTGTAGAACCCATAGTGTTGGACTTCAAATGAGCATAATCCCAATCCATTTCTACGCTTTGTAGAGTACCTTTATTTGGATACACACCTTCTTTCTTGTTTGAAGAGACCCTCTAATAGTATGGATGCTCAGCCTATGGATTGCCTACTATCCTAGGCCAATGCCCTAGAAAACATTGGATGAAATTTTGCGACAGGTACCGTGTTTTGAAAATGGTCAGCAGTCGACCGTCATTTTTCCATCATCATTCAAGGTAACATGATATGAATGTTGTGTTTAAAACACGTTCAAAACCTATCTCCATCATTACACCACCATCATTGTGATCCGGATATCAAACGCTATGATTCACCCCTTTTCACCTCTCTATATTTAGGTGGAACTCCAACACCCTTGTTGTTACCCTTCCGTGCATCTTTTCAAGTTGAATAAGTGGGCCCGTGTCAATGGGATATTTCCATCTTTACATCTCCATCCCCCTTTCTGTGTGCTTCCATGTGTCCGAAAATTCCCATCATTACTTCTTGTTTCTCACACCAAGCATGACTCATGTGGGCTTAGTCGTTTTGGTAGGATGTGTAATAATATGGTAAAGTGACACATACATCTTCATAGTGCATTATGTTAAAATTTATTATCATCCATCATGACAATAAACTACTCATTATTGTCCTGCATGACTTTAAATTTCTCATCTCCATCCTGCATGGCATTAAACTTTTCATCTTTGTCCCGCATGATGTTAAACTGCATCAACATCCTACATGGTGTTAAACTATTCATATTTGTCCTTAATGATGTTAAACTACTCATTATCATCCTGCATGACCTTAAACTACTCATATTTGTCCCACATAACATTAAACTGCGTCATCGTCCTTCATGACATTAAACCGCATCATCATCATGCATGACGTTAAAGTGTTCCTCATCATCCCGCATGATGTTAAACTGCATGATCGTCCTGCTTGAAATTAAACGGTTCATCTTTGTCTATCATGAAGTTAAACTGTTCATCTTCATCTGTCATGACATAATACTACTCATTATCATCCTACATGACTTTAAACTACTCATTATCATCCTGCATGACATTAAACTATTCATCTTTGTCCATCATGATGTTAAACTGCTCATTATCATCTTGCATGACTTTAAACAGATCATTATCATCCTGCATGACGTTAAACAACATCATCATCCTCCATGAAGTTAAACTATTCATAATCGTCCGTCATGATGTTAAACTTCTCATTATCACCCCGCAAGACTTTAAACTTTTCATTATCATCCTCCTTGACGATAAACTATTCATCTTCATCTGTCATGATGTTAAACAGTTCATTATCATCCTGAATTACTTTAAACTACTCATTATCATCCTGCATGATGTTAAATTGCATTATCATCCTGCATGATGTTAATCTATTCATCTTCATCCTTCATGATGTAAAATTTCTCATTATCATCCTGCATGACTTTAAACTGCTCATCTTTGAACTGCATGACGTCAAACTGCATCATCGGCCTGCATGAAATTAAACTGCATCATCATGCTGCATGACGTTAAACTATTCATCCTAATCCCTCATGACTTTAAAATGCATTATCATCCTTCATGACATTAAATTGTTAAACATCATCCGTCATGTTGTTAAACTACTCATTATTGTCTGGCATGACTTTAAACTTCCCATTATCATCTCGTGTGACGTTAAACTAAATCATTGTCAGTCATGACGTTAAACTGCTCATTATCATCTCGCATGACAATAAACTGAAAAATGATCTAAGCTCTATGAACCTAAACTAATATCACCAACATCCTCAACACATGACATTAAACTGAATGAACCATCCAAACTGAAGGAAGTAAAACCACTAAGCACTTGTCCCGCATGATAATAAACTGCAAAATGGATGTTACATTCCATCCGTGGCCCAACCATAGGTCCCTCATCCTTTTCGGTCTCCTTACCCAAGTTCTCACTTAGGATTGTATAGTGTGGTATGGTCTTATGTCCTCATTCACATCGGGTTACTCTCTGTGTTGTACATATCCTTCATTGAGATACCTTGCACGTATCTTCATCCTTACCGCATGACGTTAAACTGCACAACACCCCCAGAACTATGTATGGCTTGATTCCCATCTTCATGGGATATGTATGAATGCTAGTAAATTTTGTCTTCAGGTCTATCCCTACTTCTTAGAAACCTCATCTCTCTTTCCCCTTTGATTGAGTCCTCCAGGAGGGAAGGCATGTGGTGTGGTATGGGCTTATTTCTTCATTTATGTCAAGATTGTTACAACCATGCCACATACCTCCTCTTCTTTGGTAGTTCACCAATGTGCCCAAAATAACTCTAGTTCAGCACCTAGAGTGTTGAATCCTGCATGTACATGTTATCACCTATCCTCAGGCTTCATGCACCCCTTTATTTGGGTTTCCATCATCTTTCACATCCAAAAGGGCCCTTGAATTGTACAGATACATAGCCAATTGGATCTCCTATCATTTCTGGCCAATGACCTTGAGGGTCTCGAATAAAAAATTGATACATGTCCCGAGTTGCAAATATAGTCAGCGATCGACACTCATTTTTTGTTCCCATTTCAGGTCACACGATATGGATGTTGTGTTTCGAGCACTGTCAACAGTTATCCTCCATCATCACACCAACCCCATCAAGAATTAAATATTGGTAGCATGATTCACATCATTTCCACTCCATTATGTCCAAGTGGAATTTCGATACTCTTGGTACTGTTCCTCAGTGTGTATTTGCACGTTAGGAGGACAAGCCACTGTGAGGCTTCATTTAGGGACGCACATCGATTTCCCCTCTGTGTGTATTCCATGTGTTGCAATGACCTTCTCGGCCCTTGTTTCCCACATTGGGCATATATCACATGGTCTTAGGTATTCGGTCGAGGTTTTCAAACATTTGGAAGAGTCTCGCCACCTATGGTCTGAGATCTATGACCATAAACAACAACCACTCCACGTCCTTTCCACAAGACGTTAAACAATAATACATCTTCCAGAACTACGTATGTCTTGACTCCCATCCTCATGGGATACGTAAGAACGCCCAGGAAACATGTCTTCACGTCCATCCCAATGAATCTAAAATTAGCCCCCTATTTTTCCCCACGACTCTAACCCTTTTGGAATCATGTGGTGTGGCGATTACCTCTTGGGTTCCCATTTACGTTGGGTTTTACAACAGTCTCACCATGTGCCTCCCATGTCCTTTTCCAACCTGGTTCGAGTTCTATGACTCTAAACTAAGATCTCCCTATGGGAACTATGCATCATGTTTGGCTACTTCTCTGCCCTATGCACAATCCATTAAATCAAGCCCCCCCCTTAATGGCCCATCCTATGACCATTATGTTTGAAGCGTGAAATCTCAAGACCCTTTTCCTTGGAGGGGGACTCGACTCCCTCTATCGAATAAGTCTTATTGTTGTACTCATATGCATTGTGGAAAAGAGTCTGAAGTGTTGAATTTTCACTGGGACATTCACCTCATTCCATGTCCATGCTTTGTGGGAACATTATTTGGAACCTCATCCTCTTCCATGTTTGAAGGGACCCCAATTTACAGCCTGGTCTCATGCCACATTTTGTTACCTACCATCTTTTCCCAAGCTCACTAAGGAACCTCAGATGAAATTTGCGACAGGTCATGTGTTTCGAACATGGTTAGCAGTCGACCCTCATTTGTCTATCCCCATTACAGGAAAACACGATATGGATAATGTGTTTCCAACATGGTCAATAGTTATCCCCTATCGTCACACCATCATCATTGTGGGCTAGATCACGAGAATTATAGAGACCCGGAACTTGACGTATATAGATATTACATTACTTTTGCATAATACTTAATACATAACAAAAATAGACACACAAGGACCGTAATAGTTTAGTGTCTTTGGAATCTTGGAACATAATCTTCTAATCATGGTGAAAGATCTTCAACATCGCCCATAAAGATCTTCCACTTTTTGTTTCCTTACCTAAAACCTTTCTTTTAATCCTGGGAGAAAATAAAACAGAAAAAGGGTGAGCTCAAATGCTCAGTAAGGGTAAGCATGGATAAAATAAGACATACCATAAACATTTAAATTTAAAAACATGAACATAATGTTTAAACATAAAAATCTTGAGCAACGACATAAAACATGGAAGTACATAAGGCATAGATCATAATGGAACATAAATCATGATAAAATAGCATGGGAATAAAACATGTTATTGTGGAATCCATTAAGCACATGTAATGATTTCCATAGTATCCAAGACATTGCTTCCAAGACAATCTTAGTGGACAAAGTCCCTTTCTGAATCGAGTTCACTCCTCGTTCCAGTCTTGTAATACTGAACCAGATTAACTTATCATTCTAACCATGTGTATCTCATGAGATATAAATCATAACCAATGCATTGGAGGGAGATATAGGTCCCACCCATCTCATAATGAAATCAGTCTTACTTGTGCCACAAAATAAACATACATCATTCATAAAAACCCAATAAATAAAATGGGGTTCATAAACATCATCCCATCATCACATAATCCATATAAAAGAAATGGATATCATTTCATAATAAAAAAGTTAAACCATGTAAATCATAGAGAAATTATACTTGAAACATACACTTATGAAATAATGTCTTCTTAGATGAAAAAATGGTTTTTATAAAACATTTGTAATAAATTTTTGAGGAAAATATCCTTTCTTCTTCAAAATCAACTTCTTTTCACAAAACATCATGCAATTTTAAAAGAAAGATATTTTGTTGAAAATAGTCATGAAATATTTTGGAGGATGCTTCATGAAAATAAGGCTTTATAAAACCATAAAAATCCTTTCATTCCGTATAAGTTAAAAAAAACATTCTCCACGTACTTTTCCTAGAAAAGTCAAAAAGTACCTTATAGGGTAAATAAAAGAAATATTCCTTCCATACCATTGGGTAAAAGTAAAAATGGGTAAAAAGGAATTTAAACATACATGAAACCATTTTTAGGAAACATGGGAATGAATGATAACAATAAACCCAGAAAATATTTACAAATAAACAATCTCAGATAAGAATGAGATTGGAATAATTATCCCTTACCTTAGGTCCGATATGCTTCGTATGGATCCAAAACTCCTATATAATAATTTAAATAATGTCATTGACTTATTAAATAATCAGATTCATTGTTATGATATCATATTGGTTTCACTTATGACTTTATATTACCCATTCTTTTGTAAATTGCATGTTAAAGTAGTGTTTTGGGTAAAATCATTTCATTTATCATATGTGTTTCGACTTGTCGTTCTTGATATTATTACTTATATCCTAATTTAAATAATTCCAGAGGGTAAAACATTATTTATATATAATATATATTCATCATATACATATATATTATAGATCTATAAAAATAAAGGAAATACACCATTCATGGAGATGGCAGGTCATACGTACGCATGAACGCTGTTTTCGTTTCCTTATTGAATTGAATGAAATTAAATAGATGACATACATATATATATATATACATAAATCAAGTAGCATTATTATGTCATATATTTCATTATTATTCATTATATATACTTTATAATCATTCTTGAATGGTTAATCATGGAAAATGAATCTCATCGCGTTCGTGGAGACAGTAGTCCGTACGTACGCACAAGCAATGATATATTTACCATGATCGTGTAATTATATTAAAATGTATGTATAATATTTCAGAATCAATATAACTTTACAATAATCATATATATTCATTACTTTCACCATTATACGCATCCAATTAAGGTGGTGGTGGAAAATTGATTACACCACGGCGTGGAGACGACATTCCGTACGTACGCATGCGCGGTGATTTCATTTTCCATAGGATGGATAGATGGTGAAATATGGTTGTTTAATAATTGTAAAAACATATCATTATATGAGTGATATTGATGTTATTACTTCATAATGAAACAACTAAAGAAGAAGAAGTGGAAGAAGAAATAAAGTTGAAAGAATCGGTAACGAACATTACCTATTCTTTGAAGCGCCTCTTTGAGACCTCCTCTTAAGGCACTAAAATTGGTGTTTGAAGAAGAAAAGGACCTCTAGGATATTTCTAGGGAAGTGGAGAAAAGAATTTGGCAGGGGTTGGCCGAGCATGAAGGCTCAAAGTGGTGTGAGGAAGAGAGGGATGAGGTTCCCTTTTATAAGGGAGGAGAGGGGCACCTTTGGAATAACAAAAAATATTATCTTATTATAAAGTCATATTCTGTTTTTAATAGCTCCAAATTGAGTTATTTCTAAGCTAAGGTGGGGATGGATCAAAATACTCTAATCCAATAGAATTAAGACAAGTTTAGGTTTCTATTTTAACCATATCATTTAGATTAAACTTTAAGTTTGGTAATTTAACTTTTACCGTGTCTTCTTGTTTTCTTACACTATAAGGTTAATAAACACACTATAACAAGCCAAAAGAACCCCAAGTTGTTTATTAGTAATATATATAACCTTATATAAGTCATTTGGCCGAACCTTAGATTTTGATGAATAAAATAATAATTAATAATATAATATTTGTTTTAAAAACTATTTTATGTCAATTTTGACACTATTTGGTAATTGATTTTTGTGAAAATCATAACAGAATTATTAGTTCAAATTTTTTTAACTAAATAAATAAAAACATGGAATATTAACCTATAAAATTAGTGGAATTCATAAAAAGTCTCAAATTTAATTTATTTGGGTATTTATAACATCAATTATGTCAATATTTCATTAATAAGATAATTACTGCATCATCTTTGTGTCATAAATAAATTATATTATTTCATGTCAAATTTTTTTTAATAAAATACCATTATGTAGGAACTTATTTTTTATTTCTAATTAATAGTTATAGTCTAATTTATCTTATGTATAACCCTATATTAAAAATTATTTACTTATTAAACTTTTATTTTAACTATTTTTACCCTTCTTTAAATAAATTAATATTAAATGTCCTAATCTAATCCAAGTGGGCCTAAATAGTCTTATTTTTTTTCCTAAGGTTTTTTTTGGTCGAATTAAACTTATCCAATAGAATTAGGACATTTTTTAGGGTAATAATAATATCATTTTTACCCTTAATTATCCTATTTACTTTTAACCGTGGTAAATAAAATAAAACGTTACTATTCACCAAAAAATATTTTCATCTCATTGAACCTCATTTTAGTCCTTGATATTAACCGTGTCTCTTAGACTTTCTAAATTCCACTCACAGAAGCAGTAAAATTATGTTTTATAAAAAATTTAGTTTTTTAACTACCACTTAGTGGTTTCACTATTCATCAAAAAATGAAAGTTTCCAGAAAAATACCAAAAATTAGGCCTAAGATATATTTGATATTATGAATTCAAAAATAATGTCTATCTTACCAAATTCAAAACATATTAGTTGCGTTAATTAATTTAAAAATTTATTCCCGTCGTCAAAACAAATAGCATGTTTTTAAGAGATAATAACTATCAAAAGATTGACACTTGTTTATGTCTGGTTTAAATGTGAAATTACATCCAATGACCAACATTGTATTAAATGGTAAAAATATATTCTAAATATACTTTAAAACCACTCAAATTAATAATTTATCACTATTAATTATTTCGATTAAAAAAGTTACTTTTAATTAAAATTTAGTAATTTTCACTATTCATCAAAATATGAAAGTTATCCGAAAAGTACCAAAATTTTACCCGAAGCTAATTTCGATATTCCGAATCCAAAAATGAAGTCCATTTTGAAAGATAAAATTTATAAAATTTCAAAAAGTGGGTATTACTATTCATAACGGCTAGTTCATAATAATATTATAATAATATCTCGTTTAGTGAAACTCGGTATTGTGTACTACACACGCTACCGAGGAAGGTCTTTATTGCGTGTAATGCAAGACAAGTCAGTGCTATGTGTAGTGAACACTCTATTTAGTGTTGCGTATAACATAATCAAAACTTATTTCATTTATACATTAAACAAAATCTATACATAATGTTGTGTAGAATAGTTTCTACAAAATGAACTTGAAATTGTGTGTAACGCGAGCCAAGAATAGTGTTGCATATACTACAAGAAAATATAGTTTTGCGTATATCACAAGATAATTTTGGTGTAGCATACAACACAAGACATTAAAAATAATATTTTTCATAAAATCTCGGGGTGTTATATTCTACCCCCCTTAAAATGAATTTCTCCCTCGAAATTCGTCGGGGTTATAAAGGGTTTATTACATGAGAGTTTCTTTCATAGAAACCCACATCGTAAAAAATAATACTAAAACTTCATTTAAAAAAGGAACATTAGAAACATAACGGATACCCAAATAACTCATCACTTGGTTTCAACATAGGACAACATAGGTGAAAATATGGATATGGGGGAAAAATCTAACCATCATGTTTTAATGGAGAGTGGTTGAGAAAATGGCTATGAAAAATCCATGAATCACAAAGCTATAAATTTGTGATGATCTAATGTACCATCTGATTCATCGGATATAAGAGCACAAGGACAACATTTTTCGTTTTCAATATCATTTCCCTAAAGTTGAAAATTTTGAATTAGAATGAATACTTTCTTGATTTTGGTACAATCTCACTGTTGTTCGTGCTTTGAAAAATTTCTACTTTATCTCTTAAAGAAATGAAGTTGAATTTGTTATTCATGAAGTGTTAACAGGTCATGTGATAGAATGATGGGTCACTCAATCTGTTTCAAGCAAAAGGTTAGCAAAAGTTATCAAATATACATAAGTCCATCTATGGTGAGGTTAATCATATACGATTCCAAAAATAAACATAAACTTCATATATCATACAACTTAATAAAATAAAACTAGTTTCTACTAACCAAGGACTTCCTGTAGGCAAGTGGTAGGTGATAAAGGCCAGTCACACTTCGGTTGTGGGTTCGATTCCCACAGCCTTGTCTGACACGATGGGTTG
Source organism: Viscum album (assembly GCA_963277665.1). Classification (NCBI taxonomy): domain Eukaryota; kingdom Viridiplantae; phylum Streptophyta; class Magnoliopsida; order Santalales; family Viscaceae; genus Viscum; species Viscum album. Next base: position 149,718,265 of record OY728125.1, read on the forward strand.
TCGCCTGTCCTGCAGGTTGTCCTATTTCTAAAACTACATTACTATAACATCCCATCAATAATATCGAACTAACTTATGTCCAACATAATCCATTCCAATCATTAGGCTTATCTAAAATACTGCAGTCCAAGCTCATAGTATAAAGAAAATTATTACTTGAAATGTCGCATAACAATCACGTGAATGCCATCATTTATCCCTCATATATCATAAGATATATCTTGTTGGTCAAATTACAAACATGTGAGTACCTTAATCATGTATTCTCTTGAAGAATGAATACCCATTAAACCTTAGTGAAAACATGAATGTTGTTAAATTTTAACACTTTCCACACACCAAAATCCCAAAAATTATATATACTCAAACCATAATATCACTTAGTCCTTGTATCAGTCATGAGCTCATGATTACTATCATATTACTTTCTCCTTATCCCTTTATTATGCGCACATCATCTGCTTTCTAAAAATATTTCAATCACCTTTTCATGGTTACCAGTACCATATAATTATTGAAAACCAATACATAGATATTCCAAAATTCGACAATACCATAAATGAGATTCCATGATACTATTTTGAAATCCCATTACATAAACACTTAATCATTACACAACATCATTTTCATACTCAACATCACAAATAATGATCGCATGAGACTTCCCTTTATCCTATGCTTTAAAAGGATGCTCACGTTGATCATCATTAACCAGTGGATTAGGGCATTTATTAGCATAATTCCCCATTTCCTTGCACTTGAAGCATTGAAGTGTTGGTGCAGAGTTCTCTGTAGTATTTTGTCTATTCACATCATTAGAAACCTTTTTCCCATTACTTTGACAATCAACTTCTCTATGACCTTATTTTCCACACTTAAAACATTTTATAGTACCTTTTAGGCAATCTCCACCATGCTTCTTTCCACACATTGAGCATAAAGAAACATTCATCTTCTTTTCACCATTGTTCTGAGATTTCTCCTTGAACTCCATCTTTCGTTTCATGTCAAAACCATGAGACGGATATGTTACACCAACTTCTAGTTCTACCTTGACATCACAACACACAATTTCTTCATAGCTACTGAAGTATCTTATAACTAATTCCCTTCGAAGACTTGGTTTTAAGCCACTGAAAAATAGATCAACTTTACTTTCAGGTTGGATGATAAAGCCAGGTGCATACCTTGCAAGTCTTGTAAAATTCGCTTCATATATACCAAAAGATTAATCATCCTTCTTCTTAAGCTCAAGAAACTCCTTTTCCATCTTTGTTCGAAGAATACGAGGGAGGTACTTACTAAAAAACAAGTTCTTGAACTCGTCCCATTCCATGGATTCAATTTCATCTCTTTGCCTCGTATTCTTGATAAAATTCCACCTTTGATCAGCATCACCTTCCAAACGATATACTGCTAAGATGACTTTATCATACTCCGAACATTATAGAACTGAAAATATATTTTCAGTAGTAATGATCCATTGTTCAGCCACTAAGGGATCAGAAGACCCGCTGAATGAAGGTGGATGCTGCCTGATGAAGGATTCAACAGAATATTTCTCCTTTCTCTGCTCATTTTGAAATCCAGAATGATTCATAGCTTGTGTAAGTAGAGAAATAATATTGTGAACTCCATATCCCATGACATTGGTTTGGTCAGGAGGACAATCATTGCATTGTCCATTAAATTGATCAACACGGTTCCTTCGGGTTCCAGCCATTGTCTAAAACCAAAAACTAATAGTGTGAGAGGCAAATACCATGCTAGGGAAAACAACATAATAAAGGGGGAGTAACTTCAATATATAACATCTTAGGTTTAATTCTACGATCATTAATGCAATTATAGGACTATAACCTATAAGTATACTTAACCATATCGACATTCGTAGACATACCTTAGAAATATCTCTAGGGATCTCACTAAAGTTTTCGCATCCTAGTTTCCAAAGGTTAACTAACCCTTTCCTCTGATACCAATTGCAGAGACTCGAAGCTTGACGTACGTAGATATTAAATTACTTTTTCAGAATACTTAATACATAACAAAAACAGACACACAAGGACCATAATAGTTTAGTTTCTTTGGAAACATGGAACATAATCTTCTAATCGTGGTGAAAGATCTTCAACATCTCCCATAAAGATCTTACACCTTTTGTTTCCTTACCTAAAACCTTTCTTTTAATCCTGGGGGAAAATAAAACATAAAAAAGGTGAGCTCAAATGCTCAGTAAGGGTAAGAATGGATAAAATAAAACATACCATATACATTTGAAATTAAAAACATGAACATAATGTTTAAACAACAAAATATTGAGCTACGACATAAAACATGGAAGTACATAAGGCATAGATCATAATGGAACACAAATAATGATAAAATAGAATGGAAATAAAACATTTAATTGTGGAATCCATTAAGCACATGTAATGATTTCCATATTATCCAAGACATTGCTACCAAGACCATCTTAGTGGACAAAGTCCCTTTATGAATCGAGTTCACTCCTCGTTCCAGTCCTGTAATACTGAACCAGATTAACTTACCGTTCCAGCCATGTCTATCTCATGAGATATAATTCTTTACCCAATGCATTGTAGGGAGATATAGGTCCCACCCATCTCATAATGAAATCATTCTTACTTGTGCCACAAAATAAACATACATCATTCATAAAAACACAATAAATAAAATGTGTTTCATAAACATCATCCCATCATCACATAATCCATATAAAAGAAATGGATATCATTTCATAATAATAAAATTGAAACCATGTAAATCATAGAGATATTATACTTGAAAGATACATATATGAAATAATGTCATCTAAGATGAAAAATGGTTTTGATAAAACACTCGAAATGAATTCTTGAGGAAATATCCTTTCTTCTTCAAAATCAATTTCTTCTCACAAAACGTCATGCAATTTGTAAAAGAAAAGGATTTTGTTGAAAATAGTCATGAAATATTTTGGATTAAGCTTCATGAAATTAAGGCTTTATAAAACCGTAAAAATCCTTTCATTCCGTATAAGTTAAAAAAAAAACATTCTTCTCGTACTTTTCCCGGAAAAGTCAAAAAGTACCTTGTAGGGTAAATAAAAGAAATATTACATACATACCATTGGTTAAAAGTAAAAATGGATAAAAGGACTTTAAAAATACATGAAACCATTTTTAGGAAACATGGACATGGATGATAACATTAACCCCAGTAAATACTTACAAATAAACAATCTCGGATAAGAACGAGATTGGAATAGTTATCCCTTACCTTAGGTCCGATATGCTTCGTATGGATCCAAACCTTCTATATAATGATTTAAATAATGTAATTGACTTATTATATAATCATATTCATTGTTATGATATCATATATGTTTCACTTATGACTTTATATTACCCATTTTTTTGTAAATTCCATGTTAATGTAGTGTTTTGGGTAAAATCATTTCATTTATCGTATGTGTTTCGACTTGTCATTCTTGATATTATTACTTATACCCTGATTTACATAATTACAGAGTGTAAAAAATGATTTATATATAATATATATTCATCATCTACATATATATTATATATCTATAATAAGAAAGTAAATACCCCGTTCATGGAGATGGTAGGTCGTACGTACGCAAGAGCGCTGTTTTCGTTTCCTTATCGAATTGAATGAAATTAAATAGATGAAATACATATATATATATACATAAATCAAGTAGAATTATTATGTCATATATTTCATTATTATTCATTATATATACTTTATAATCATTCTTGAATGGTTAATCATGGAAAATGAATCTCATCGCGTTCGTGGAGAAGGTAGTCCGTACGTACGCACGAGCGATGATATCATTACCATGATCATGGAATTGTATTAAAGTGTATGTATAATATTAAATAATCAATATAACTTTACAATAATCATATATATTCATTACTTTCACCATTATACCCATCCAATTAAGGTGGTGGTGGAAAATATATTACACCACGGCGTGGAGACGGTATTACATACGTACGCACACGCGGTGATTTCATTTTCCGTAGGATGGATAGATGGTGAAATATGGTTGTTTCATACTTATAATAAAATATAACTATATTAGTGATACTTATGTTATTACTTCATAATGAAACAACTAAATAAGAATAAGTGGAAGAAGAAATAAAGTTGAAAGAATCGGTAACGGACATTACCTCTTCTTTGAAGCGCCTCTTTGAGACCTCCACTTAGGGAACTAAAATTAGTCTTTGAATAATACCATGACCTCTAGGATGTTTCTAGAGAAGTGGATAAGAGAATTTCTAAGGGTTTGGTCGAGCTTGATGACCCAAACTGGTGTGAGGAAGAGAGGTAGGAGGTGCCCTTTTATAAGGGAGGAGAGGGGCACCTTTGGAATAACGAAAAATATTATTTTATTACAAAGTCATATTCGGTTTTTAAGAGCTCCAAATTGAGTTATTTCAAAGATAAGGTGTTTATGGGTAGAAATAATCTAATACAATATAATTAAGACAAATTTAGGTTTCTATTTTAACCTTATCATTTAGATTTATCTTTAAGTTAGATAATTTAACTTTTACCGTGTCTTCTTGTTTTCTTACACTATAAGGTTAATAAACATACTATAACAAGCCAAAAGAACCCCAAGTTGTTTATTATTAATATATATAACCTTATATAAGTAATTTGGCCGAACATTATATTTTTAGGAATAAAATAACAATTAATAATATAATATTTGTTTTAAGAACTATTTTTTGTCAATTTTGACACTATTTGGTAATTGTTTTGTGTGAAAATCATAACAGAATGATTAGTTCGAAGAAAGTTAACTAAATCGATAATAAAATGTCATATTAACCTAGAAAATTAGTGTAATTCATAAAAAGTCTCAAATTGCATTTATTTGGGTATTTATAACATCAATTATGTCAATATTTCATTAATAAGATAATTACAACATCATCTTTGTGTCATAAATAAATTAAATTATTTAATGTCTAAAAATTATAAAAAAAATACCATTATGTAGTAAATAGTTATATATTTATAATGAATATTTATAGTTGAATTTATCTTATGTGAAACCCTATATTAAAAATTATTTACTTATTAAACATTGAATTTAACTATTTTAACCCTTCTTTAAATAAATTAATATTAAATGTCCTAATCTAATTCAAGTGAGCCTAAATGGTCATATTGTATTCCTAAGGTTGTTTTTGGTCGAATTAAACTTATTCAATAGAATTATGACATGTGTTAGGGTAATAATAATATCATTTGTACCCTTAATTATCCTATTTACTTTTAACCGTGGTAAATAAAAGTAAAAAGTTACTATTCATCAAAAAATATTTTCATCTCATTGAACCACATTTTAGTCCTTGATATTAACCGTGTCTCTCGGATTTTCGAAATTCCACTCACAGCTGCGGTAAAATTAAGTTTTATGAAAAAATCGGTTTTTTAACTACCACTTAGTGGTTTCATTATTCATCAAAAAATGAAATTTTCCAGAAAAATACCAAAAATTAGGCCTAAGCTATATTTTTTATTATGAATTCAAAAATGATATCTATTTTACCAAATTCATAACATATCAGTTCCATTAATTAATTTAAAATTTTATTCTCGTCGTCAAAACAAATATCATGTTTTTAAGAGATAATAACTATCAAAAGATTGACACTTTCTTATGTCTGGTTTAAATGTGAAATTACATCCAATGACCAACATTGTATTAAATGTTAAAAATATATTCCAAATATACTTTAAAACCACTCAAATTAAGAATTTATCACAATTAATTATTTCGATTAAAAAACTTGTTTTTAATTAAAATTTATTAATTTTCACTATTCATCAGAATATGAAAGTTATCCAAAAAGTACCAAATTTTCACCCTAATCTAATTTCGTTATTCCAAATCCAAAAATGAAGTCCATTTTGAAAGATAAAATTTATAAAATTTAAAAAAGTGGGTATTTATATTCATAACAGCTAGTTCATAATAATATTGTAATAATATCTCGTTTAGTGAAACTCGGTATTGCATACTACACACGCTATCGAGGAAGGTCTTTATTGCGTGTAATGAAAGCCAAGTCAATGCTGCGTGTAGTGAAAGCTCTATTTGGTGGTGCATATAACATAATCAAAAATTATTTCATTTATACATTAAACAAAATCTATACATAATGTTCCGTAGAATAGTTCCTACAAAACGAACTTGAAATTGTGTGTAACGCGGGCCAAGAATAGTGTTGCGTATACTACAAGAAAATACGGTGTTGCATATATTACAAGATAATTTTGGTGTAGCGTACAACACAAGACATTAAAAGGAATATTTTTCATAAAATCTCAGGCTGTTACAAGAATCGTGATTCACATTTCTTCACTTCCTTATGTTTAAGTGGAATTCCAACATACTCTGCTTTACCCCTTAGTGCATCTCGGTGTGTTAAGTAGGTGGGTCAGCATTACTGGGACATCATTCAACTAGCATCCCAAATCCCCTAACATGTGCCATCCTGTTCTAGGAAAGTCCCATCACAACTACTTGTTTCCCATATCGAGAAGGACTCACATGGGCTTAGTAGTTTTGGTAGGACGTGTATAGGCTCCGTCATGCCACACATGCCTTTCATCATCAAGCATGACGTTAAAATATGCTATAAGAACTACGTATGGATTGATGACCATCCTAATGTGGTATATAGGAACGTCCAAGAACCTTACCTCAAGCCCAACCCAACATCCGCTTTTAGTCCCTCGACCTAAAAAACCATCCTCCATGGATACGTGGTGTGTTGTTGACTTCTCATGATCTCATTCACATCGGTTTTATGGATACCACATCATGTTCCCCCTTCCTAGGATCATCCCTTTCACTTCTCATCTTGTCATATTACATTAAACTGCATGAGTCCATATGTCCTCAACGCATGACACTAAACTGTACTTATACCCTAAACAAGTTCAAGATGCTCTTTGTTAATCATGGGAAGCGTCAGTTTCCTCTCCAGAAAGGATTCTCCTTACTAGTTTTGGTCTCAGACCATATTATGCTTCAAGAATTACATTTGTCTTGATTCTCAACCATATGGGATACGTAGAGACGCCCAGTCTTTTCTCCTAGGGGCCAACCTCTGGGTCATTAACCCTTTTAGCCCCTTGGCCCCTTGGCCCCGATCACAGTCCACTCTCTATGACCTTAAACATGGAGCATACGGTCCATGTAACATCACTTTAAACTGTTAACTTTGGTCCAGAAAGTATGACCATAAAACTGTGTGCAACGTCTAGGTTATATGAGGTTAAATTATCCCATTCATCATCTGCATCTGTATGATTTAAAACTACAAGGCATTCCAGGTCCTCTCCACATAGTTTTTGTTGAGAAATAAGTATGATCCCTGATCAGACCGATGCACCCACCTAATATTTCTTCACCACAATGGTGTAATTTCAAGAGTTTGGGATTCCATTCGAACAATCCATCACTCCACATTCCACACTTTGCGTTCCCTTTATTCAGACCCTCTTCATCTTCACGTCTAAAAGAACCCCTTAACTGTATGGATGCTTGGCCTATGGCTTTCCTACTATCCTGGGATGAAGTTCTATAAGAATAATGGGTAGCATTATGAGTTAGGCCCCGTGTTTCGAATTTGGTCAACAGTCAGCCCTCGTTTGTTATCTCCATTTCAGGATAACACAATAAGGATACTGTGTTTTGAACACAGACAATAGTTATCCTTCATTATCATACCACCCCCATAGTGTTCTGAATCATAGGTATCATGATTCATAGATTCAATTCCCCTCTATTCATATTTATTCCAACACCCCTTGCTTTACCCCACTCGTACAAAAGAGCACACTAGGAAAACAGTAAATTGACTGTTTGAGAGCTTCATTCTCCAGTCAGGCCTCCCTCTCTCTTCCTGGAAATCCTGATTTTCTATTTAGAGAACCACATTCCCTAGATGAAATCACAATTTTAGGATGCTCCCAATGGTGATCGATGTCACATTCTGATCCCCTCACACCTTCCATTGTTTAAAACACTCGTACAAGACCTCCAATTATCTCTTGTTTCCCGCACCGACCATGGATCATGCAGGCATAGATATTTAGTTGGCTATTTTTTCAATGTGATTGAGATACAATGGACCCCAAGGCATGCATTTTACTATGTTTTTTCCTCATAACGTGGTCCACCTCGCCCTCCTCGTCCTCATTGGACCCCATTCTTAGGGGGGGGGGCATTTGTTGGCATCAGAAAACGCATCTGAAAAATATTTCAAATTCTTCCATACAAAATCCAAGTTCATATACTGTTTCACAAGCTTCGATTTGATAGGTCATAGATCTCGAACGGAGTTTCGGATTAGGATACATGGACATTTGAAGTTGGGCTGGAAAACTGGTTCGTGGAGCCCATTCACGAAGCACATTCCGCGGTCGCAGAGCAAAGGAACTTAACTGGAGCCTATGAGAGCATCATGAAGTTCGATGGTGGTCAAATCCCTGGTTATGATAAACATGAGGGAACTTGACTGGATCCTCTTCAATTTCCAAAAAGCTCAACGAAGGTTGGCTATGCGATTACGAGAAACATAACAGAACTCTCCCCACTTGTGGAGCCTGATTTTCTTCGCGACACACATTTGTACTTCTCGGCATGCATTTGTGCTTCACGGAATGCTCCGCTGACCTATATCACCTATAAATACATGGAACAACCCCCTTCATAAGGATGGTCATTCCGCCCCTTTGGCAGCCAATATCTCATTTTGTGGAGCTCCATGGAACTGCGAAGTGATGCCCATCGCAAAGGGCTCCACGAGACGCTTTGCTCTAAAAGAGGCTTTCTATGTGAGAGGCTTTGCTCCGCGAGAGGGTTTTCTCCATTAGAGGCTTTGTGGCGTGATACAGTTTTCTCCCCAAGATGCTTTTCTCCACGAGAATCTTTACCCTGTGAGCCACTTTTCTCTATGATACCCTTTGCTACGTGAGCCTCTTCACTCCACGAGCCCATATTCTCTACAAGTTTATGCTCCAAGATCACCTTTCCTTCGTGAAGCTGCTTCGTGAGAGCCCATGCTCTGCGAGGCCATTTTTTCCATGAAGCTAATTTGTGAAGACCAATCCTTTTTGAAGATCCTACCTTTGCGCCTACCAGTCCATACCGCAGGGGCTGCACCCCCACACCCCCGCTAGAGATCAGTGTCGGGCTTCGGTCCCTACACTCCAGGATGGTCCCTTCACTGTCGTTATTGATCGCCATGAAAAATGTAGATTCACAGAGCGAACTTTTTAGGCCTAGATGTTAGGAATTTATATTGCATTCTTATGTGAACCACCTTCCACTAAGGGAATAACATGATTTGAGATAATTCTCCATGCACCGTGAAACACTGTGATTTGACATATTCTTCTTCGTTAGTTTCCCATGTCATGAGTTGAGATTCTCATCATCAAATCCCCGAGTACCTTGAGTCAAACAATTCCTCACGAAAATCATAAAAAACCTATCACCTGACTCTGATGTCAGGATCCACTAGAAAGGGTTGCTCTTGCGTAAGTCCCAACACCAACAATCGTTATGTGCCTTATTCCTAACAGTCCTATCTACATGACTATAAACTGTAGTTCAACATATGTTACAAATATAGGATGCCTCTTACTCTAAACAAGATATTCCTTGTGCTCCAATCACGAGATGCCCATAGTCCTCTCTATATGACTATAATCTATAGTACACATTTTGTGACAAATATAGGGTGCCTCTTACTAAAAACAAGATATGCATTAGGCTCTAAGCATAAGATGCTAATAGTCCCTTCTACATCACTCTAAAATGTAGTATGCCCCATGTTCCAAATAAAGTATTCCTCTTTCTCCAAACAAGATATGTATTATGCCTCAAGCATAAGATGCCAATATTCCACTATACATGAATTTAAACTATAATATTCCCTATCATTCAATAATAGGATGCATCTTATTCCAAATAAGAGATTAATTACATGAAAAGCCTAAGATACCTCATTCCATGATTAAATTGGCATGATTTCATGAGATTTGGAATCCGTTCAAGCATTCCATCACTCCACCTCTTTCTTTGTGTGTCCTTCATTCAGATCATCATCCTCATTCATGTTTGATGGGATCACCTAACAGCCTGGTCCCATTCCACCTCGGCTCACCTACCGTTCTGGGACAACACCCCTGAAGGCTTTGGACGACAGTTCGAGTTAGTTCATGTGTTTCGAACACCGTCAACAGTCGACCCTCATTTGTTTGTCCCCATTTCAGGATAATGTGATACAGATACTATGTTTCAAACACGGTGAATAGTTATCCTCCATCGTCATTCCACCCTCACCATGTTCCGAATGATGGGAATGTGATTCACACTTTTCATATCCCTTTGTTTTGACTTATTCCAACACCCTTGGCGTTATCCCGCTTATGCACTAGTGCATACGTGTATGCCTTAATTATATTCCTCAACTCACCAGTGAGTTGAGATTCCCTCATGGAGACACATGAGGAAGACATTATGGAAATATTCCTTTGCGTAAACCCCATTCACCATTTCATTTCCATAGCAGCACCCAGGAAACTACTATGAGCAATCCCCATTCACTATTGCCACTCCTTAGAGGCACCTGGGCAACTTCCTTGCGTAACCCCATCCATTTCTTCTCTATAGTGGCTCTCAGGCATATTCAATGCATAAGCCCCATTCACAATTGCCGCTCTATAGCATCACCCGAGAAGCTTCCATACATAAACCCCTTCCACCATTGCCACTCCTTAGCAGCACCCATGAAGCTTCGTTGCATAATCCCCATTCACCATTGTCACACCATAGCGGCACCCATAAATCTTCCTTTCATAAGCCCCATTCAATGTTGCTACTCCAAACCGGCACATGGGAAGCTTCATTGAGTAAGCCCCATTCACCATTTCCCCTCCATAGCCTCACCCGATAAGATTCCTTGCGTAAGCCTCATTCACCATTTCCGCTCCATAGTGGCACCCGGGCAACATCCTTGAGTAAGCCCTATTAACCATTTCCGATCCATGGTGTCACCTGGGCATCTTCTATGCATAAGCCCCATTCACTATTGATACTCCTTAGTGGCACCTAGACAGCTTCATTATGTAATCCCCATCCATTTCCGCTCCATAGAGGCACCTAGGAAGCTTACTTGCATAACCCCATTCACTATTGGTGCTCCTTAGTGGCACTCAGAAATCTTTCTTGTGTAATCCCCATCTATTGACACTCCATAGCGGCACTCGAGAAACTTCCTTGCATAAGCCCCATTCTCCATTTCCGCTCCATAGCGGCTCCTGGGTAGCTTCCGTGTGTAAGCCCCATTCCCCATTGTCTCTCCTTCGAGGCACTCGGGAAGCTTCCTTTGCTTAAGCCCCATTCACCATTTCTGCTCCATAGTGGCACTCGGGTAGCTTCCTTTTGTAAGCCCCATTCACCATTTCCTCTCCTTAGCATCACCCGCATGACTTCATTTTGTAAGCCTCATTCACAATTTCCACTCCATAGTGGCACTGAGGTAGCTTCCATGCGTTTTCCCCATTCACTATTTCCACTGCACAATGGAACCTGGGTAGCTTCCTTGCATAAGCCCCATTCACCACCCTTCATGGACACACCTTTGCACTGTGATCTTCGGGTCCTTGTTTCCTCTTGTTTCTCACACCGAACACGACTGACGTGGTCTTAGAGTAGTAAGCATTGGCTATGGCATCCTTCGTGGGCCACCCTAGAGTGTAATCACCAACACCTCTTTCGAACTATGGGGACTTTGATCCTTAACAAGGAAAGGTATGTAGGAATACTATCTGAGGTTCAAGACCCACACCCATTGGTCCCAATTCCCTTCACGTCGGTTCACCAAAAACCTCTCCCAAACTGTGCAGACATTGAACCTTTTAAGGAAAGGTACGTAGAAAGCCTCCCTGAGGTTCAATCTCCATACCTACTGGTCCTGAACCCCTTCACGTCTATTCACTAGCACCTATTTTGAACTACATAAACTTTGATCCTTTCGAAGGTGACGTACGTAGGAAGCCTCCATGTGGTTCAATCCCAACACTGATTGGTCTCGACCCCCTTCACGTCGATTCACCAAACACCTTTTCGAACTACATGGCCTTTGATCATTTCTGATACAAGCTACATAGAAATCCTCCATGAGTTTGAAGCCCAACACCCATTGGTAACGACCACTTCACATCGGTCCACCCTTGTCCGGCCTGACGTTAAACTGTATTTCCTTTTTGTCCCACATGACACTAAATTGTTCCCCAAACAATAGTAAGTCATTGTGTCCCCTGACCAGTAGTAAAACATTGTGTCCCCTAACCATCAGTAAGCCATTGTGTTCCCCAAACAGCGGTAAGCCACTGTCAACCCCAATAGACGGTAAGCCTTTGTGTTCCCCAATTGATAGTAAGACATTGGTAGTCTCCTTTGTTAGGACCCACATCTCTGGTCTGCCCCGTGGCGTCAGACCAACCCAGGCTGCTAACCATGTGTAATCCGAAGTATATCATCAGGTCGTTATCCTCTGAATACACCCCAAATATATACTCCCATCCTAAACTATGTGGACTTCGATCCTTTCCAAGACAAGATACATAGTAATCCTCCATGAGGTTCAATCCCAACACTCATGTCCCATCATGGTCTCTACCTTGAGCCTATGTGTTTCAGGAGGTTTATTACCTAACCTAGAGGTTCCACTTTATTCAGATTCTATCCATGCATCCATTCTCACGGGCCACCTCCTCAGGTGTCCCATCACCCCACTGAACTATGTGGACTTTGATTCCGTGCCACGGGGATACATAGGAAGTCTCATTGAGGCACAATCCCAACACTACCATCTCCTTCATAGAGGTTCCATCTCATTCCCCCACCACTTCATTTAAATCTCCATCATCTGTCCTAATTCATACTTAGGCCACCACATCCCATTAAAATCATGTTACCCACTCTCTCAATGCTTCTAGAAGTAATTAGGTAATTAACCACGCGTTAGTCCCAGTATCAGTGTTACCTCCATAGGGTGCACCAACCTGGTCCACTCTCATCAATGTTCTAATCAATCGGATTCATCCTTGCATGATGTTAAACTCTTGACATACCCCATGATAAACATTGTATGTTTAGGAAAACCTCAGAGTTAGGCCTCGGGCATATGATAGACCATGATCCACATGGTATGCCACGGGTTCTTTCCCCTTGAGATGACCTCTTATAAGAAAGAATATAGGTTCTCCAATGTCCATGCACCTAGATATTCTCTAACAAGCTTGATGTTGTCATCTACTCTAACTGAAGGTTGATACCCTATCAAGACCCTATGGAATGTCCTGACGGATGAAGTGTAATTAACCGGCATCTATAAAGATATGGAATTAGGAATTCGATTCACAAACCATGACTCAAATCTATGAGGGAGACCCAGAAAAAGGTAATGAGTTTGGAGGAGGAATCCACGGAAGGAGGAACCGACATCCCATCATCCCATTTCGATCACGGAGAAAATGTCTCTGAATAACTGATGGATGCCACCCGCCTTTGTAAAGTAGGAATGCAGGGAAACAGTAAGCATATTCGCATCCTCCTCAAATAGACAGATGCGCGCACCCCGACGAAAGCATCAGAAACAATGAGCCAAGTATCATTGCACATGGAGAATGAGTAAACCCTCATTGCACTTGAATTAGAATGAGTAGACCCTCATTACACTTGGTGTATCATGACACTAATCTTAACCAATGCATTAGAGCACTATTAGGGATCACCCTTCTTAATCATTTCATTTCATGCATAATTGTTCCACAAAGATCTTATAACATGGATTCATTAAACATAATTATTTATTCCACTATAAAGGAATCTGGAATTAATACATGAAACTATATAATAAATAAGAAAACATTAGTAAATTTGAATACCATTGATATAGAAATAGTCATTCTATTCACTACATAATGACTTTGGTTTGGGAAATTGCGGTGCAATTTCCTTAGATTAACGGTGTGACATAAGAATTCATAAAAATTGTTGATGAGAGTGGAAGGTGTGTCTCATCATATTTACATGAAATGAACATTATTTGGGTCATATATATACATTTCCCAACATATTTAATGGAATTTATAATCTTAAAACAAAATAATTGCTTGAATGTAAATGAGGATAGAGAAATCCCTTATGGAATTTTGGAATGGTAATGGGTGTAATTAAGTGGAATTAATGAGAGGAAAAGAGCTCTCTAATCATTTAAACAAGAGTAGGAAATTATTGGAGAGGTGTAAAATCATACCCCAACATTTTTAATTGAAATTAAAAGGGTATAACAACATTAGTAAACATGGAAAAAAATGGGAAAGGAAGAATTCCCTTTACTTAGAACTGTGATCCCAAAGGATTGGGAGAGGCTTGGGAGAGGATTCTTGTGAGATTGGGGAGCCATGGGAGGATAAGAGAGAGAGGTGGGAAGGGGTTGGTCGAGCTCTAAAGGCTTTGAGCGAAGAGGATGTGGGATCTTTGGTGGGTTTATATAGAAAAAGAGAGTGAATTCTTTATTATTTAGGTTTTGGGCCCCACACATTAAACTAATCAAAACCAAAATATATTACAAGGTTTTTTATTATGGTTTTTCCCAATTGGGATTGTAAAAAATTATTCTACAAGGCCAATGAAAGACCTTCTTAAAATATTTGGCTTGCTTATGTAGAGGTGAGTCACACACTCAAGGAAATCATTTTAAAATGTTAAAATGTTTTATAAGTCTTGGATGGTCCACTAATGATTTTTAGAATAAATAAAACAAACCTATTATCACATTATTTTAATGGTAAAACATATATTTTCAGAATATAACATTTATAGTATTTTTTTACTTCACTATTATATCATTATGAGGTCATAAAACACATTATATAATTAAACAGTGTTTAATTTTTACCCAAATATTTGACTATCTCAGAAAATAAAGAAAAATTCACAATTGGATAACTTTTACTTCCTTATTCCAAAAATTATATTAATTTTATCAAAATAATTTTCTAAACATGTGATTTTTTACTTTTATAATTAAAACTGAAATTTATAAAAAAATTAATGGGTTTGACAAAAACAGTTTTCAAACCGTAATAAAAATTACAATTGTATTCATAAAAATTATACAATAATTTATATTTAATAAAACGTAATTTAGTAATAACATTAAAATATTATTTAATTCAAAAATATATTAATTTATATAAATAGATTTATTAACTTAATATTAATTAAAAAGATTTTTTGTTCTTTAAAAAAAAATTTACATGGTTACAAACTAAAATGAATGTATATTTTTTATTATATACAAAAATAATGCACATAATCATAGTGCTAAAGACTTTTTACATAACCCCTTTTAACACATGCAAATGACTGAAGGGTAAGGTGTGTGGTCGTGATATACTCTTGGGGTGGCTCGAATAACATTTCTCAGGTGGAAATCTCTATCAACTTCTACTTTTCCTGTAGGCAATTCTGTTAAAGTCTAACATGTTGAAGCTCAGCTTGGTCTTGGTCAATAAAAAAGCTCATTGAATCCACCTCATTTTCGAGATTCGACTAATGAGCTTCATATAGAGAAATTCTATCGAATGAGGTCATCACATCCTTTGTCTAAGTAAATTGGATTTTTAAAGCCCTATATTTATACTAATCATGTGATCACTATTCAATTACTATATTAGAAATGGTAACAATTTATAATGATATTTTTAAATCCAAACACATATAACTAATGAATTTAATAATTTATATAACCTTTTTACATAATAATACATTTAATTAGATCAAGAATAATTTTAATTAATAAATTATTGGGTCATTGCATAGGTGGTAGTTTTTCAATGGATAAATATATTTATTCCTAGTATGGATCAACCTAAAAATCAGTTCATTCAAATTATTTGATCGGTAAATAAAATATATGTCTCAACCAGACTATTTTATTTTTATCTTGATGAGCTCGATTCCAACATGGAACAAATCGTATTCTTCAATGTTCCATAATCTTCGGTGTTAGGGGTTTTCTCCATATCAGGTTCAAAAGTGCTCTCTACTTCAGTTTTTATCTTTAATCGTAGTCACTAGGTTTAATCGGTACAATGACTCAACTTTGAGTTTTAAGAGTATTTATCAACAATACTTCATCAAGGAGGAGGTGTAGCTAGATCTCCATATTTTTTCTAGGTTGATGGAGAACATGTGGTAACATTCATTTCACTTGATGTAGCTTGAGGACATCCATGTGGTCGGTTGGGTTCATAGTACCTTAAGATACCATTAATATATGATATCTTGGAAATGATGGAGTTGCAATAGGTTATTGGAAGTCAATGTGAGGAGGATCAAGGTAGGATAAGTGGTAACAACCACAGTCTCTTCAAAATATTAATTTGGTGACTTCGTAGGTGGATTTTTGTTGTTACACATGGGATCTGTATAGTGACCAAGATAATTTACTATGGTTACTAGATTTCAACATGAACAGTCACTTGTGGAAGTGACCATGTGTTCAATAGCATAACGTTAAATTTTTCCACATTTTCAACTTGTATTCCATAAAAATCACATTTTGGTGCATACAATTTCAAATTATTTTAAAAAAGGATAAAGAAATATAAATTATAATTTCATCCTTAGAAGAAATAATTTCCAATTCATTAAAATCAAATAAATTAATAAATTTAAAAATCATAAGAAAAAACTCTAGATTGAAATTTAAAAATTCATTTATTTAAATTTTAATGTATGTATTTTTTTAAATTCAAAAATAAATTTTAAAAAATAAAACTAAAATATAAATCTATTCATGAACTTTAATTTATAATTGAAATCAAAAAGTTTTCTAAAATTTAGATTTCCAAATTAATTTATGGATTCAATTTTTAATTCCTAGAAATAATAAATCAATGAAATCCTCCTTTTAAACCATATTTCTATAAATTACAGATTCTCATAGAGTCCCAAAGAATATAACTTTACCCAGAAATTATATTAAAATAGGAGTTTTTCCAATGAATAGTAATAATTTTTTTACATTTTCAGCATAGTTTACTTATTTTTTTCCATTGTTTATTTAACTCTAATTTTTGGGATAAACCATGCCAATTGGTTGTAATTTTATTCCCAAGCACTAATTTCTTTCCACAAGTGATTGAGAACATAGATGAGGCGTGTCTTCAGTCAGCTCATGCATTGAATGGATGGATTGAGTTGGTTAATGAAAAAATGGCATTAGAGCAACCCTTTGTTATTTGGGTGTTCCCTGTAGATAGTGAAATGGTTTTCCGGACTTGGGAGGTAGGAGTAGGAAGAGTGTATCATTCTTTTACTAACTCTAAACCTTGAGTTTCTAGGGGATGTTGGGTTGTGAGTCCTATTTTTAATATTTCTTTATTTATTTTTGGCTTTGTTTAAATAATTTATATGTTTTAGGGATGACAATGGTAGTGAACTAGCATCATAAGATGAGCTCTAATGGCCTAAAAACCAATGTGGGGCCTAAGAAAATAGTCAAATATGTCTTTGAGTTGTTGTTTCATTCTTGGATCATGGTATGTTAAACCGTTTATCCAAGTCATGAAAAGCCACAAGTCCCTCTTATGGATTTTTTATATTGTATAATGTTATTAATTATATTTCTGTTGGCATGAATTGGTTTTAAAAAGAAAAAAGTTTTTTATTTTTAAAACTGATAAAGAAGGATTATGTTGAGAAATTTATTTCAAAATGAATATTTTAAATTCTAGATATTAAAAAAGTTTCAATTTAAACATTAATGGTTTCTGTTGAAAAGATAGGTTTTTATTAGAAAGGGATAAATAGTTTTTAAAAAATAAATTAAATAAGTTAAGGATATTTGGATTTTAGAATGATTTTAAGAGGGGATTTAATAAAATTTAAAATGACTTTATATGGGATTTGAAAATAATAAAACAAGCTTTTTTTATTTATAGACTTATTTTCAAATATTATTTTTGAAAATTTTAAAATGAACATAAAATAATAAAAGTATAAAATGGTAAACACAAGATTATTTTAATATCAAATTATAATTGAAATGATTATTTATATGTTTTTCTAAATGAGATAATGGATTTAATAGGGGAAAACTACATGGTTTTGGGAGGATTTTAAACAGAGTTTTAAAATTTATGTTTTCTTATTTTAATTGAGAATTTATTTTTCCTTTATCACAACCTGGCTATAATTATTTGTTTACTATTTTATTTTATTAATTATATTTTATCCAATCATTGATTTTTGGGAAGAGCTATTTTAAAAATTTGAGTGTTTGGAGTTTTCCACATGCGCACTGTTAGTGCATAGTAGTAGAAACCATGAACAAACCATGTGAGTTCATCTATCATTTGACTGAGCCGAACAAATGGCTAGTGAAAAGTTCCCCCCAACCATGTTCCATACTCATGTGGTGTGCCCTAAGTGTTCGAGTAGAAGGTACACAATTCATGCATGGTTTTACCAACCATGAATCCAAACCATGCATAGTGATGGAATTTACGAAAGGGGTTTTTACCTAAATAAACCATATCTTAACTCATTCAATAACCACCCTCTCTCACCATCTATGTCATGTACCCAATTTAGGGTAAACACCATTCACATTTCTCCCTCCTCTCGTCCACTGTAGAGTCTGACCATCTCTCCCTTCAATTTTACATGTAATCTCCTCCGGTTTGGGATTCCCCTACATTTCTATCTTTTTTTTCTAATTTATTATTATTTTTTTCTTCTCTACCTTTTGATTTATATGACTTAGACAAACCATTACCCAATTCTAAATGTTTCTTTTACTTATTCTTGGTCCTTAGGGGTCATGAGGATCAATTTGAGGCTACTTCATTCTATGGTATAAAAGGTGGTGGGTTTCTGTTGATTCTAGGAATGTCATGCACTTATGTCCTTTCAGATCAAATTTAATTAAGTATTTTCTATTTTCTATTTATATTTGTATATAGGGAATCTTAGAAATTTTTGTGGTGGAATATAAAAAACATTTTCAAAGGCAATGAGTTCTATGTAGGTTCCCCTATTTTAGTCATTTAAATTATTAAATTTTTATTGATTTACTATTTAACTCTTATTTAATTACTTAGCTATATTATTATATGTATTTGGTAATTCCTTTGAAAGAGGTAAAAACATTTTACTCGGTTTCCATTGAATGTGATGGTCTTTCATCTTTAAAGTGGGAGATTTAAATTATTTGGCTATTTCCATTTTTATAAACTCCACATTTGGCCATATAAAAGGTTTATATGAATTTAAAATGTGGTTTTAGTTTTAAATAGAAATGAGAAATTTTCAAAATTTGTATTGATATATATATATATATATATGTTTTTTCTACAAATATACATAGGTATCCATATATTTATATATATATTTGTCAAAATTCACATAAAAATATGTGAGCTTGTGTGATGGGATATATATATATACATATATATATATTTATATATGAGTAAGTTTATACGGTTAAAATTATAAATTGTGACTCTTTCTCTTAATAATGAAGCTTATTTTGGTTTTCTAAATGAATTGAAAAAGGTAATTTTAGTGAGTTTTCTAAAAAAAATACAAAATTCCTGATTGGATTATAAAAAGGAAATATTGATGTTCAAACCCAGTTTTCTTGTAAATATCAAAGGGGTTTAGAAATGAGATCAAATATTTCCATGTTTGTTTATTAGTTTTTTATGATTATATTAATTTTGTAATTTCTATGTTATGTTTCACAATACTATTGGGTGGATATATTATGTTTCAATCTTCATGGGAAACCCAAGTGGTTGAATAGGTGACCCTATATGGGAAGAGCAACCTTTCCACTTGTTTCACCTAATGAAGTATTTGAATTCCTTAAACTATCCAATGATGTGATAATGGACCCTTCCATTAATTGAGGGACTCCATAGTTAGTGACATTATTCAAAGGTTTCCCCTAGCCCTTAGGGAACCATAAGGTATTTTCCCATAACACACATTTAAATTTTCTTTTATAAGAGTTTCCATTGTTCTAAAATTATTTTATATTTAATTTTATCCATAGAATCTTTAGTATATCTATATTTATTCCCCTCTTTAAAAACAAGGGTTTAATGTGTATTTTTATTTCATTTTAAAACTGATTTTTTTCATTTAAAATAAAAGAAAAGTAATTTTTATAAATTATTTACATGCTTTATGTTAGATTTTAAAAAAAATGAATTAGAAATCTATTTTCAATTATGAATTTCAAACCAAAATAAAAAGGATATTTTATTCAAAGAGTAAAGCATTGGGTTTGAATTCCCATTTGCATACATGCTGATCTTTATGATCACACCTATCTATATCATTTAGTTTCAAGTTATAACTTTATTATTTATACCTAGGGTGTGTCAGGGTATTTATAGATGGTGACTTTTATAGTCATGATGTTGTGTGTTGTTTTTAATTTATTTTATATTTTATTTAATCACATCATCTATATAGAACTTATAGTGCTTTCTGTGGTTAGAGGGTGGAAATAACTGTTGGTGAAAAAATAAAAGGCATACAGAGGTGGCCATTTAATTTTTTTATATGCATGGCAGGGATACTGGGGAGATCAGATGGATTAGTATAGATGTTTATTTCATTTTCACTATTTTAATAATTTTATTTATTATATTTATTTGTTAATTTTTAATAGATATCCAACAAATGGATTGGTTATTCCCATTGTTTTTAATTTTTTTTAATTTTTTTATTATGAAAATATGATCCTTTAATATTTTCTTTGATTACGTGGTCCTTGATTCCACTCCAGGGAAATATATAATGTTCCTTAGAGATATCATGGGTGATATTGAGCATACGACATAGGTATGACATAGGATGGTTCATGACATGTCAAGCATTCTACTTGGTAGATAGTGGTAAATTTTATTTTTTCTTATGGATTTACTTTTTTCTAAAGGTTTAATAGTATATAATGGGTTTAATTTTAAAGCATCTTGATTCAAATTTCATATTATTGTATTGATTTATTGGTTTGGAACCTATAAAATCTCTAATGGATTAAAGGATGGCTATCTCCTAGGATTTCTATAAGGCCTATCTCTTTATGGAGTGTGATTTTTTGGTTAAACAATTTGACCAAACTCTTGGAGGGGCGGTAAATCCAAAATACCTCATATTGTTGAGACTTTATTGGGAGTCCTTGGTTGGTTTTATTCTCAAGGATTTCCTTGAGTTATCATGGTGAAATTTTGATTTTCATGGAGATTTTATTTCTTTAACTATAATTTTTTCCCTCTTATCCCATGGGGATGAAATTATAATTTGTGATCTTGTTTTTAGGGATTGGAAAATTTTAATTCATGGGTGTGTTCATGGTTAACCGAGATAGTTGATACACCCAACATTGGTCTTACACTAGATGATGATTATTTTTATATAGATGGGTTTTTATAGGTCTTGGGGTTATAGGTATGATTCCCAAAGTTTCTTCCTCTTCAACTATTTCTCTATGTTTAGAATTTTTTATTCTATTTTTTTGAATATTTTTGTTGATATAATTCTGGCCATGTATTATATTCTCTCAGTTGGATTCCCTTGGTCTTACTTGTTAGAGATGATATTTGTCTTGATATTTTAGATACCTACATGTTTAATTAAATGGAATTATGTGTGGTTCTTTGATTGAGAAACTCAATTGATCCTTTTTTATTTAGACACTTTCTTACTCATTATGTTTTCCTTAATATGTCCCTTAGTTCTATTAAACTCTCGTATTCATGGAATCCTTATGGTGGGTATACTATGTATCAAGCTCAAATTTATTTTTATTTTTCCCTAAGGGTTTTTTATTTTTTGTTTTTGTTTTAAATTAAATTATATGTTTGGGATCTTGGTGTTCATGAAGACATGTTTTTATTATATTGTGTATGTTTAAGGATGAGTGTTTTTTAGGAAATCTAATTTTTTGGGAAGACCATTATATCCAATTTTTCACTACATTCTGTGGTGATTAATTTAGAGGTTCCTAGGAGAGAAATTATTTTTTGAGGTGAATATTATTCATTTAAGTTAGGTTTTAAGGCCTTATCATACTGGTTTCCATGGTGTTCCTTCGTTTTGGAGATCAACTTTTCAAATAAGAGGTAAAATTGTGTTTGTTCTTTTGAACATTTGAATTGACTAAGGATTTTTGGGGGAAAAATTATTATGATGGGGGTGTTTTTCATATACAAACCCTGTTAGTTTTTTCATTATTTTATTTAATTAATTATTTTAAGTCCTTTTATTTATTTTTGTGTCAAACTATGGTAAAAGTTTAAAATTTTGGATGTTTATCACTGACGCACCATTTTCTCATGGTTAGTAGAAACCATTTGTAGACCCTGTGCGTGGGTTTTTGTTTTAACAAAGCCAAAAATCATGGTAGAAACAAGTTTTTCCAAATTGTTCATGCATCCCATATAGGGTGTTTCAGACCCTCCAGGAGGGACTGCATGGTTGGCATATTTTTTTGACAATTGTACGACCAAACCATACATAATTATAAATTCTTCAAAAGCTGGATTTTTACCATTTTCTATCCTATTTTTACATAGTTTGTGCTTCCACATCCCATTTATATTTAATATTAGAAACCAACTCAGAGTGAGATCAACCATTCCTCCATCCTTTATTCCCCTCCTCTCTTTATAATTTTATTTCTTTTCTATATAATTCATATTATGATTTTCAAGGTTGAGATTATTTTCTATTTCATTTCTCCCATATTATTTTATTAATCATATTTGTGGTGTGTGAACTCTAGAAAAATACTAACAAAATTATAGTTATTTTTTATCAACTATAGGTGTCCATAGTATTTTTTATCAATTTGATGACCATTCTAGTGATGCTTGTTGATAGAAAAAGGTTCATCTTGATTTTGAGGTTAGTTTCCCAATATTTAGAGCTTTACATTCTTTAAACTTTGACTTATTTATATT
This sequence comes from Viscum album, assembly GCA_963277665.1. Classification (NCBI taxonomy): domain Eukaryota; kingdom Viridiplantae; phylum Streptophyta; class Magnoliopsida; order Santalales; family Viscaceae; genus Viscum; species Viscum album. The sequence goes on from OY728125.1 coordinate 149,741,392, forward strand.
TTATGTTATGATTTTTATGAACAATGAATTTAGAAATTTAAATTATAAAATTTTATAAAAGTAAACCAATTTTTACTAGGTTTTCATTAATTTTAGTGTACCTTTTCTTCTAAAACGTGTGATTTAAAATTATCTAGAAACTACCTTAATCATAGATTATTTTAAAAAAAACCAAATATATTTTAATTATAAATTTTAATGATTTAAAAGATATTTTGTCTTGAAAAGATGAGTTCTCTCTTATTTTAGTAAGGAGTAATTTTTTATGTTTATAAAATATATCATTCCATTTTGGAGTTATCCATATATACCTGAGTAATCAAATATATATATATATATATATATATATATATATATATATATCAGAATATGTGAATTTGTGTAATGAGAAATTTATATATATGTGTGTAAGCGTATATGGGATTAACAATGGAGGAAATATTGAGGTTTAAGTATGTCACTTGAGATTGAATTTCAAAAATATATTTAGTGGATTTGTAAAGTAAATTTCCAAGGCCCGGTTGGCACCTTCAAAAATGATATTTGAGTATTTAATTGAATTTAAATAAAAGTTTCATGGGTTATAGTCTAAAAACTAATTCTTAAATATTTTTTATGAATATTGGAATATTATATTGATGTTTATTATTTTTATATGGTTATGGTGACATATAAAGTGCTTAGTGATATGAGAATTTATCAATTTTTTTATTGTTACTATTCAAAATTCATGGGAAGCTAATTTTAGTCAAGTGGAAACTATAGGTTCACATTATACACTTGTTTAGTATCATGATTTTAATTATTTCTTTTATATGGACAATTACCTGCTTTTGGGATTGCACACCTCAGGTTAGCATAGGTAGAGAAACACCTAGTGTTTGGGAAGACTGATTCATATCCATCATTGGTCTTTTTTAGTAGTGGTATATCCATGTACTAGTTCCCTATAAATATTATAGGTTCCAATGATGAATCTGATTAGTGAATACTTTATAGAGTGTGTTTTGTTTTTCTTTGTTTTTTTCATTATAAATTGTATTTTTCTATGATTATTATTTTTTATTATCAATTATTTGTTATATTTTTCAATTATTTTATTATAGTACTACCAATCTATTTTTTTATTCTAAAAATCACACTATTCAATTTTACATTCATTCTTATGTTTTATTATTTTTAGTAAAAATTGTATTTTTATTTTTATTAGATATGTTTATTTAAAAACTGGGTTAGTTTTGGATTGTGATTTGTAAATTCATATGTATATATGCTAATTTTTATTTTTAGTTTAATTTACCAGATAATCCAAGTGTTCATTTTAAATGATTTTGTAGTATTAACTTTTTTATTTTCATAAAATTTATAGAATGTGTCCCTCTAAAATTTCTACTTCAAACAAATAAGACATTATTACTTTCATTTATTTATGGAGGTTAATTTTTTTTTTGTAGAGGTCATAGTGTAACTCAGTGATGGATATGTGATGGATTTTAGGTGGTGAGTTGAGAGGTTATTTTTCATCTTTTTATATCGAACGATTGTTTTATTATCTATTTGTTTTTTGTGGATTTCCAATATATAGATGGGTCATATCCTTTCTTATGTGGTTTATAACTATGATTATTGGGATAAACCATTACTAATAGTTATAATTTAATTCCATTGCAGTAGTTTCTGGCCTGGGGTGATCAAGAACACTACTCAGATATGTCTCGATATGGATCAGGTGTTCGACTGGTATATGGGTTTTGGTAGGTTCGTGATAGTTGTAGCTTCAAATGAAACTAATAAATTAGTACCTATACATAATAATTTGTTCAAGATCTTCAAATTTTATTTAAATAATAAATTATTATCTTAATATAAATTAATAATTTCATACCATATTGGAGATAAATAAATATTTCATGGTTATAACAAATTAAATAGGGATATACTCGTGTATATCATATCTTGAGAAGTTTTATTGAAGGAGGTGAAGTTAAAGATAATTTTGTAGTGATATAAGAAAATATGGAAAACCCAAGGACTAAATCTATAAATCATTTAAATAATGGAATTGTCATTAGAGATATAATAGTTTTATTGTTACCATGGTTTCTATTGTTTTATATATTTTATTCATGATTAAATTAAATTTGACATCATCTTTGGGAGAATATAGGGACTGATATACAAGATCAGATATCATGACACTAATATGGTTGATTTTGTTTTGTTTAAAATTTCCATATTGTTTTCTTTTACAACACCTAAGTTACTTTATTGGGAATTTTAAGATGTATTGATATAGAATTTCCCTATTTTTTATCAAAGTAATGAAATTTCATGGGAAAAATTATTTTAAGGGGGAAAAATGTAACACAACCTGATTTTTCTTTGAATTTATTCAATCTGAAAAAAATTATAGATTGAATAACTTATTTTACATGAAACACAAAATTAAAATGAGTTTTGATATAGTTTATTGAAATAAAATACTACAAAACGAGATAAAAATTAATTTAATATGAGAATATAATATGAAAAATCATTAAGAAAATTACTAGTGGAATATATCCACAGGTAAAAAACACCATGAAAATAAAATCTTTATCATTGTGAATTCCATGAAGATCAACACCCTAATTGAAACTAGGTAAATAAGGTACAGGGTTATAAATATTATAAACATGTTGATATATAAGTGAATGATTTGAAATAATTATATTAGTATGTATATATGTAGGAATAAAATTTTGTTGTTATATGTATAGTCCTTAAAAACATGGACATTAAATATTTGACTGTTGTAAATTTGCCTGTTTGATATATGTCCATTGGGTATATCCAATGGGTCATTTGTGTAACTGAAAATAATATAGTTCACAATAATAAATCATTAAATAAAAAGATAATATTTAATTAAAATATTTTATTATAAAATATATTTTTTATATTAAATCTTATTATTAAATAATGATTTGATGCATTTAAAAAGTTTTATACAATATGATTAATTCAATGGATAGATATAATTAAATGGTAAAATGATGAATTTTTCAATTTAATATTATCGGGTTACAATTATTTAATAAAAAAAATTATTTTTTGAAGGAATTATTTTGTATATTTCGTGTATTTTTATCTTAATTGATAAACATTAAATTATAAATAAAATTTATTAACTAAATTTAAAACTAATATGTTAACTCTTATTTTACTAGTAATTGATATGATATAAGATTAAGAACACTTGAATTTTTAAAAAACAAATCTTTTATAAATTATATTGTATATATTTGAGGTTTTCATTTAAAAGTTAAATATATCATATCTATAAATTGAATTTGATTAAATGGAATCTAAATTTTGAATCATAAAAGTAAAAATGGGCAAGATGGTTCAACTTATATTTATGTAAAAAATAATTACTATGGTAAACAAAAATTAAATAATATAAAAGGGGTAAAATAGGTAACCAACCATGGAACTAATTTTACTAAATTAAATTGAAACATAGAAATTGTAAGAATACCTTTTTAGTTTTTATATTCTTAAATAAATGAATCACTAAAATTTAATCACCTAAAACACCTATCTCCCATTTGATTCTATCTCTTCCCTTTACCTAACTAAAATTTCTAAATATATTTCTCTCATATTCACCTACAGAAGGTGGTCTCCTCTACCGTTTCCAAGACACTATATCAGTTAAAAAATCTAATAATTTACCATATCATAAATACTTATAATATTTTGTCTGGATTCTAGTTCCAATAAAAAAACCTAAATCCTTCATTTTTAAGGAACAAGTTTTGAGAAGGAGTGAAAATATTAAGTATCTAAGGTATTATCTAATTTTTCCAATTAAATTTTCATATAAAATCTTTATAAAAACATCATTCATATTAATAATGTTATGTAAACATGACTATGGATTTGAGAAAAAAATAATTCTATTATATAACTCTAAATTCTTACATATTCACTAGTATAATTGTTTCTTGTTTCGGTCGGTTCATTCACCAACATGAATGATGATATATCACAATCACAATTTTTCACAATGAATAAGTATAAAAAATTAATATTTTTTATATATAATATTACGTAGTAATATATTTCATAAGTATGGTTCTATTAAGAATACAAAAAAAATTTAATGATCAACATAAATTACCTTGATATTATTGGTAAATTACCTGAAACATGCTCGTCATGGATTCTATTCTAAGAAAACAAAACACATAATTTCCATCGAATGAATTTGGGAATGAATAAATCACAGGAATAATATGATTCAACTAATTTTACTAATTTTTTAATGAATAAATTATTATCAATTAATGGGGGATAACATCTCCATCATGTATCTTGTATGATATAATAAAAATTACTAACAACCAATGATTAAAATAAAAAATAAATAAAATATGTGTAATTAAATATTATAATTTAAGTGTATAAAAGGTAAAAAAATATAAATAAAGTTAATAAATAAGGGATTAATGTGGTTATATTTATTATATAAGAGGTTAATGTGCATTCATGTAATTCAAGAGTAAAGGTAAGGGTTTTCTCATCTCGATATTTGTTTTATTGTGATATGTTCTGTATTCACCACCTAACTTCATTATTATAGTGTATATACTAAAAATGGATATGTTTTATCATAATTTTGATGAAATTCATGTGATTTATAATCCCATATCATTTTTTCTCTTTTAAGGTCTTTTTCTTTAAAGGTTTATAAATTTGTAAGAGTTTTCTTTACAGGATCATTTTAAATTCATGATCATTATGACTAAGATTCGATCTAGGGAATTTTTCTGATCTTTTTCTCTAAAACCACTTGTATTTTATTATCATATGATTTTTTATGATTTTCATATGTCCAATCACATTTTCAAATCCCTTATTGTTTGTAATTTACCCAAAGTAATGCTTGTAAGAGAAACTAACCTTACATCCTCTTTTAATCCAGGAATCATTATCATCTATGTCCATATTATTTAAATTGTTTATAATATCTTTATCAATAATTTTAAAATAAATTATGTTATTTTATAATAGAATTTAATTTATTTACAAAATTAATATTATTTTATCATTTTTGTTTGGTCGTTTTCCACCAATTGTTTCATTTTTATAAAGTGTGAAGGGAATCTAATTTTTAAAATAAATCTATACAAATGAATTTTCCCATAACCATCATAATTTTTCTTTAAGAAACTTCCTCTATATGTTTTATTTCATTTATAAAGAAAAGTATATTCCCTCTATTTTATAAAATATCTTATTTTAAATTAAAAGGAATAAAAAATCTAAAGGTTATTACTTATTCTTTCTCAAAGTAAATATTATCAGTCCTCCATGTTTTTTCATCTATTAACACATCATCAAATATTTATTTGGATTACCTAATAATATGATCTAATGATACCATCCAAATTATTTCTTTCGGTGGATTATGATAATGTCCAATGAAATATCTCATGGAACCTGTTTATTTCACATGGGTTAACAAAGATATAATAGAATTAATAATTAATTAATGTGCATGTGAAACACATAGATATGTTTTCATTATGTGATGGGTGGGAGTAGAATTATATATACCTTCCAATGTATTGTGTAAAGTATTATCTCATGAGATGAAAAGTAATGGGGAGTAAACCAAAAACCTTAAGGGATTCTATCAAATATGTGATGGGTGGTCCCGGAATTATACAACGCTATAATGGATTGGGTATAGTATTATATCCCATGATTAGAAATGTAATGGATTGGGAAGAAAAAACAATCCATTATGGGTCTCTATCCACTATGTGATAATGGTCTTAGCTGTGTGCCTCGATAAAGAAAATGATTTTATATTCTTATGTATATGCCACATTCTTATTCCTATGTTATGTTTTCATGTCTCATGATTAATTACTTGTATTTGTATACTCTTATAGATCCTGTCACATGTTATACCAGAAGCCTTATAAAATGACCCATGATTTATGATCTATGGTTTATTGGGTATGATTCTGTTATGTTATATCCATTAACCTTGATTATGATCTCATAACCAAATTTTTATCTTGTAACCACTTATAATATTTGATTCCTATCTATTATATATACCCTTACCGAGCATATGAGACCACCATTTCTTATGTTTATATACCCCATGTTATGAAGAATATTAATATATATAAATTTTCTAAAAGGGTAACATGTGATAATATTATTTATATAATATATTAAAGATGTTGTAAAATAAGTTGGTTATATATATAATCTCTAAAGACATAAAACCATTAAGTTTTGAGGAGTGATTTATTGTTATATATAATTAATATTAATATCAAATGATGAAATATGCATGAATGTTGTGCTCATATTACCTCAATTAAAGTAATAATAATTTCTATGATAGGATGGGAAGTATTAGAAAAGTCACAGGATATTTTTACTAAAAAATAACATGGTCTATTCCGTCTAAAAGATATAGGTTTCATGTATTTTTATTAAACCCCTTAGGAAACCTTTATTATGTCTTATAGATCATGACACTTAATGAATCTTATCTAAATGATCACCTTAATTACCACCCCTTCTATAACATGTTATGGAATAATATCCTAGATATTTTCATCTTTAAGGACACAATCTATAAGATCATTGAATATGTAAATGAGAAGATGGGGAAAACCCTAGACACATGTGACCAGTGTTTATTTCACTTTTCTAGAAGAATAGGAAAAGTGGAATAATGTACTAAATAGGGGGCATAATTTTTTGATGGATAGATGACTAGAGATTCGGTCAAAAATGAACATAATACTAAAGGAAAAAATGAATTGAACAGTTTTAACCCTACCCTCCTATGGTATCAGAGGTGAAATATTCATCATTAGAGACTTTCAGAAATTGGTAATATTTCCATCGATGAAAGAAGGCACTAGAAGAAGATCCCTTTTTTGTACTCAAGTCGGTCTACACTCGGGTATTTCATACCCCCATAAATTAGAGGATGGTAACCATACCACCATATGGAATATTCATATGACTAGGAGTCATAATATGACTGTGTCAATGAAATACAAATAAAAGTACCCATTATTAATGGATTAGATGTATATAAATCCATGATCCCCATCCATAATTAGGGAATATTCCATAAAGGACAGGGAAGATGAAATTGTGGTGGACTATGACTATCATACATAGTTTTCACTAAAGATATACATGAAGCCAAGACCTAAAGATAGGAACTTTTGTGAAAAAAATAGTAATATCATTAATCATCAAGGCGTTTTAATGATATGGTTATACTATTTTACTAGTCAATAGATAGGAAATCTTCTAGTCAACACCAAGGCATGGGGAGATTAGTGCAACCTAACCTACATAAAGCCATCCCCCAAGTTCCATTTATGGAAAGGATCTTCTAGTACAATCGTCTTTAGATCCCAATCCTTATACCATGGAACACAATAATAGAAATAATCATAGGATTTAGATATATAAATATTATGTTTTGAATATTTTCAATGTTATCCTAACCATATTATCAATCTTGGATGCCCTTCACCATTATAATGAACATAGGGAAGCCCTTATAACGTCTTTGTCAAGTCCCCAAGAGTATACCACTGAAGTTTTCATAGTTAAGATATATCGTGTATATACCATCTCCGTTGAATGCTACATAATCATTTATTTTTATGAAAAAGTGTATGAAAATTCAATATAGGGTAACATTTAAGCGTTGTTTATATCCAAAAATCTTGATGATTTTTTCATCTATTGAGTCATGGAAAATATCATTTCTTGGATCAACCTCATCCTAATATGAATCCTCCAATTTCTAGTCCATAGTGAGATTGAATTGTTTCCATCTTACCTAATGATCCAAAGGTATGATACAAGTGAGAATAATCCACTCAGGAGGATCATGATGATAACCTAGTTTTTGAGATATGATTTATGACTCTAAATTCATGGCAGTATTCTATGGCATATACTTCAATGTCCAGTTGGAAAGTCCGTAGACCTATATGAACATGTTATTGTACTAATCATATCACCAATTAATTAAGTACTATATTAATTGTTATGTCAAGTTAATTTGTAGTAATATTTACCCTTTTGATCCATGTGAATCTCATAGATAAATGATAGGTACTAAAAAAGGGATGGCGGTAGATTATAATAAATAATTATATCTCGATTTATTCACCTAATGGTCTATAATTCACCCATATTAATAATTATAGTGAACTCAAAGAATACCTCATTTTACCTATCAACCAAATTGCAGAAACAACCCTATATCTTAGGAGCCATTGAGACACATTGGTTGAGGATGTGAATCATCCAATAACTTTCCTCTCATATGATGGTCAAGTGACTATTTACATCAAGAAACCACCACCAATAGAGGATAGGAAACTTTAAATATCAAAGTAGATCGACCATTCTTTTAATATTATCGAATAAAACGTGGTTTTAACTAATTTTTGGAAAATAAAAATAAGGCTCTTTGACCAGTTGGAGATGAATCCTAGAAGAATTGAATGAGGTTTAGGCATGTTCACTTCCATTTTTATGGTGTAAGCTATAATAGATGAACATATTCATTTAGAATAAGGATGTGATCCCAATGAATGTAAAAATTCCCCTATATCATATCCCATGACTTGAGTCTCCAATATATTTTATTAATCTAGTAATAATGGAGAAGAAGGATATCTTATGGATTATCCTCCAGTATTTGAGTAATGTGTCTTAACCACCACTGATGAACTCAGACAACTGAATATGGGTATACATGAAGATATATAACCTATTTTGATTAGTGCTTCCATTAAAACTAAAGAATGTCATAGTAAGATCTCTTTTATAAAGAAAAAAATAAGATCTATTTTCATGGAATTATAAAAAAAATGCATAGGTTGGATCCCAAGGTAGTCACCCATCATTTAGGTTTTTCAAATAACCATTATGGATATAAGTAGGTAGTAAGAAGAATTAATCTAACCAATTACACCAATTTGGAATCAAAATTTTATAATATAATCAATGAAAACTTCATCTCAGAAGTTCAATATATACAAAAACCCTTCGACACCATTCCCATAAACAAAAAGAGTTGGTAGATTTGTTTTTTTACATGGAATATTTGGATCTATACCACCACTATCCAAATGACAGATTTTAGTGTCAATCACTAAACTATTTATTGATGAAACAAATATATTCTAGGAAATATCTATTATGGATGGATAGTCTAGCTATAACTCAATCATAATGGTCCTTGATGATGTATATGACACCACCTTCTTAGAACTCCAAGGGGTATACAATTATCAATTAATTACCTATGGATTAAAGAATGATTGATCTATATATTAATTTACCTTTAACATTATTTTAAATTCCTTTATGGGGGAAAACCATGGAGTGTTATGTGGATGAGTTGGTAGTCAAATCTAAATAATGTTATGATATTCTTACTCCTCCCGATTAAGTATTCACAAAACCATTGAAACAAAGCTTAAATATAAACCATTTAAAAAGTTATTATGGGGTGAAATAATTAAAATGACTCGGATTCATGGTATTACATCATGAAATAAAATTCAAACTTGAGAAAACAAAGAAAATAGTCAACATAAATCCACCATTAAACATCAAACAGTTTATAGGATTCCAGGGGAGACTCACCCACATCCAGAACTTTGAATCCAACCTCATCCGTATGTTTTTTTTATTTATTAATTTGATGAATATGGGGATTACTTATAACTTAGATAAAGAGTTTTATAAATCCTTTGTTGATATCAATTAGTGTTTTCTACACCACTTAGTTTTAATATTTCATATAGATGGGAAACATCTCATAAACTATGTGGTAACCCTAAAGTTACCACTTGACTCCCTCCTTTATCAACCGAATTGTATGAGTAAGGATAAAAGAATCTATTATACAATTAGAAAAATATTTTATATTGATACCTAATATTCTAATATCAATAATAACGACCCCATACCGATTTTCAGTGTCCAAAACTCAAGACACGATTTTAAGCATCCTAAAGTCCATATTTTCCCTTATTTTGATTCATTAAAATAAATCATCATCCTTCCAATGTTAACTATGTTCTTGAAATTATTTCTAGTCATTATACAATATTTTTTCATCCATTTCACATCCTAAATGGTGATCAAAGGGAAAGAATTAACAAATTTCCTCATAGTTCACCATATCCTGGAGAATTCACCATTTGTCATAGAGCACCCTAAATAAGAGGCATTCTCACCCTAAAAAACGTATTAAACCAGGGTAATATACAATAATGGTGATTCTTCCAGTAAAACATGAATAATTATGGGAAATATAATGTTAATAAAGGTAAATTTGGGGATTGTTTTCATCTCCCTTGTAAAATTAATTTTCCATACTCTTACATACTATTCGTGAGGTGTACCAACAACAAAGAGGAATAAAAGGGACTCATTAAAATCTTGGAAATAAAACGTTAAATACAATTTTTCCAATTAGATATTAAGGGTAATTTAGATTTGGTTATCAAGAAAGTTAATTGTGACCATGTCACCAAGAAGGAGGTGTTGATTCCCTTTCTTAATGATGTTTGACGGTTAATAGATGAGTTCCCCATAGAAATGAAAATTTATTAGGTTCCTCATTCATAGAAAACTCAATCATATGCACTGGTCAATGTATCCATGTCCCTAGAAGATTAATAACAAGATCAGATATTCCTCCACATAACATATAATAGGGTGTATTTTCCATTCATCATTAAATATATAGATATAATCAATGAAACCAATTCCACTATAGATCAAGGTGTAAATATATCCTCATTAATCAATGAAAAAATTAACCTAGATATGTTCTATATTGTAATATATTTAAAATAGGATTAATCCACTATATCGAGCCAAAGGAATAGATCTATTACCGGGTAATAAAATTTCTCCTTTATGATTTCTTGAATTTCTATAAGGTCTTCTACAAGAAAGTCTTTGAAAGATTCCTCTTCATTTTCAATGAAGGATGAGATGCCCTCAAAATTATATTGGAAGTATATATTTGTTCCTACTATGATCATCATTTAAGAACCAATATTTCCCATTATAAATACAAAGACCACTACCCTAGTAGCCTATAGTTTGTGGTTACATTATTACATTGACACAAGATACATGGAAACACACCTGAAAGTATCAAATGGTTTTTTATTATTCGTAAACTTGATATATACAATGATTTAAAATTACACTTGAATTTATAAAATAGAACATATTATTTTATTTGAGAACACCATATACCCTTTTCCACATCCTTACATATCTACCATAACACACTTCCTATCATCATGGGAAAATGAAACCTAATAAATAGGTGGGATCAGATGCCCATTAAGGGTATGCATATAGAGGAAGCTAATAAGGCCTGGGTAATATAGAAATAGAAAATTACCATAAAATAAAACCATATAAATAATCACTTGAGATAGAAACCTATCCATGAATATCATAAAAATTAAAATGATTATATGGACAACAATAATTGATTTATTAATGCGGGAAAACATAATTTTGATCATCATAAACTTATCATCATGGACTCATGATAAGAAATCTTACATAAATGGTTAAGGGCTCGTCAAAATATCAAAACTAGTTTGTTTTATAAGACTTACCTCTTTCTAAAGAGGATATGTAAGTCTAGGCCCTACCTGACACTTAATAAATCCAATGTGTTCATCATATGAATAATCAATATAAATTATTCAAAATGACTTAAAAATCCCTAATTGTGTGTAATATAAGAACTATCATATGGAATATCAATACATATTCCCATTAAAAATGATCATAAACTGTCCATATAAATATGTTGGATGGTATTATAATATTATAACCTTAGTAAAACATAAAATAAAACAAAGGACGTTGACATAGATGAAAATTCTTTCAAAATATCAGAGGGAAATTTCTAAAACGAAAATAAATTTTTATGCCTTTGAAATTACATATTTAAAATCTAAAAACTTCCAAAATATTAAGTAAAACATTATTTTTGAAGATAACCATGTAAAATTGTAAATTAATATTCAAAAATAATAGTGGTCATGAATGTGGATAATTCTGTTCATGTCACATATGTAAAAAAATATTACTTTCACACAATTGTAAAAAGGTAAGAAAGTACCTCATCCCAAAAATGACAAGAATATTAATTTTAGTTTTTTGAAAGTAAAATAATGGTAAAGGTTTCTCTGATAATTAATTGGATAATGTTAAAACCATTTTTAGAAAACATGATCATTGAAGATAAATATACCCATCTGAATAGAAAAACATAGTTAGTTTTTATTAAAAACAATATTTCTATATCTTGGGTAATTAAATTAAGTAAAATGAAATTAAAAATTATATTTATTAGAAATATCAATAGGATAATCAAATATATGGAGTTTAATATGGAAGGAGAAAATAATTTCCTCACTGTGGTGTTAAACATAATGAATCTCAAATAATAACAAGATTGTAAAATAAACCCTTTACCTAAGGTCTAATTTCCTATATATGTTTTTGGACATACTTTACAAAAAAAATATATTTATTATACATATATTAAATAACAATACCCATATATATCATATCATATATTATTTAGATATTTAATTTTTTCACCATTTTGTCGACAATTCATTATTAAAATAATTGTTCATAGTGATAACTACATAGTATCTCATGTATGTTCTGGTTCAGTAGTTTTTTTCATTGTACATTGATCATGGTTAAAAAATATAAAAAATTTTAACCATTATTTCAATATAATATATATTCATTATATATGTATTTACATTAATCCATAAAATTTGGAGATAGAAAAATAAATTACACCATTTATGGAAATGGTAGGTCGTACGTACACATAAATGTTGTTTTAATTTTTTGACAGAGAGAGAAAATAAATGTAATGTTTAATTATAATTTAAATAATAATAATTATATAATATATATCCTATATTTTCATTAAATATATACTTATTACCATCCATTTCGGAATAAAATGAAAAATGATTCACATTGCTTCGTGGAGGTGGTAGTCCACATGTACGCACGAGTGGCATTATCATTTTCCAATAGATTGAAATAATTGAAGTTAAATGTGATATAATAATTAAAATTATAATTATGTCATAAGTATCATATATAAACATTTAATATATCATTACATCCAATCATGATCGGCATTGATTGAAAATTAATTACATCTGTTTGTGAGGCAGTAGTCCACTGTACATACGATAAACAGTTTCTTTTCCCATTTGATTGAGGTGGAGATGGATATAAGTTTTGAAATTAACATAATAAAAAATAATTATATGGTATATATAGATTTTGTTATATCATAATTTTTTAATAATATTTTATTCAAGTGGAATAATAAATAAAATGAAAATGTATGGTTAAGAACTATACCTATTCTTCTGACAACCTATTTTGGTTTACATCTGAATTCATCCAACGATGGTGATATAGAAACAAAATGGAATATAAGCATTATGGGGTGATGTTAGAAAGTTAATTTTAAAGTTAATTTTTGAACAAAATTGATATTTATGTTTTTATAGGATAGGATAGGGGTACCCTTTTATAATTGAGATGGGTGACACACATTTATTTTTTCAAAGATTCAAAATAATTTCATGTCACGTTATCAAGAAAAAGGATATAAAATGGTAAATTTTATAATATTATATTATATAATTTATATATATGATCATTAATATATATTAGAAATGCTTTTAGGTAATTTTAACCCTTGTCGTTTTAGTTTAACCCCAGGTAAATCAGTTTTAACATTTAACGCGATAGTAGATTTTTACTATTTTTATTATTCATTATAGACCAAATTAAGTCAAACTTATTATATAATATAAAAACTTTTGATTAAAATTATTTAATACATTTTACTAATTTCATTTCATATATTTATAATAATATAATTAAAATAAATCTCACTGATGCGATGAAAAAGCATTTTTCTAAAGAAAATGTTTTCATTATTACAATCCTTTTTTCTACAAAACAATGAACATAAAATTTTCTCCAATGTCTTAAATTGAATTAATTATATTGTTATTGAAATTATTTTACTTTTAGACCCATTTTAAAATATAATTGGACATTTTAAATTATTTAAATGAAACAAAATCTTTTAATAAAAATCAGTATTTTTTACTATTCATCAACAAAATAATATTTTTAGATTTTTTTTAAAATATAACTCCTAAATAATTTTAAAATTATGTTTTAAAAAGAATATTTAATTTTAAAAAATAATTCTTCCGAAATTTTAATAAATTAATTATGTTATTTTCTCTTAAAAATCAATAAAAACCATTTTTTGGGAAAACAATATTTTTGAATCATATAAAGACATTAGTAAAAATTTGGTTCTTACTCACAAATTTATATTATTTATATAAAAAATATTTATTTTTATTAAAAATTTTGATTATTTATATTCATACCACTTATTTAAAACTATGTTATATTGGTCATATTTAAATACTATTTATATCATGGTTCATTTAAACTCATGTTTGCGTGTATTGTAAGCTATCTAAGAGATTAAAATTATTTTAAAAAAATTCATAGAATCCTAGAGTGTCAAATTATGACCCCTTAAAAATAATTTCTCCCTTGAAATCCCATCACTCTGATACAAACAACTAAGGATACTTCTATCTCAACAAATCTTCAAGTTCCCAAGTAACTTCCTCAAATTGATTGTTTCTTCGTCAAAATTTAACCAAGTGATCGGTCTTGTTTCATGTCAGCTTATTTTTATGATCCAAAATATCCACTAATTATTTTTCATTAGATAGATATTTTTCTAGTGGTATTACGTTTATGTTCGGTACATGTGAAGGATCTGGTATTTACTTCCTCAGGGGAGATACATGGAATACATCACCAAATTGATTAAGGTTTAGTAGAATCTAAAAGTTATAATCTACCATTCTGAATATCAAGAATATAAATGAGAAAATATATCTAGGTATCAACTATCATTTCTTCCAAAATCTCATAACCTTCTTCTATATATAAATTCATAGAAACTCCATGTCACCATCTTCGTACACCAGATCCTATCGACAATTATCAATATAAGGTTTTTTCCAACTTCGTGTTTCCTTTATGTGTTACTAAATGGATCTAACCTTATATGTCATTTCTTCATCTTTATCAAGTCCCAATATATTTCTTTCCCTAACTTCATTCTATCATGTTGTATTATAATATTATTTCGAAAGAGGGTTTCATAAGGATCCATCTAAAAGCTTGATTGAAATCAATTGTTTTAATAAAACTCCACTAGAGGTTGTTGTTGATTTCAACAAAATATGATATAGATAGTAAAATATCTCATAATATCCTCTAAGGTTTGAATTATACTCTTAGACTAACCATCTATCTGATGATGATACACTATTTTGAAACTCAACATCATATTATGATCTTTCTGAATACTTTTCCAGAACAATGAGGTATACCTCAAATCCCGGCCATATATAATGGAAGGCAGTAATCTATGAAAATATAAAAATTTATTAATTTATATTCTATCAAGTTTATCAAGAGATAATTCTTCCCTAATAGTAATGAAGCCTACTTAATTTGTATGGAATCTTACTACAAACCATATAATATGGTTCATTTTATATGCTTTTGATACTTTGATGGAAAAAATCAATGATGATATTTTCCCATTTACATTATAGTATGGGTAATGGTTGTAACATACGATTAGAATTTTGTCTCAAATCCGTAACTTACTGACACATGAGGAATCATGATTCATCCTTTGCGATATCACTCTTCATACCAACCCACCAAAAATACTCTTTCATATATCTATACATCTTCATTCATCCATGATTAATATATAATGAATATATATTAGGTTCATCCAATGTATACTTCTTGAAAACTATTATTTATGGGATGTAAACATGGTTCTTTATCCTTATCACTCAATTATAATCAATGTTGAATTAATGATCCTTTCTGATCTTCTTTTGTAGTTCCACATCTTACTTCTAAAACTCTTTAATTATAACATGATGTGAAGGTTGAAAATTAATTTTAGAAAGATATGGTTTACCCCATTTCTTCAATATTTCATGATCCATCATTTGAAAATATATTAATATTAGAACTTTTTTTAACCACATCATGGATTATATAGCATGTAATTTTCGAATTAGAGCATTTTTTACTTTGTTTTCCTTCCCATGGTGGTATTGTATCAAGGAATCATAATTTTTAATCAACTCCATCCATCTTCTATGGTTCATTTTCATCTATTTTTGAGTGAATATATACTTTAACCCTTTATCATTAGTATATATATCATATATTCCTCAATAAATATAATTACTCCACATATATAATGAAAATATTACCACAACTAACTCCAAATCATGGGTTGGTTAATTTTGATTATGAAATTTCAATTTTCCTGAGAAATAATATATAACCATAGCATTATTCATGAGAACACATCACGATCTATTTTTTGATTCATCATTATAGATTACAAACCCTTCACCACTATAGGGTAATCTATGAAAAGTTTTTTTGACCAACTTTCTCTTTGGTTCCATGAACGTTTCCCCATATTTATCTATATAAAAGAACATAGATCCCTTAAAATATAAGTAGGTGAGTTAATTGTAATTACATGAGATATTATACACAAATAATTAAAAATATCTAACCAAACCAAGAAAACTATGGATCTTAGTAACTACGGTTGGTCTGGGCCATTTATCAATAACTTCTGTCTTTGAGGGATCCAACGATATACCGTCACATTAGATTATATATCCCAAGAATGAAACTTTCTGAAGATAATACTCATTGTTGGTAAAATTTTCTGAAAAGTTTTACTTCATCATGGTCTTTAATATAATTCTAAAATATTTTTGATGCTCTTCCTTACTCATTGAATATATAATAAAATAATCTCTAAAGACTACCACAAATTGATCATGGTAATATCGAAAGTATCTATTCAGAAAATCCATGAATATAGCTGGGGAATTCATAATAACAAATGGATTGACTATAAATTTAGACTTCCGTACCTTGTATGGAAGGCTTACTTGGGTATGTATTCATTTTTTAACCTCAACTGATAGTATCGATATTGATGTTAAATTTTGGAAAAGTATCGAGCTCATCGTAAATGATAAAAAATCATAAATATTGAGTAGATGATTCTTTTGCTTAATTGTTATCACATAAAGAAATAAATAATGAATTCAGAGTCAAATTGATCCATATTTCTTCTTAATAAAAAAACTAGTGCACCCCAGGGTGACGCACTTGGATGGAAGAATCCATTTTCAATATTCTCATAGAGCTTCTTATTTAATCCCCATAAATAAATTGGATCTATTATATATGGATTCTTTAAAATAGGTATAGTACAGGGTATGAGATCTATTAAAAACTCAAATTCACGATTCAATGGAAGAATATGAAACTATTTCAAGAAGAGATCAACAAAATCTCACACAATAAGAATATCGCCAATATCAATTTCCCTAACCATCTGAGATAAACACCCATTTTTAATTGGAATCAAGAAACATAAGGTGGGTTTTATTTCCATCATAGGTTCGTATTTTTTATCACACAGAAAGATGATAATTGGTTGGTTCAAAATATCAAATTAGACTTCCCTTACATGGAAATTGATTTTGGATTTATGTTGTGAAACACAATACATTCCTAGGATAACATCAAATTCAACCATATGGAGAATCAAAAGATTTGGAGTGAGAACATTCCCATAGGCTTCAATTTTAGAAGAATCTTACACTTGGGGTGTGATCATATTACCATTAAGGTTTTTTAACTTATAAAAAAATATCTAATCATTTAGTTGGTAATGTGATACCCTTATAAAATTATTCATATATATAAGAGTGGGTAGAACTGGAATCAAATAGAACATTATCAATATTAGAGTGGATTATAAGTGTATGTTTCACCATGTCATTAGGAAATCCCATGTTTGATATATTATTTTCATATGATTGAACATCTCCCCTTGGATTCTTTTGTTGTAAGTTTTCTTGTTTTGGGGGAATTTGTTGGAATAGTGCCCCATTTCATTATAGTTAACGAAATATACATTGAGGGATTCTCTATTACCCTTGCATTAATGAGCATGATGAAAATTTTCTCCACAATCTAATTGTACTTTTCATTTTATGTATGTACCAAGGTGTTTCATTACACAACTGTCACATGTTGAAAAATTACTCTTTATCTTATTTACCTTATAAATTTAATTTTACCTTCCTCTTCTTATCTTGATTTAATTTGAATCCATAAGACTTGGAGAATTATTTATTAATCTTGATAGAACATGATATTATATAATCATATGATAAAAGTGTTTGGGAGACTAGTTCCCATTGAAGGATTGGATTAAATCTATTAAATAAATTATTAATCTTTATCTTTGGATAATATATATAGTCTATAACATTCTTTTGTATCCTTGTACAATTATCTTCTTACATAGAAACATTTTCCTTTTACTTTTTTCATAGACTTAATAATTTCTTGTACATATATACCATTTGTTCATGAGGAAAATATTTTTTTTCATTAATATTTACTCAAAATCCTTCAATTCAATACCCTCTATTTCATTATCATCTATAGTGTTTTGAATCAAACACCACCATTGAGATGAATCCCCCGAGAGATGATAAATTTCCTAGAAAAACTTAACCCGTTCACTACATACCAAAGCGGGAAATAAATTTTGTAAGGAATATATCTATTTCTCAGATAAAAATGGATTTGTAGTCCCATTTGTTGGTCGGAGTGGTTTACTCAAGAGGGGGGGTGAATTGAGTACCAATTAAAATTTCTATATTTAAAAGAAGTGTCTTAAAGACCCCCAAATAAAATAATAAATTAAACTGTAGTGAATTTATATTAATGTAGAGATTCTGTTAGGTTCTCAAGGGATTGATTAATTCCCAGTTAATCAACACAGGAGTGTGTGATTATCTTTTGAAACTAACTTACTAATCTACACTTAACATAAACACTTGCTAATTTAATTATCAAAGTAACTTTAAAAACAGTGTTGGTTTTAAAGTGATTAGCAGCGGAATAAAACATTGAAATAGATGGCACAACAATGTGACCAAGAGGTTCAGTCTCAAGCCGAGACTTAGTCCTCTCAAAAGTTTATATAAAAATTATCCACACCCTGGATCGGGGTTCAACAGTTTACAACTGTCCAGGTCCAAGACCTCTACCACTGTTCTTCGTGGGAAACAGTACAATAGCAACCAGCTGTCCAGGTCACACACGACCTCTACCACTGTTCTTCGTGGGAAAGAAAGAATAAAAGAGTTTTGTAAGGATTTACAGATCCTTCAGTTTGAGTACAGGAGACAGTGTATGTGTTAGATATATCAGATAACACACACTGCTCGAAATGAATGGTAATAAATCACAGAACAAGAGATGTAGAGTTTAGAGATTGTTCTGGGGATTTCAGTATAGCACTGGACTCCTTTGAATTTGATTAGAAGTGAGTCTGAGTCCTCTTCTTGTTTCTGTTGAGAAACAGAGTGTCGTATGCTCCAGGTTACAGGTGATGAGAATGTAGTCGATGAAGTTCTTCTTGTATGCACAGAACACTTCTCGAGTATGCTTGATTGTCTATGAGCTTCTCTGTGTTCCTCTTGTGCTTGTGTCGTTTTTGGTATATTAGATGCACCGCACTTTTCTGGTTCGCTTCTTGTTGTTTGTTTTCTTCACACGTTCGCATCTATTTCTGGTATGTAGTCTTCTGGTATTTATCTCCCATCAGGGGACAGAAAAGATTTCTTTTCAGCAGGTACGAGGTACGGGTTCCTGACATCCGACAACCTTTATCAGATATTTGACAAATCTTTAAAATGTATGATATGACCGTTAGATAGATTAAATATAGGAAATAAAGAAATTCAAACAGTGAGTTGAGTGATCGGTAGGTAATCAGCATCGGTAGCTTGAACATCGGTAGCTTGAACATCGGTAGCTTGAACATCGGTAGCTTGAACATCGGTAGCTTGAACATCGGTAGCTCAATGTCATTAGTTGGTACATGTATCGGTAGCTCCATGCGTCGGTAGGTACATGCATCGGTAGCTCCATGCGTTGGTGGCTGAGTCTATCGGTAGCTTCGTCCATCGGTGACTCTTATTCCATCGGTAGCTATTTATACTTACACCGGTAGCTCTACGTTTGTATCGGTAGCTGTATTTATAAGTACATCGGTAACTCTATGTTAAGTCTATCGGTAGTTGTCTGTCGGTACACTAAGTCTATCGGTAGACTGGTTACCGGTAGCTCTTTATCAGTAGCTATAGGCAGATTACTTATCTGTTTTATGCAGAACACATCCGATTGTGTTAGAATCAATTTATAACTTGTATGAACATGGATAAATGATGATTAACATATTCCAAAGACTTATATTAAAAAGGTGTTATTGGTTTGATCATAGATTTAAAAGAATTAAAGTATAGATCAACAATACTTAACAATATCATAGAGAATGAAGACATAATTGGGATTTTCAACACAAATAAATACATGATTGAGATTATCAAAACAGGTGAGGTCAACAATCTCCCCCTTTTTGATAATCACAATTTATGATATTGGCATTTAACATAGTGAAAATATAATAGTAAAGAGTATAATATTGAATTCAATTTTCTCAGAGAAAACAGCATCATAGATAATAGAAATAGAATGATATAGACATAAGTTATCAGAGGTAAACAATAATAAGGTACTATATAGACATAAGGTATCAGAGATAAAAATGGAAACAAGACAAAGGATAATGTGTTTCCCCTTATGCCTTATTTTTCTCCATTGAAAATATTTCTCATTTTGTTCTCCTCCTTATTCTCTCATAAAAAGTTTCTCCCCCTCTCTTATTGTTCTCCCCCTTTCTTATTGTTCTCCCCCTTTGTGATAATCAAAAAGTGGGAAAGAATATATATATATATATATAGGAGAGAAATAAAACAAAGAGAAGTAAAGAGTGGTCTGTATTATAGTAGTCAAAAAGTACAACAAAAACAGATTACAAAGGAATTCCTATCAAAAAGCTTGGCCACTGGTTCAATCCGCATCTGCAATGTGAGATTTTCCTTTGGGATCAGAAGGATGCTCGGGTGGTGAGGATTCAGGTGAAGGTTTGGGAATGCCAGAAAAGATCAAAGGAGGCTGGGCCACTGACACAGAGTCAGGCTTGTAGGTTGAAGATTTTTGGGTGATCATTGGTTTGAGGCTTTGAATGGCTTGAACAGGAGTCAGCTGGACTGAGGAAGCAGCTGAGGCAGAAGCAGGCAAAGCAGGAGGGATGATGACTGTCCTAGCATCAACATGCAAGAAGGGCAGCAGCAGATTTCTAAAATCCATAATAATTCCTCCTCCTCTTTCCATAGCAGAGATGAAATCATCTTTGTTCTCCATGAATTTCTCCAAGGCAGGAGTCAGTTCTCTCAGCTTGCTCACTTGTTCTTTGAAAGCTTGGGTGACTGGAGGGAGCTTCATGTGTTCCAACATTAGCTTGAAGTGGTGTTCGAGTTGATTCTTGGTGAAAATTTTGGAGAAGTAGTAGTCCACTTTGCTTTTTATGGCTTCTTGAGAGGCAGAGGCTTCTCTCATAAAATCTTGAACTATCTTCATGATTTCTCTGGCAGAATCCCTTGTAGAGAGCACCACTCGGCTTAACTCTGATGAGTCCCCAGAGCCACTGGTTGAAATAGAACCAATCTCCTCCTTCAATATTGCTCGAACTGAGTTCATATCAACTGATGGTTTGGATGTGAGAGGGCCAAGAGAGAAGGAAACAGTTTCTTTAAAACTCTTTGACAAACCACTGATTAGGCTTTGAACTTGAGAGTCTTGAAATTGAACATGATCCTTCACTGAGGTTTTGAAGCTTTCAAACACTGAGACAAACTGGCTGACTACACTCTTCACATAGGCTAGGTCCTTGTCAGCTTGAGACTTGGAGCTCATATAGGAATCCAAAGCAACAACTGATGTCTTGAGAGCTTCCAGATCAGCTTCGATTCTTGAAGACTGAGTCTGGCATTCTTTCACTTCTTCCAAAATCTCAGACATAAAGGAAGATAAATTACAAGCCAGAGATAGCTCGAAGGATCTCTCTAGAACTTTCATTTCTTCATAAAAGCTTTCCTTCATCTCAGCAACTAAAGCACTGAATGATTCTTTTATCTCATTCTTCATGGATTCAAGATCTTATTTGGAAACAAAATCACTTGAGACAACTGCAGCAGATCCCCTTGCTGAGGCCAAATTAACTACAGAAGTAGTCATTATTGAATTAATTGAGGATGCAAGAGAGGTTTCCATTAGCTTCACTTCTTCAACAAAACTGGATTTGAGGTCTTCTTTCAGCTTACTCAAATCATGAAATCTGACTACATCGTCTGGCAACAAATCAGCAGCAAGATCATAATTGGTCTTTGGTCTATCCACAGACATCTCATTGTCAGAATCTGGATAATCCAATCCACAGACTATAAACCCTGGGTCTTCTACCCAGTCTCCAAGCTCAACAGCTACTGTAACATTTCCAAGCACAGACTGATGCTCCCCCTCAATGGGTGCATTCTCATGTATCACAACAGCCTTTGCTGCTGGCCGTTCTTCATCAGAATCTTCTACCACAAGTTCTACAGGTGCAACATTTAGAAGATCTTCTGATACAGGTACAACTTCTTCTCTATCTCTTTCTTCTTCAGCAGCAGGTATAGCTGAGTTTCCAATTAAGGGACTCATACTTAACCTACCAGAAGCAGGCGATTCAGATGCCTTCTCATTTTCCTCTTCTTCTTGGTGAGGTACAGACTGGTATTCCTCATAAGTAGGCAAAACTTCCTCTACTTTTCCTTTCCTAGAATAAACCAGTTCTGCAACAGGACTTGGGGGCAAGTCTGGATCTCCTCCAACATCCATAGGAGTTTCTTCTTCTTCTTCTTCTTCTTCTGTCTCATCACTATAAGCAGGTTCCTCTTCATCAGGTCTTAGACTCGGATCTCTAATATCCTTTGGTCTTGAGGGATAATCCACAGGATTAAACCTATCATAGATTTTCTGATCATCACTTACCCATTCTCCCTTCCATGGGTTCCAGTTAATTTTCATATACTTGCAAACAGTCGAGGTGATGCAAAAATTGTTCTTGACTACAACTGTCTCATCCTGAGACTCAGCTATTTCTTTCACTTTTATCATCACTGAAATTAGCTTGGCAAAGAACAAAGCATTGGTCTAATCATGTCTTCCATTTGAAGCATCAACAATCTGCACAGATTGACTTTTACACCATGTCTTAGTAAATGAAGAAGATAGATATCTTGATATCTCAGATTTGAAAAATCTCCTCTCCTCGGTATCAACACATGCTGAACAAATTTGAAAAGCAGTCGATTCTCTCCATCCATTTCAGCAGCTACCACTTGCCTTTGATTTCCATTCCCAGTCAGCTCTTTTAAGGCAGTCTCATAATCAAAAATGTCACTACTAGGTGGCATTGCCCTTGATACATACCCAGAGACACCATCATGTGGTACTTTTAAACTCTCAGCCCACTCTACTGAAGAAAAAGACATCTCTTTTCCATTTACAAAAGAGCTTACCCGATTCTCATTCTCAGACTTCTCAAAGGTTACAAACTCATAGAACTGCTTTACCAATTTCGGGTAGTATGGGCCATTGTTATTCGAGAAACAATCCACCCATTTTTGGTCTTCCAGAATCTCGAGCACTAAGGATTTTCTAGGCAGTAGCCATTCCACGCAGAGTTCCTTCTCGATTACTATATCTCTATTCTGTAAGTGAGGATTCACTGGTCGCCTTCCCGATCTAGTTTTGACTTCACTAACACTGGCTTTATGCTGTGTCTTCTGCTTCTTAGCATTTGGTTCTGCACTTTCATCTCTGATTATAGGAAGCTTGGTTTTTGCCATCGCGGGTTTAGGGTTCTTGGTCGATTTGGGTGCTAAGGTTCGAAGGTGAGAGATTTTGAGCTCGGTGAGGTAAGAAGTGGCTTAGACTTAGTTTTATCATTTAGGAATTCCAAATAAACGATTAAAATAGAGTAATAAAATAAAATAAAACGATTCATATTCTTGGCGGCAGACAGAAGTTTTAAACTTTGCATCGGTGTGAGTTAATCATCGGTGAGAAAAACAAATCGGTGAGAGTTGTACATCGGTGAGAATTTCTACGTCGGTGAGAAACTTACATCGGTGAGCATTTTCACATCAGTGAGAATTTCACATCGGTGAGAATTTTCACATCAGTGAGAATTTCACATCGGTGAGGATTTTCACATCAGTGAGAATTTCACATCGGTGAGAATTTCACATCAGTGAGAATTTCACATCGGTGAGAATTTCACATCGGTGAGAATTTCACATCAGTGAGAATTTTCACACCGGTTGTGATTAAACATTCCCAGTTCATGTCTTATGAAACTTAGCCTATCCGAACTTAAAGGTTTAGTGAAAATATCAGCCAATTGATGTTCAGTGCCAATAAATTCAAGAGAAATATCACCTTTTTGATAGTGATCTCTTAGGAAATGGTGTCTTACATCTATGGGTTTGGTTCTAGAGTGAGATACAGGATTCTTAGAGATGTTTATTGCACTGGTGTTATCACAGTTGATTGAAACATGTTTAAAAACGTATCCATAGTCCAAAAGAGTGTGTTTCATCCACAGAATTTGTGCACAGCAACTACCAGCAGCTATATATTCTGCTTCAGCAGTAGATAATGCAACCGAGTTCTGTTTCTTACTACACCAAGAAACTAAGGATTTTCCAAGCAAATGACATGTTCCTGATGTGCTTTTTCTATCTAACTTACAACCAGCAAAGTCAGCATCTGAATAACTCATTAACTCAAAGGATTGTCCTTTTGGGTAAAACAAACCTAAGTTAACCGTGTGTTTGAGATATTTAAAAATTCTTTTAACAGCAAGCAAATGAGATTCTTTTGGGTTAGCTTGAAATCTATCACACATACACACACTAAACATAATATCAGGTCGACTAGCAGTAAGATAAAGTAAACTACCAATCATACCTCTGTAATTTGTTTGATCAACTGGTTTCCCAGTTTCATCTGCATCCAATTTACAGGTAGTACTCATAGGAGTTTCACTTTCCTTGATACTATTCAGACCAAAACGTTTTAAAAGATCCTTTTTATATTTACTTTGATTCAAAATAATACCATTTTCATTTTGAAATACTTGAAATCCAAGAAAGTACTTAAGCTCTCCCATTAAGCTCATTTCAAATTCATTTTGCATACTTTTTGAAAAATCAGTACATAAAGAGTGTTTAGAAGATCCAAAAATAATATCATCAACATATATTTGTACAACCAAAACATCTTTAGAAATTCTTTTAATGAAAAGAGTTGGATCAGCAATCCCTTTAGTAAAACCTTTTGAAATAAGGAAATTGCTAAGTCTATCATACCAAGCTCTTGGAGCTTGTTTTAAACCATACAAAGCTTTAGAAAGTTTAAAAACTTGATTTGGAAAATGGGGGTTAGCAAATCCAGGTGGTTGTTCTACAAAAACATCTTCAATTATAAAACCATTTAGAAATGCACTTTTTACATCCATTTGATATAACTTGAAATCCAGATGTGCAGCATATGCAAGTAAGATCCTAATGGCTTCTAGTCTGGCTACAGGTGCAAAAGTTTCCTCATAGTCTATGCCTTCTTCTTGACTATATCCTTGTGCAACTAGTCTAGCTTTGTTTCTAACTATATTTCCAGATTCATCTACTTTATTTCTAAAAACCCATTTTGTCCCTATTGTCAAAGTGTCCTTGGGTCTGTCAACTAATTCCCAGACTTTGTTTCTTTCAAACTGATTTAATTCTTCCTGCATAGCTATTACCCAGAATTCATCATTGATAGCATCATTGATATTTTTGGGTTCCAGCTGTGAAAGAAAGGCTTGATGTTCAACCTGGTTTCTTAGAGAAGCTCTAGTTTGTGTTCCTCTCTCAAGATTACCAACAACATCTTCTAAAGGATGATTCTTTAGAATCCTCGTTGATCTAGTAAAAGTTGGACTAGAAATTTCAGGTTCATCTATAGGTTCGGGTTCAACAGAAGCAGATTCTGGAGAAAGTCCAGAACTGGATACTTTTATAACAGGTTCTTTAGATTTATCATTAAGGTCCAGAATAGATAAGTCTTCTTCAAGATTTTCAAGACAGGTTTTAGGCTCATGTGGATCAGTTTGATCAAATTTGATGTGAACAGATTCTTCCACACATTTGGTTTTCTTATTGAATACTCTATAGGCTTTACTTGAAATAGAGTAACCCAGAAAAATTCCTTCATCACTTTTGGAAGCAAACTTATCCAGATTATCTTTAGTATTCAGAATAAATACTTTGCAACCAAAAACTTTAAAGTAATTAACCTTAGGCTTTCTATTGTTCCACAATTCATAAGGGGTTTTCTTAAGAACTGGTCTAATCAAGACTCTATTAATGACATAACAAGCTGTATTAACAGCTTCAGCCCAAAAGTAAATAGGCAGGTCATATTCATTGAGCATGGTTCTAGCAATTTCTTGAAGAGTTCGGTTTCTTCTTTCTACTACACCATTCTGTTGGGGTGTTCTAGGGGCAGAGAAGTTATGAGTATAGCCATTGTGTGAGCAATAAGATTCAAAATCTTGATTTTCAAACTCACGACCATGATCACTTCTCAGGGTCTTAATCTTGAGTCCACTAAGATTTTCTACAGACTTGGAGTATTTAACAAAGTAAGAACAAGATTCACTTTTGTGAGCTAGAAAATATACCCAAGTATACCTAGAAAAGTCATCTACAAGAACATAAACACAGTGCTTCCCATTTAAACTAGAAACTCTTGATGGTCCAAACAAATCCATGTGAACCAATTCAAGTGGTTGAGAAGTTGAAACTTCTTTCTTTGATTTAAAAGAAACTTTGTGTTGTTTTCCCTTTTGACAGGGGTTACACACTCTATCATTTGGGAATTCTAACTTAGGTAGGTCTCTAACTAGGTTTTTCCTAGAAAGTTTTCTAAGTGAGTGAATGTTGCAATGTCCTAATCTTCTGTGCCATAGCCAAGATTCTTTATGAAAAGCATTCAAACAATTAATATTCTGCTTAGCTAAAGAATTCAGATTAACAGCATAAACATTTTCATTTCTTAAGGCAGAAAATACCAAAACATTCTTAGAATCAAAAACTTTGCAAGAATCATTTTCAAATTTAACATGAAAACCATCATCACATAACTGAGAAATACTTAATAAATTGTATTTAAGGCCATCAACAAATAAAACTTTAGAAATCAAAATTGAATCAGTGTTACCAATCTGGCCTAGGCCGACGATTTTCCCTTTTGAGTTATCACCAAAGGTGACAAAGCCTCCATCAACTTTTATTAAACTCTTGAAACAAGAGAAGTCTCCTGACATATGTCTTGAACATCCACTGTCCAAGTACCATGTCTCTTTACAGGAGCTCTTTAAGCAAGTTCCCTACAAAACAGATTTAGATGGGAGATGATTTTGGTACCCAGATTTTCTTGGGTCCATACAGGTTAGCCAATAACACTTTAGGTACCCATATTTGTCTAATGGGTCTCATATAATTTGTAGAATTGACATGCTTTGAAAGATAAACTTTATTAGATCCATAGCTATGTATATAACTGGTTGAAACATATGAAGTTCCAAAATTACCTTCATTCTGTCCAGATTTAGAAATGAATCTAGTTTTAGCAATTTTCCTTTGTCCAGGTTGGTATCCTATACCAGTAGTATATTTAGGTGCTACTTGCTTTCCTAGCATCTGTGTTAGAGTATTCTTGCCATTGGTGAACTTCTCTAAGTCTTTTCTAAGTTGCTCATTTGACAGTTTCAGTTCTGTATTTTCTTTTAACAGTTGAGCATTTTTCACTTTTTCAATAGTAAGTTCGGTTTTAACTGTAGTGGTGAGAGCATGCTGTTTCTTTAATGACTTGTATTTATCCTTAAGTTCATTACATGTCTCTTCCAGCATATCACAGTATTCAAACAGTTCATATTTAGACATGATATCACCTTCAGAATCATCTGCAGAATAATATGAATTTGAAGCAGGAGTTTCAGCAGTTACCTCAGAAGTGTTTGCCATAAAGCACATGTTGGCTCGATTCCTTTCAGAGTCTGAAGATTCAGCTTCACTTGTGCTGTCTTCTGAAGCACTCCAAGTAGCCTTCATAGCTTTCTTAAACTTATTGTCCTTATATTCATATTTCTTTTTATACTTCAGCTTTGGACAGTCGGCTTTAATGTGTCCTTTTCTCTTGCACTCATAGCAGACAACATCATCTGACTTGTCATTCTTCTTCCAGTCCTTTTTCCATTTGCCTTGGTGATCATACTTACCCTTATAATTTGTTTTTCTGAAGAACTTCTTTTTCCTATAAAATTTCTTAAATCTTCTAGCAATGTGAGCCATCTCAGCATCACTGTCAGAATCACTTCCACTGTCTTCACAGCTTGAACTTTCAACTATAGCTTGAAGCTTTTTCTTGTCCTTATTCTTTGAGGTTGAGGATTTGAAAGCAACAGACTTTCTTGCAGGTTCATTTTCTTCCTCTTTGTTCACTTTAAGCTCTTCTTCATACATCATCAGCTTGCCAATTAGTTCCTTGACAGGTAGAGCAGCTATGTCACATGATTCTCTGATTGAGACAGATGTGCCTCTCCATCTATCAGGTAGACATCTCAAAATTCTCATAATTTGTTCCTTCGATGAGACATCCTTTCCCAGCGAGATCATTGTATTGACAATTTCGTTGAACCTGAGATACATGTCAGAAATGGGTTCGTCAGGATTCATTTTAAAATTATCATACTTGATAGTATAGGTGTTCAATCTCATTTCTTTAACATTAGTTGTTCCTTCATGAGAAACAGCTAAGGTATCCCAAATTTCAAAAGCAGTTTTACATGCAGAAATTCTATTAAACTCTTCATCTCCTAGAGCACAGTACAAGGCATTCATAGCTTTACAGTTTTTATTGTAAGCAGTCTTTGTAGGTTCATCCCAAGTAGATCTAGCAGTAGTAGGAATTTTCTATTCTGATTCAATAGCAGTCCAAATATCAAAACCTATGCTTTCTAGATGGATTTTCATTTTCAGTTTCCACTGAGCATAATTAGTTCCATTGAAAAAAGGTGACCGGTTAGTAGCAGCACCCTCAAGTCTATTGTCCATGATGAGAAAATTTTAAAGAGATAAAAATTTAGAAATAACAGAAATTTTAAGAACTTTAAAATACAACTAAAATCACAGTTCAAAAGCAGAGTACTTTTAGAAAGTATTTTCAATCCTCTGATACCAAGTGTTGGTCAGAGTGGTTTACTCAAGAGGGGGGGTGAATTGAGTACCAATTAAAATTTCTATATTTAAAAGCAGTGTCTTAAAGACCCCCAAATAAAATAATAAATTAAACTGTAGTGAATTTATATTAATGTAGAGATTCTGTTAGGTTCTCAAGGGATTGATTAATTCCCAGTTAATCAACACAGGAGTGTGTGATTATCTTTTGAAACTAACTTACTAATCTACACTTAACATAAACACTTGCTAATTTAATTATCAAAGTAACTTTAAAAACAGTGTTGGTTTTAAAGTGATTAGCAGCGGAATAAAACTTTGAAATAGATGGCACAACAATTTAACCAAGAGGTTCAGTCTCAAGCCGAGACTTAGTCCTCTCAAAAGTTTATATAAAAATGATCCACACCCTGGATCAGGGTTCAACAGTTTACAACTGTCCAGGTCCAAGACCTCTACCACTGTTCTTCGTGGGAAACAGTACAACAGCAACCAGCTGTCCAGGTCACACAAGACCTCTACCACTGTTCTTCGTGGGAAAGAAAGAATAAAAGAGTTTTGTAAGGATTTACAGATCCTTCAGTTTGAGTACAGGAGACAGTGTATGTGTTAGATATATCAGATAACACACACTGCTCGAAATGAATGGTAATAAATCACAGAACAAGAGATGTAGAGTTTAGAGATTGTTCTGGGGATTTCAGTATAGCTCTGGACTCCTTTGAATTTGATTAGAAGTGAGTCTGAGTCCTCTTCTTGTTTCTGTTGAGAAACAGAGTGTCGTATGCTCCAGGTTACAGGTGGTGAGAATGTAGTCGATGAAGTTCTTCTTGTATGCACAGAACACTTCTCGAGTATGCTTGATTGTCTATGAGCTTCTCTGTGTTCCTCTTGTGCTTGTGTCGTTTTTGGTATATTAGATGCACCGCACTTTTCTGGTTCGCTTCTTGTTGTTTGTTTTCTTCACACGTTCGCATCTATTTCTGGTATGTAGTCTTCTCGTATTTATCTCCCATCAGGGGACAGAAAATATTTCTTTTCAGCAGGTACGAGGTACGGGTTCCTGACATCCGACAACATTTATCAGATATTTGAAAAATCATTAAAATGTATGATATGACCGTTAGATAGATTAAATATAGGAAATAAAGAAATTCAAACAGTGAGTTGAGTGATCGGTAGGTAATCAGCATCGGTAGCTTGAACATCGGTAGCTCAATGTCATTAGTTGGTACATGTATCGGTAGCTCCATGCGTCGGTAGGTACATGCATCGGTAGCTCCATGCGTTGGTGGCTGAGTCTATCAGTAGCTTCGTCCATCGGTGACTCTTATTCCATTGGTAGCTATTTATACTTACACCGGTAGCTCTACGTTTGTATCGGTAGCTGTATTTATAAGTACATCGGTAACTCTGTGTTAAGTCTATCGGTAGCTGTCTGTCGGTAGACTAAGTCTATCGGTAGACTGGTTACCGGTAGCTCTTTATCAGTAGCTATAGGCAGATTACTTATCTGTTTTATGCAGAACACATCCGATTGTGTTAGAATCAATTTATAACTTGTATGAACATGGATAAATGATGATTAACATATTCCAAAGACTTATTTTAAAAAGGTGTTATTGGTTTGATCATATATTTAAAAGAATTAAAGTATAGATCAACAATACTTAACAATATCATAGAGAATGAAGACATAATTGGGATTTTCAACACAAATAAATACATGATTGAGATTATCAAAACAGGTGAGGTCAACACCATTGAATGATTGAGGTTTTTGACACATGAAGCAGTCTAAAATTATTACACCATGTTTTGGATTAGTAGGATGATCAATACAAGAAAAGGTAATTGTGCATAACCTGAGCCAAATTCCCCAATATGGTTTTCATTTCTTCTATTTCAGTTGTATCTCCATATCAATATTCATGATCTTTCTCTAGAAATAAATCCCCACATAGATTAAATGAATTGATATAATTTAAATTCTTTAAACTAGGAACGTTTTCTAAATAATATAATTTACTATATTAGATCATTACATTATGAATCATAATGTGTAATTTAAATACTAGTGAAACGCATAACATAAATTGAAAAATTCAAGCATGGATATTATAAGAATCATAAACATGGTTTCTTTGGTACTGTTCTCAAATAATATAATTATTTTTAAATCATTAATAATGGTTTTTATAAAAAATTAAAATCAACCAATGAAGATCCCCTAATATTTTCAAACTAAGTGTGAAGTAAGGCCTCTTTTTTTATGCACCAAGTTACAATTAAGTAAAATCCCAATACACCATTCATAGATCTATTACCCCTAATCACAATTATGATGGATACATATCTTATTGTACAATCAAGATATGGGTGTATTTTGAAGTAAAACATATATTATATAACTTACCAAAAAATTAGGATGTTATCATGTAGCTTCAATGTTAGTTATATGGTTATATTCAACAATTTATGTTTTCCTAAATCTTGTTCCCAAACATTATACTAAACTTATCTAATTCCAAATATAAATAACCCAATCATAATATCCTAGAGTCTATGGTTACATTTTTAAAGATTCACTAGATACAAGGAATCATATCCAAAATGATCGAATAATTTAGTTGTCTTGGTTAACTAGAAACATACATGAATTTCAAATTATACTTGAAAACATAAAATAAAATGTAGTAATTTTTTAGATAACTCCATTATTAACTTTAAAGTATCCATTCATATTAATTGTAATACCCTTCCTATAATCCTTTGAAATTTAAACATAAGGATGGGTTCTCTTATATTCTTAGTAAGGGTATGCATACAATGTAAGCTAATAAGGAAATAGTAATATGAAAAAATAAATGGTTATTTAATAACTCCATATAAATAATAACATGAGGTATAAAATTATCAACTGATATCATAAATAATAAAATAGTCACATTAATATCAATAATTTATTTCATAATTATTTAATGTATAATACTGGACATCATAATGTTACTATCTAGACCTCATTCCAGGACTTCTTACATAAATGGGTAAGGCCTCAACCAAATAACTGAACTAATTTCCTATTTTGACCTATTAATGTATCTAGGGGATATGTAATTATATACCCCACCTATCACTTAATAATCTCAATTCATTAATCATATGAATAATCAATACACCCTAATCAACACTCCTTAAAAATCATTAACTGTTCATATTAAAACTATCATACAAAATATCAATACATATCCCTAGTAAAATTGACCATAAACCATCTAGAGAAATATAGTGGATGGTATAATAATATTATAATCTTACTAAATCATAATATATAACAAATTATATTAATATGGATGAAAATAATTTCAAAATATCACTTGAAAATATCTTGAGTAAAAAACCCTTTTTCAATTTAAAATCACTTATTTAAAATCTAATTATTTCAAAAATATCAAGGAAAAAAATTATATTTAAAATCATATTTTAAAATGTAAATTATTCTTCAATAAAATGAGTAGTCATGATGATGGTTAATTCTATTCATGTTGAATATGTAAAAAACCATTCCTTTCACACTGTTGTAAAAAGGTTAAAAAGTACCTCATTGAAAAATAACAAGAAGATTCATTTTGATTTTTTAAAAGTAATACATGGGTAAAAACTTATTTAATAAATCATTTTATAGTTTGACATTCTTTTAAACATGAATATGGAAGTGAAATATTCCCATCTGAATACTAAAACCTAGTCAGTTTTCCTTAAAAATTTCTTTTATTATATTGAGTAGTTAAATTGAGGAAAATGAAAGGAAAAAAATATAATTTTCAGAAATATACAGAGGATAATAAATCATACCAGGTTTATTATATAAATACAAAATAATTTCCACTACAGGGACTTAAACATTATCAATCCCAAATAATAATGAGGCTTTTGAAATAATCCCTTACCTCAGGTATGATTTCCTTTGTACATGTTCAAAACTCATGTGTAATAAATAATAAGTTATTATAAATCTATTAAATAGACACACTCATATATATAATATCATATATGATTTACTTATAACATACTATCACCTTTTTATTAATGATTATTTCTTAAAATCATTATTATGGGTGATAACTACTCTATTTTTCATGCATGTTCTGGTTCTTTAGTTTTGGAACCTATAATTTGATCATGGTTAAAACATCTCAAGAATGTTAAACATAATATAAATATGATATATATTCATTATATATATGTATTTATATTAATTCATAAAATTTATAGATAAAAAAATAAATTACACTATTAATGGAGACGGTAGACTGTATATATGCATGAATGCTGTTATCATTTTTTGATGAATGGAACAAAATAAATGCAAAAAACAACTAAAATTTATATAATAAATTTTATATTATATTTATCATATATATTCATTAAATCTATTTTTATTTCCATCCATTTTAGAATAAAATAAAGAATGATTCACATTGGTTCATGGAGGCGATTGTCCACACATATACAGAAGTGACATAATAATTTTATAATGGATTGAAATATAAGAAGGTATATGTGATATAATAATTACTGAATTATAATTATTTCATAAAAATAATATATATACATTTAATACATCATTATATCCAATTGTGAAAGGCGGTAATGGAAAACTAATTACATTGGTTTTTGAGGCAGTAGTCCACCAAACACACAATGTATGGTTTTGTTTACCATTTAATAGAATATTAGATTAATAAAGGTTATTAAATTAACATAATAACCTATATTTATATGTTATATAGTTATTATATTATATCATCATGTTTGAAGAATATTTTAATGAGTTGGAAGAATAAATAAAATGAAAATGCATGGTTAAGAACTATACCTCTTCTTTTAAGAACAAATAGAGGTTTACACCTAAATCATTTCAAAGATCTGTTTATGATAAAACAATGGTAAATAGGTCATGGTTATAAATTTTTAGAATAAATTTTTTAAGTTACTTGATGAAACAAAGGGCTCTTGAATTGTGGAGAGGATAGGATACGAGGTTCCCTTTTATAATTGAGGTGGGTGACACACTTGTAATTTTCCAATGTTTCTCAATAATGAAATGTCACTTTATTTGAAACAAGTATCCAAAATGAAAAATTATAGAACCTAAGATGAAATAAGTTAAAAATATGACTATAAAATAGATATTATAAAAGTTTTTAGGTCATTTTAACACTTATATTTTTTGTTTCACCCCCTATAAATCTGTTTTATCTTTTACCGCTATAAAATATTTTTAATATTTTTATGATTAATTTGGAACAAAAATAAAGTTAAAAGTGTTATATAATATAAATAATTCTAATTAAAAATATTCAATCGTTTTTATCAAATTTATGTACAGAATTTTCAGAATTAAATTTAAAATAAAACTCGTATACTTGATGAAAAAACTATTTTCTAAAGAACGTATTTTCATAAGTACAAAGAGTTATTATATCAAAATTGAAAATAAAATTTTTTCCAATGATTTAAATTGAATTAATTATAATAAAATACAACTAATTTTACTTTTTAAACCATTTAAAAATATTATTTAACTTTTTATACTTTAAACAAAAATGTTATTTTCAATAAAAATCAGTATTTTTTACTATCAAGGATGAAGTTATTATATTAAGATCATTATATTAATTTAAATATAAGATAAGTTTTACATGACGATTTAAAAAATGAATTTCATTAATTCCAAGAAATTCTATAAAATTGAAAGAAAATAATTAAATTATTTTCTCACAAAAAATCAATGAAAACCATTTTTGCTGAAAAATGTATTTGTGAATCATATAATGACATTACTAAGAATTAGGTACTTATTCACTAACTTATTTTATTTTTCAATGAAATAATAAAATAATTTTAAAAGGTTTGTTATTCATATTCATACTTCAATTTTTGTATGATCATGATCATTCATGGAGGTACATCCCTATTTCAATTCTGGTTATACATCCTTTATTATGGATAATGAAGTGGTGCTTGGGTGTATGAGGAGTTTCATGGGTGTATAGGGGGTTCTAAACATGGCAGGAGGATAGAAGATGTCAAACGGTGTGCAATACATGGTTGGTGCATGGTTAATACAAACCATGCACCTGGTCAAGGTAACCGTGATGATTGGGGACCCTTCATACATAGGCTGGCACACAATCACCATATAGTTTTCCAAACCATGTGGGTGCTACTAGGAATCTGTGTGACTTGGACCCTCTTGGAAAGAGGGAGCCACACAGTTAGCGTACATTTTGGCCAATTGTGTAGCGAAATAGTGCGACCATTAAAAAGTGGGAAATTCCCACTATTCCCTCTTAGGATTAGATGTTTCCACCCCAATTTTCCTCCCATTCAAATACCTACAACAAGATATTATAACACTCATCATAATAATATTTTACGGATTAGGGTTTGCAGAATCTATCCTCTTCTTATGAATTCCAAAAACTCTGAATTATATATGAGATTCTATGTTGGGGATTTAATGGGAATTTGAGTTAGAATCAAGGGTGAACGTTTGGAAATCATTATTCAATGAGTATGAGGTAGGTGGTACTTAATCATTTTCCTATAGTATTAATGTTATATATGTTTATGTGTTTGTATCAATTTTCTTCCATGTTGTGTTACTTTTTCTTTGGTTTTTAATTTGATTTTGACCTTAAATTGACGTGTGAAACCCTTCACATATCTCTTTGGGTCTATAGGCAAGTGAGACCGAACCTAGGGCCACCCATGGGGTAATAAATACCCTTGTAAATGGTGAATAAAATTTTTAAACATTAATATAAGATTATTATGGGAGTGAATGGGAAGTAAAAGTGTTATTTGTATATGGGGAGGTTAGTGGGTTAGTTAAAATAATTATTTGTTCTCTTTTGTAAATGATTAAGAGGTTTTGAAAAGTTTTAGATGGTATGTTTTGGGGTTTGACCCAATTATAGATTTATTAATGGAAAATTATGCTTGAAAGTGAGAAATAATTTGAAAGGAGGTGTTTACCTCAAAGAAATTGAAAAAGGGGGTTTGTAAAGTTATTTAAAATGATATTTGAAATGAGGGAAAGGTTCCACTTTTTTGAAAATAAATTATTTATTTTTTGGATGGATGAAATCGAAATGAAAGCCTCAGGGGATGATTTAGTTTTCAAATAGGAAGACCCATGTTTTGAAGCATGTCTTTAAGATGATTTGAAATAATTATTTTTAATTTTGTTTTATTCCATGATATGGTATTAATGATCCATTAGGATCACTGTCTTTGAACTGATCTATAGGTTAGTGATATAGGACCCCTGATGATTATACTGGTATGTTAACATGGTTATGGAAGGAACTAAATGTTGAATGTTCATAGTTTATGTCATATCATAATGGGTTTGGGGAACAATTATATATTTGTTTAATAGTTATGGTTTATTTTGTTAAATGAAATATAGTTTTCAAAAGAGATAAATGTTAATTGTGTTTAATTGAAAACATGTCATAAGAGAGTTTTTGGTATAAGGACAGTGTAATAATGGGTTATGAATTGTAAATGGTAATTTTTTAATGGTTTAAGGTATGAATATGATTTATTTGTTCAATGAAATATGAAATGTGAAAATTTTGTATATTGTTTGAGAACAGGTTTTGAAATGGTATATCTGGTAAACAGTTCAATGAAGCATGTGCATATAGATTGATAGTTTGGGGTACTAGACTTGAAGATATATTCTAATGGGTGGGTTTAGACTAAGTATCTAAAATCCACCACTATATTAAACAAGTTAGGTATGGGGAATGAGGCTCTATGTCCCTAACATTTTCATTTGATGAGACTATTTAGACTATAGTTACATGGTAAATGTGATGTAATATTTAATAAATTGTTATCCCTGATGAGATAAGGAGCATGAACTATTACCTTATTCATGGTAATTGAATGTTTTAGGCCATAGTTTAAATGATGTAAATGAAAAACCCATGGTACAAATTATGTTAATGTTCATGTAAATATTGTTAACTAATGGGTATGTGTTAGTTTTTGATTAGTGAACACCCATTATGACATGAACCGAATCTGGTCGCCACCAATACCAGCACCAAACCCTGCCCATGGAAAGTCCTTAAGGTAATTATCTATCCCCATAGGCTGAAAAAAGTGCCTGGGTATCATTTATCATGGTTTGGGAATGATTTACCTGAATATTTATACATAACACATCAAAAACATTTGATAAACTATGTCTGAAAAATTCATACCAAACAAGGTTTATAAAAAAACAAAAACTGAATACATAAGTTTAAACACAATAAAAGAGGTCCAAATAAATTAAAAAAGATCATCCAAATATCCCCAAGTACTCCACACGACAATGGTTCATCGCCCACAATCTGTCTTCACACCTCCGCACCAGGGATGTAAACTAACACCCCGAACCGACATCACCCAAAGCCTTTACATTACCTCAGTCAAGAATAAAAAATTATTATTACACCCAAGAGGTGTAAGTAGGGTGTGATACTAAGAAAAATAGGATACCACCCAATTATTCCAAAGTTCATGCAATACATGGTGAAAAAGAAAGCAGTTTTAATATGCAAAGAAAAGAGGTGACAAATTCCAAGAAATGAAACATTCAATTGAAAAGTATTTTCAAGATAAAACCTTCTGAATGTTATAAAATTTGTATAGTAATGTTATATACCGTAATATAATTACAAACACACCCTCATAAAATGGAAAATACCACAAATCTAATGAGAAAAAAAACCGGGAACACCCCTAGGAACTAGATAGTCTCGGGCCCCATGTACCTCATACCTCGGTGTAAAGTAACCATAGTAAAATTCTATTCTCTTGAATGAGAAAATAGTAGGGAACATACCCATAACATATTAGAACCAAATTATCATGAATGTAGTATATTTAGAATTTTCTTTATCCAAATTCTATGTGAAAAAGGGACAAAACCAATCTTTTTCTCTAGCTGTACTAGCACATATCTGCCCCACCTAGGTACCTGGGCTTCCCCCTTTCTGCTCAAACAAATTCATCATGTCAAATACATCCATTTTCATAAAAAACACCAATACTATCCACTTAAAAACAATATATCATCTATACACACTTTATACCATTTAAAACACACAACAAAAAACATTGATTTTCCATAAAACAATTTCTCGAAAACCCGCATTGTTTTGCACCCAAAACACCCTGAAACCCCACATTTCACACTATTTGAACACCTATAAGTTACCAAAACATAAAATTAAGCCCAATAAATTTTCATTAAACTAAAAAATATATTTTATGGCAGCCTCATGTGAACCAAGAAATGTTATCTTTTTAAAACATCCATTTTTAATCAAACATGGCACTTAAAGTTCACAAGTTCACCAAACACCATTAAAACCAACTTTAGCTGAAACAAACAAAGGGGATAAACATTAAAAATAAAATTTTCAGGCCTTATAAATCCTAATAAAATCTAATAAGTAGTGATAGGGTAGCCCCAAATGAACCCTCAAGATACATCCATGAAAAACCCCTAATTTCACCTAAAATAGGCATTAAAATTTTATTTTCACTACAAACAACACAAAAAAGATTTTTTCAGAAAAAATAAAATGAAATGAACATGAAAATAGAATAAAAAAACAAGAAAATTCACAAAAATTTCATACACATGTAATCACCTACCAAATTAAGGAGAACCCTTGAATCTTTGTGCAAAAATCAAATCACACCACCGCCGCACCAAGAGGGACCTAGATCAAACGTAAAAGCACAAGAAATGAACAAAAAAACCAAGGATAAATCCATGTTTCAAAACCATAACATCTAGAAACTTTTTATTTCAAGAAAATGAGAATAAAATTCATATAATGAGCAAAAAAGAGTAAGAATTGAAAGATTTATGAAGGAAAGAAATTACCTATTCAAATATGGATGATTTGAGAAACCTTAAGAATTATTGCCCTAAATCGTGATTAATACGAGCTCCAAATAGTGGGGAAAGAGCATGGTAACGTGGCTGGGTTCAGTGGGCTTGGGATACACTTAAAATCACTGAAAAATCACTAATATTTAATAAGATATTGAATAATGTTTTTTAAAAACTGGAAATGGGCTTTTGGGCAGGCCCAATTCCTTAAATGGAAACCCAAATCCATTATTATTATGGATTCCTATAGGGTAAAAATTTAAATATTGGTCTTAATAGGTCAGGGGAAGCCATTTTGGAAGTGTAATGGATGAGAAATATTAGGAAATTAAATATTTGTAAAAGAAAAAAATGGTTTTTTAAATCTTGAAATTGGCTCACATTTTGGCCCAAATCCTGAAAACTCGCCCATTCCTCCAAAAATTCATGGGAAACCCCCAAAAAAATATCATGAATGGAAATTAAATAGAATTTACCTTTAATATGAGTAATTTATGTGACAATTCTCCCCATCATGGAAGACTTTTCACCCTGGAAAGTCAACCTGAAGCTTGATTGGAAAACAAGAATATGTACTCTTCTTCAACCCATGACTTATATTCCCATGTCTCATGTGGATCAATACCATGATTCCAATGAACCTAGACTAGCAGGATAGACTTCCATCGAATGACCTTCTCTTGGGAGTCCATTATTTTCAGTAGATGCTCAAAAATTTACAATTCATGCTCTATCTCCAGTTCTTCCCAACTCAACACATGGGACGGATCCAGGTTGTATTTCTTCAACTGGGAGACATGAAAGACATCATGAAAGGATTTAAACTGAGAAGGTAAATCCAACCTATATTCCACCTTCCTAAAATGCTCGGTGATCTCAAAGGTTATGAGATACCATGACATCATCTTCCTTTTCTTTCCCAATCGACTATGGCCCAGACAAGGGGCCATCTTCAAGAATAGCCTATCACCCACTGAAAATTCTAGGTCTTGATGCCTCTGGTTAGAATATGATTTATGATGACTATGAGCTATCAATAATTGATTCTTGATAAACATGACCTTCTCAAATGTCTCATTCACCAAACTTGTCCCCATTAATGAATTCTCACATACCTCATCCCAACATAGGGGGTACCGACAAGGCCAACCAAAGAGCACCTCAAATAAACCATTTGAATTGAGGATTAGAAACTCATATTATAAGAAAACAATACTAATATGAAATGGCTATCCCGGGAACCTCCAAAGTCTACGACACATTCATGGAGGATGTTCTCCAAAATCTGATTCACCCTCTCTGTCGGTCCATCCGTTTGTGGTTGGGATGTCGTGCTCATCTTATTCTAAGATGGCAAGGCCTTCCCAAAACCAAGAAGTGAAGTGGGGATCTTTATTTGTGATAACTGGAGATGGAACACCACGGATTCTCACCACATTTGGAAGATAAAAATGACCCAACTCATCCACTTTAGTTCTATCTTTGATCAGAATGAAGTGGGTTGATTTGGTTAGATAACCAATCAGCACCCAAATGGAATTCTTACCCCGAGGTGTACGAGGAAAGAAAACAATGAAGTCCATGGCATCCTTGTCCAAATTCTCGGTAGGAATGGGTAATGGATGGAGAAAACCAGAGGGCCTTTGATGATATGCTTTCTTCTATTGGCATGTGTAGCACCTTGACAGAAAGTAAGTTATGTCTCATCACATACATAGCCACCAGAACTGTCGTACTATATCATAATACATATTGGTTGCACCCGGATGGACAACCCACTAAGACTGGTGGCTATCCTACATCACCACCTTCCACAAAGCCAACAACACTATTGAGAGGCCCTTTAAGAACAATATTCCCTTGGGATATGATGAACAATCATAGGGCATCTTCCCACCATGAATAAACTACCTCTACCACTGAAAAAGTTCATCCCTAGGATGTTCCTGCTGAATCAACTCCAACAATGAAAGAGTCAACTAGACCCTCACCAAGAATGCACCTCCACTATGATCCTTGGTCTCCATATGCATCTGATAAAAGAGTCCTATAAAAGACCACTCATCACTATACTTCCTTAAAGCTTGCACTGGAACAGTTCTGCTCAAAGCAGAAGCCACCACGTTACCTTTTCCTGGGGTTTAGACAATGTCAATGTCGAACCCCTGCAAGTACTCAATCCAAGGATGATGCCTCAAGTTGAGATCCATATGTGAGGAGATATAGGACCAGATTTTATAATCAGAGTATACCCCAAACTTCTCCCCAAAGAGGTAGTGACGCTAAGTCTTCAAATCATGCATCAAAACGGCTAACTCCAAGTCATGGGTTGGGTAATTATTTTCGTGTGGTCGGAGTTGGCGGGAGCCATATTCCACCACGTGATCATCCTAAATAATCACACACCAAATACCCATACATAAAGCATCTCAATAAAACCCATAACCCTTCTCTATCTCGGGCAAAATCAGCACGAGGGTGGTAGTCCAGCACCACTTCATCTCCTCAAACGTTGCCTGACATTTTGGGCCCCATACAAACTGCACCCCTTTTCGGGTGAGCATGGTCGTAGGTGAAGTAAGCCGAGAGAAGTCACGAACAAACCACCTATAAAATCTAGCCAGTCCAAGGAAACACCTGATCTCAAACACATTCTTTGGTTGCTCTCATGAAATGACCACACTGATCTTCTAAGGTTCCACTGAAACCCCCTGATCCAAGATCACATGCCCCAAAAATTTCACCTCCCTGATCCAGAAAGTGAACATTGAAGGCTTTTAATATAGGCAGTGATCCCGTAAAGTTCTCAAAATGATCATCAAGTGATGTTATTATTCCTCCTCATAAAGAGAGTATACAATAATTTCATCCACAAACACCGCAATGAAGGAATCGATATACCAATGCAACACCCGGTTCATGAGTGACATAATGACCAATGGAAAATGGGTCAATCCGAAGGGCATGAACAACAACTCAAAGTGGTCAAACCTACTTTCGAAGGCTGTCTTTGGGATATCTGCCTCTCTTACCCCAAGATGATGGTATCCCAAACACAAGTATATTTTTAAAAACCACCTTTCCCCCTACAAGTGATCGAACAAATAATCTATTTTGGACAAAGTGCTTTTGTTAGTAATTGTTACCTTATTTAGCTTCCCATAGTCAATGCACAGCTAGAGGTATTCGTCAGTCATTTTCGCAAACAACCCAAGACCGTCCCATGGAGAGATGCTCGGGTGAATGAATCCTTTGGATTTTAAGTCATCCGACTGTATCTTTAATTACTTCATCTCATTAGGGGCATTGTGATATAAGGTCAGAGATATCATATGTGTTCATGGAACCAGTTCAATCAAGAACTCCACATCTCGCTCTGGGGGAAAACGTTAAAAATCATCCAGAAATACTTCTAAAAACTCATTCACTCTATGAGGTAGTGGACCTTCAGGGGCAAGACCATCTTCCTCTAGCGTGAGCGACGATAACTAGAATATAAGACTTCCTAACTTTGGTAGTGAAGGTAATGCGCGACCTGACTGAGGATCCCATTCTCTATGAAAAAACTGTTGAATCCCATCAGGTTCCATGAAACTCACTCACGACCTATAGAAATTGATGTGTGCCTAGAAGTGTACTATCCAATCCAAGCTGAGTATTATGTCAAATAGTTCCATATCTAAGAACAAGAGGCCTCATTCAATCTAAATCCCTGACACAGAGAGCACACACAATGGGCACCTAAGACCTTGTTCCTTATTCTTATCCAATGGCATCACTAACTCCATCTCAAAAAACAACAACTCAGTTGGTAAATTTAGCATGTTCACACTACCTCAGAATGTAGGAGGATTATTTTTCAAGAACTTCTAGGCATTTTACTTCCTATAACCAGTCTCATCTTCCCTAATAAGATCTGGAAAAGGATCTAGTCCGCATCCTTGTTCTTG
Source organism: Viscum album (assembly GCA_963277665.1). NCBI lineage: Eukaryota > Viridiplantae > Streptophyta > Magnoliopsida > Santalales > Viscaceae > Viscum > Viscum album. Next base: position 149,784,879 of record OY728125.1, read on the forward strand.
GATAGCCCGAACCACATATTCTACTATCCTATGATCAAGCGGTGAGGGATAACTCTCTCCAGCTTCGTCCTGTGGGCGCGGGGGAGCTTTCCAAGGAGGCTTGTTGCAACAAAAATGAAACAATCACAAGAGAAAAAATCATTACAAAAGTTCTTTAAAATTACATCAATAAAATCAAATATAATGAATCCAAAACATTACAACAATAAAATAAACCACTACTTCACCCTTTCCTGATGTCCATGTGTAGTCTGCAGCGTACACGTCACACCTAGAAGTGAAGTCAAACAAACAATTCCATTGCCTCATGGTGAATCGAGGTCTAACAAGAGATTTGTAGGCTAGGTACCTTACACAGGACCAAAACTCCAAGTCCCGACAGTCCTTGCTCTTGTCTAGCCCAACTTATCCCAAAATAATAATATACCAAAAACATTAACCTCCTCTAATACCATTTTGTCACGAACCGAATCTAGTCACCAAAAATACCAGCACCAAACCCAGCCTGTGGAAAGGGCCGAAGGAAATTCCCTATCTCCACGGGATAGAATAAGTGCCTGGGTGTCATTTATCTTGGTTTGGGAATTATTTACCTGAATATTTATACATAAAATATAAAAAACATTTGATAAACTGAGTCTGAAAAATTCATACCAAAAAAGGTTTATACAAAAATCTATAACTGAATAAATAAGTTAAAACACAATACAAGAAGTCCAAAGTCACAATGAAATATCATAATAACATCCCCAAGGACTCCATGTGACAAGGGTTCATTTCCCACAAGATTCCTTTACAACTCCGCACCAATGATGGGAACTAACACCTCGGACCGCCATCACCCAAAGCCTTTCCTTTACCTAAGTCAAGCATAATAAAGTCTACATACAACCAATGGGTGTAAGTAGGGTGTGAGACTAAGCCCAATATTATACCACCCAATTATTCCAAAGTGCATTAAATACAAGTTGAAAAAGCAAGTAGTATTAATATGCAAAGAAAAGAGGTGACAAATTCCAAGAAATGAAACTTTCAATTGAAAAAGCTTTCAAGATAAATCATTCATAATGTTAAATCATTTAAATATTTATGTTATCTATTGTAATATACTTCCAAATAAACCCTAATACAATAAAAAATACCACAAATCCAATGAACTACAAAACTGATAACACCCCTAGGAACTAGATAGTCTCAGGCCCCATGTACCTCATACCTCGATGTAAAGTAATAATAGTAAAAATTTGTTCTCATGCACGGGCCACTAGTATGGAACATACCCATATCCCAGTGGTCCCTAATCACTATCCATATATATTTTTAGAGTTTATGTTATCCAAATACTAAGTGAAATAGGGACAAAACCCATCCAGTTCACTAGTCGTACTATTACATATCCTCCCCACCTAGGTATCTAGGATTCCCCCTTTGAGATCAAACAAATTCAGCATGTCACATACCTCTATTTTCATATAAAAAACCAATATTGTTCACTTAAAAACAATATAGTAGCTATAAAAACATTATACCATTTAAAACACACAACAAATCACATTGATTTTCCATAATACAATTTCTCAAAATCCCGATTTGTTTTACACACAAAACACCCTGAAAACCCTACTTTGCACAGTATTTAGACACCTGTATGTCACCAAAATAGAAAAGGTATCCCAATAAATTTCAATTAAAATATCAATTCAATTTTACGGAATCCCCATGTGAACTAATTAATGTTATCTTTGTAAAACTTCCTTTTTAAAATAAACATGGTACTTAATGTTCACTAGTTCAACAAACACCTTTAAAACCAACTTTTGTAGCAACAACCAAAGGGGATAAAAATTTAAAATAGTATTTTATACCCTAATAAATACTAATAAAATAAAATAAGTAGTGATAGGGAAGCCCCAAATGAACCATCAAGAGACTTCCATGAAAACCCCCCAATTTCACCTAAAATTGGAATTAAAAATTATTTTGCATTACTATTGGCACCAAAATTTGGGAAGAATGAGAACAAATTGAATGTATTAGGATTTTCCTTGTGAAGACCATGCAAAGAGCCCTCGGGGCCCCACAGCCGGTTCCCAGCTCCTCCTTCGTGAACCCTCCACGGAGCAAGGAGGTGGGATGCTCCATGGACCCCTTCGATGTTCGTGAACCCGTCGCAGAGCTAAGAGGCAGGATGCTCTACAAACCCATTCGACGTTCACGAACCTGTCACAGGGAAAGGAGGCTGGATGATCCATGAAGAGATTTGACATTTGCAAACCCACCGTAGAGCGAGCAGGAGGGATGCTCCACGAACCCCTTTGACATTCGCGAACCCGTGAAGGAGAAAAGAGGCGGAATGAACCATGAACAGATTTGACGTTCGCGAACCTACTACAAAGCGAGGAGGTAGGTGCTCGACAAACCCCTTTGATGTTCACAAAGCCGCTGCGGGGTGATCTTTGGCTTCATGCTGAGCAAGCTCTACTTCTCTGTGAGTGATATCTTCTTCGTGGGGCCTCATGCATATAAATAATAGGCTCTCCTCAGTCCTAAAGGATAGATCCTCCAACCTTTCTCCATCGGAGCTCCCATATCATGAAGAAATTTTTTCTCTGCAAACCTTGAGATTTTCAAGGTACTTTTTCACCACAATTTTCCTTCCCCTTTGAATAAATTACCCCCCTCTTTAAAGAGGGATTCCTTTCAGAAAGCCAAAAAACCTCTGCAAAGGAAGGATATCCCAAAAGGGACTTGGGCCTTCACAGAGCACTCATGCTTCGTGAAGTACCCTTGAAGCACAAGTGACCCGCATGCTAAGGTAGGGTCACTGTGCTTCACGAATCACATTTCTTCACACTGCAATGCTTCGTAAGGCACCCTTGTTTCATGAATTACTACTCTGTGAATGCCTTTTCACTTTGCGAAGCACCTTCAATATGAACCTATGCCCTATGCCAAGTCTATGCCACTTCACTTCACGAAGCACCCCGTTTCACGAAGCTCCTATACTACATGGAGCACCAGAGCATCAAAAGGCTTCTATATATGAACCCCTGTGCTCTAAAACCCCTTCTCATGTGTGTCCCCTCAGGTTTTCATGATGAAATTTCAAGGTCCCTTGGGTGGTGCTTCTCGTTGCTTTCCTTTGCCTCACGCTTCTTCACATTGGCATGCTAAATACTATTTCTCCTTCGCATATCCATGCTAACATGGACCCCTAAATGGTTCACTCCGATAACATCCCTTCTCCATGGAATTGTTGATGCCTTCCCTTACTTAAGAGTGGGCAGGTTTCAGTTATGTAAGTCATAGGGATGCAAAGTGAACCAACTTCGTCTGAGCTACCTGACGGTAAACTTCCAAGTGCCTTTTTCCTCAGCACATGATGTTAAAATGTGAGCACACACCATGCGCCGTATGCAGGGTCTCCCCACCTTGGACATTCTGAATGCCCACTGGTCTCTACGGGAGTGGAATCATTCCTCACATGTAATGAGATCCTACTTATTAGAGCGGCGTCTGTTTGCAGGGAAAGGGTAACCAACTTGGTATAAGCCCCGAGCCTTTATTTTGGGAGAGAATCCATGCTCCTCCTATCATCTCTCTCTGGGATTTTCTACCATTAGGCCTCCATATTGAAGTAAGTCCCAATATCTATCTTCCTGGGCTGCTAACCATGTGTAGTCCCCCATTCCACTTCCCATAGACGCACCTTCTACGACGTGATCATCAAGACATTGATACCTCTTCTTTATCACACCGAGCATGACTCACATGAGCTTAGAGTAAGTATCAACGATGACATCCTTTCTAGACAACCTAGAGTGTAAGCCCCAACCACCTTTCTGAACTATGTGGTCTTTTGATCCTTTCCAAGGCATGGTATGTAGGAAGCCTCATGGAGGTTCAAGCCCACCATCCACTGGGCCCAACTATCTTCACGTCAGCTCACCAGAACCCATTCTGAACTGTGTGGTTTTTTAATCCTTGCGAAGGCAAGGTATGTAGGGATCCTCCTTGAGGTTGAAGCCCAACACCCATTGGTCCCAACCAACTTCACATCAGTTCACCAAGCACCCATCTGAACTTCGAGGTCTTTGATCGTTACCAAGGTATGGTACGTAGGAAGCCTCCCTAGGGTTCAAGCCCACTACCTATTGGTTCCAACCACCCTTCACTTCGGTTCCCACTCCACTTGGACTACAAGGTATTTGATCCTTTCCAAGGCAAGGTACGTAGGAATCCACCCTGAGGTTCAAGTCCAAAGACCATTGGTATCGACCCCCATCACATCGAACCACCTTCGTCCCGTATGACGTTAAAATACATGCCCCCTTTTCATCCTATATGATGTTAAACTACATCCACCATCCCTAACTATATGGTATTTGATCTCTATATCCAAAACATGGTATTTAGGAAGCCTCCCTAAGGTTCAGCCCCATTCATCTGTAATCTGTTGTCAACCCCATTCTCCGGTAAGCCGTTGTCATCCCCAATTGATGGTAATCTGTTCAAATACCCAATCGACAGTAAGCCATTTAACTCCCCAATCGATGGTAAGCTATCGTCAGATGAACTATGTGGACTATGATTTCTTTCCATAGGGATATGTAGGAAGCCTCTTTGAGGTTTTATCCCATCACTCATGACTCATCGTGATCTCTCTATCGATCCTATGTGTTTCGGGAAGGTTATTCCCCAAAACAGAGGTTCCACTTCCTCTGGGTCCTATCCATGGATCCGTTTTAATTCACTACTAAAAATACAATATATACCAACAGTTTCAAACCATTGGTATAGGCATAAAAACCATTGGTATACAATATACCAATGGCTCTACAAACTGTTGACTAGTAAGCCGTTGGAAAAGGCCTATACCAATGGTTTTACTATAACCATTGGTATATGGAAATGTAACCTTTATTATGCCAATTATTTTATATAATCCTTTGGTATATATTTATACCAATGGTTGATAAATTGTTGGGATATATAGATTACATATAGTTTACCAACGGGTTCTAAACCATTGGTATATAGTATTACCAACAGTTCCTTAAACCCATTAGTAAAAATATTCTATAAATACACATACCAACAGTTTTGAACCATTGGTATAGTGTATTACCAACTATTTATTCAAACTGTTGGTAAAAATATTCTCCAATACACTTTACCAATGGTTTAAAACCGTTGGTATAGTGTATTTCCATAAACCAACAAAGCAACCAGCACAACAGCCACCCATCCCCTCCATTGCATACACCTGCAAACACACCTACAAACAATACAAATAATAGAACAAAAAACACCTACAACAGCACAAAAAAGCAGTACAGACATCTCATAATGGTGATAGGACACTCAAATTTTAGAAATCCCATGACAGTCAGAGTTACATACACCATTAATAGAATTAACACATAATTCATAAGGTAATTAGAGTAAGTATACACATACAACAGGTATAACCATACACCATTAACACATAATTCATAAGTTAACTAAATAAATAAAGAATTAAATTCAAAATTCAGGTGGTTGGTGGATGTTAAGGGGTTTGGGGTGGCTCTCCAAGGGGGGTAGGGGGTGTCCAGGGTGGTGGGGGTGTTCAGGAGATGGGGTGCCCAGGGGGTGAGGTGGTGTCCATGTTAGTGGGGGTGTCAAGAGGGTTGGGGGCTTTCTAGGGGGTGGGGTGTCCAGGGGGTGTCCATGGGGTTTGGTGGTGTCCAGGGGGTTGGGGAGGTCTAGGGGGTTAGGGGGGCTGTCCAAGGGGGTGGGGTCGTGTCCAGGGGTGGGGGTGTCTTTACATAGGGATGGGTGTGTCTAGGGGGTGGGGGTGGGGTGGGGGTGTCCAGGTGGTGGGGTGGTGTCTAGCGGGGGGGGGGGGGGGGGTCCAGGGGTTGGGGTTGTCTAGGGGGTGGGGGGAGCTGTCAAGGGTGGTGGTGGGGGGGGGGGCTCTCCATGGGGGTGTCCAAGGGGGTGGGGTGGTGTCCAAGGGTTTGGGGGGTTTTCTAGGGGTGGGGGTGTCCAGGGGGGTGGGGTGTCAAGGGGATGGGGGTGTCCAGGGTGTGGGGTGGTGTCCAGGGGGTGGGGGTGGTCCAAGTGGTTAGGGGATATTCAAGGTGGTGGGGTGGTGTCCAGCGGGTGGGGGGGGGGGGGGTTGTCCATGGGGGTGGGGGTGTCTGTGGGGTGGGGGTGTCTAGGGCTGGGGTGGGGCTGTCTAATGGGTTGGTGCTATCTAGAGGTAGGAGGTGTCCATGGGGGTGGGGGTGTCCAGGGGGAGTCCAAGGGGGTGGGGGTGTCCAGGGGGTGGGGTGGTGTCCATGGGGTGGGGGCGGTTCAGTGGGTTGGGGATGTACAAGGGGGTGGGGTGGTGTCCAAGGGGGTGGGGGTGGCTGTCCATGGGGGTGGGAGGTTTATAGGTTGTGGGGTGGTGTCAAGGAGGGGTGGGGGATTCCAGGGGTTGGGGGCTGTCTAGGGGTAGGAGGGCTTTCCATGGGGGATGGGGGTGTCTAGGGGGGTGGGTCGGTCTAGGGGTTAGAGGGACTGTCTTAGGGGGTGGGGATGTCCTGGGGGTGGGGGGGGGGGTTGTCCATGGGGGTAGGGTGTCCAGGGGTGGGGGTGTCCAGGTGGTGGGATTTTGTCTAGGAGTTGTGGGGGGGGGGATGAAATGGTTTTAATGAATGAATTTCATGGATTTTAAGATCATTGGTATTTTAAAATGGTTTTGGAATATAGTTTATTTCAATGGTATGTGTTTATTTAAGAGAAAATGAATGATTTAGGTGTGTATGGTAGGAAGGGGGATTTTTTTATTAGAAAAAGTATTAAATTTTTTATTGTGGACAAAAATACTATATGAGTTTTGAAATGAACCTAAAAAGGTAATTTTTTAAACCTTGGGGAGTTTAATATAGAAATAAGTATCTATTATGTGATTTTGAAATTGTTTTATGACGTATTATTTATAATGTATCATTATGGATTTGTGATTTTGTGTCCCTTGTTTTAGAACATTAGATTATTTTATTGAAGGTTTTATATAATTATTTAGAATGTTACCACAATAAATGAATCAAAAATTCCATAAGGGGATATCTCAGGTAGTCATTTTTGTGTCTTGGTCTCTACTCAAACTCTTGTGGATGTGGAATAATCATGTTCTTCTTAGATCATTTATTTAGCTTGTGAGTTTCTAAAATACCATTCAATATTTTTTTATTGATGATCAAGGATCCCAATAGGCAACCAAGTGGATATATATGATTAATGAGATCTTCAAGTTGTTAGAAACCCTATAATCCACAAGGGTGGGGAGATTTTCAGGGGTGGGGGCTATCCAGGTGGTGGGGGTGTCCACAGGGGTGGTAGGGCTGTCCAGGGGGTAATGGGTGTCTAGGGGGGTGGGTAGGGCTCTTCATGGGGTGGGGGGATATCTAGGGGTAGGGGTGTCCAGTGGGTGGGCAGGGCTTTCCATGGGTTACGAAGTGTCTAGGGGTGGAAGGGTGGTCCATGGGTAGGGGGTGTCCATGGGGGGTGGGTGGGCTGTCCATGGGGGGTAGGGGTGTCCAGTGGGGTGGGGAGGCTGTCCACGGGAGGAGGGGTGTCCAGGGGGTGGGCGACCTATCCACAGGGGTGGTGGGGCTGTTGAGAGGGGTAGGGGTGTCCAGGGGTTGGGGGCTATCCAAGGGGGTACGAGGTGTCCAAAAGGGTGGGAGGGCTGTCTACAGGGGGGTTGTCCGGGGGGTACGAGGTGTTGGGGGGGGGGGCTATCCATGGGGTGGAAGGGATGTTATGGGGGTACTAGGAGTCCAAGGGGGTGGGCAGGGTATCCACGGGGGTGGGAGGGAAGTCCACGGGGGTGGGGGTTGTCCAGGGGGCATGGGGCGCCCAAGGGGGTGAGTGGGGCTGTCAAGGGGGTACAAGCTCTCCAGGGGGGTGGGAATGCTGCCCACGAGGGTGGGGAGGCTGTCCACGGTGGAAGGGGGTGTCGGGGGGGGGGTGGGCTGTCCACGGGGGTGGCGGGCCTGTCGGGGGGGGGGTAGGGGTGTTCAGGGGGTGGGAGGGATGTCCACAGGCGAGGTCCATTGGGATGAGGGGTGCTATCCAGGAGGTATGTGGTGTCCATCGGGTGGGTGGGATGTCCACGAGGGTGGTTGGGCTGTCCAAGGTGTATGGGGTGTCCAAAGGGGTGGGTGGGCTATCCATGAGTGTGGGGATGTTCGGGGGGTACGGGTGTTCGGGGAGGAGGGTGGTCCACAGGGGTGGTGGGGATGTCCAGGGGGTACATGGTGTCCAAGGGGTTGGTGGGATGTCCACAAGGGTGGGGGGCTGTCCAGGGGGCACAGGTTGTCCAAGTTAGTGGGAAGGGCTGTCTATGGGGGTACAATGTGTCTAGGGGGTGGGAAGACTATCCACTGGGGTGGTAGGGCTGTCCAGGGGGTATGGGCTATCCGAGGGTGGGGGTGGGGGGTCCACGGGGGTGGGGGGCTGCCCATGGGGGTAGGGGATGTTTGGGGGGTATGGGGTTTCTGGGGGGTACGAGGTGTCCAAGGGGTGGAAAAAATGTCCAGGGGAGTACAGGGTGTCCAAGGGGGTAGGCGGGTTGTCCACGGGGGTGGGCGAGCTATCCACAGGGTGGGGGTGTCTAGGGGCACGAGGGGTCCAGGGGGGCTGTTTAAGGGGGGGGGTGTCTAGGGGGTGGGGTGGCTATCCATTGGGGTGGGGGAGTCAGGGGGTGGGGGGTCTAGGTGGTGGGGTGGTGTCTAGGAGGGGTGGGGGGCTATCTAGAGGGTTGGGGTGGGGGCTGTCTAGGGGTTAGGAGGTCTTTCCCTGGGGGTGGGGTGTCCAAGGGGGTGGGGTGGTCCAAGGGGTTGGAAGGGCTGTCCAAGGGGGTGGGGGCTATCCAGGGGGTGGGGTGGGGTGGGGTGGGGGGATGTCCATGGGGGTGGGGGTGTCCAGGGGGTGGGGGTGTGCAGGTGGTGGGGTGGTGTCTAGGAGGGGTGGGGGCTGTAATGGTTTTAATGGAATGAAATTCATGGATTTTAAGATCATTGGCATTTTTAAAATTGGTTTGGAATATTGTTTATTTCAATAGTATTTGTTTCTTTAAGAGAAAATGAATGATTTTGGTGTGTATGGTGAATGATTTTGGTGTGTATGGTAGGAATTGGGATTTGGTTATTAGGAAAAGGATTACATTTTTATTGTGGGACAAAAATACTTTATGATTTTTTAAATGGCACCTTAAAATAAATTTTTATAACCCATTGGGGAGTTTTATATATAAATAAGTCTCTATTATGTGATTTTGAAATGGTTTTATGAAGAATTATTTATGATGTATCTTTATGGGATTTGTGATTTTGTGTCCCTTGTTTTAGAACATTAGATTATTTCACTAAAGTTTTTTATTTTAATAATTATTTACATTTTTACTACTATAAATGAATCAAAAATTCCCTAAGGAGATATCTTAGGTAGTCATTTTTGTGTCTTGGTATCTACTCAAACTCTTGTGGAAGT